>OZ023262.1:130051828-130651828 GCA_964006375.1 Tillus elongatus
ATGTAAACTGTAAACTTTTTTCTTTCCATGTTGTAGCCTTGAGAATGAAATTTTATTCCATTCTCAGGAAAATCGGACAAGTTTTCCGGAAAAATGTTGAGTTTTCATTCGAAAAAAATTTTTATCTCAAAAAATGATGGGCCAATTTTGATAAAACTTGGCATGTACCTTACTTTTGTAAATGGCTTGGACAAGTTTGTTAGTCAGGAAAATCGGACGAGGTTTTCCGGGAAAATTTTGAGTCTTCATGAGTCTTCATTTGAAAAAAAATTTCATCTCAAAAAATAATAGGCTGATTTTGATAAAATTTGGCATGTACCTTCTTTTGTAAATGGCTTGGATAATTTCGTTAATCAGGAAAATCGGACGAGGATTTCCGGGAATATTTTGAGTTTTCATTCGAAAAAATTTTATCTCAAAAAATAAAAAAGCTATGATAACCAAATTTGGTGGGTAGGTTAACGATATAAAAAGTAAACTATACACCAAAATTTATATTTCTATGTTACAAGCAAAAAAAGTTATAATAAAATATTTTGTGCCAGATCATTTGTATGAAAATTCACTACCATAACGCACTTGCTGCGTCCAGGCTTTTATTAATTACTCAACTAATATATATTTTTTTAAACTCATTTGTAGGAAAATTCGATGCCTCAACGCATTAGCTAGGTCCGAACTTTTTGGTGAATTTTCTTTAAAAAAAATTCACTAATGAGGAGATCCCGACTTTTGAATTTTGAAAAAAAAAATGCTTCAAATGAGCGCTAATTAGGCCCCCAAGAACACATATCCGTATCCATATATATGTATAACACTGATAACTCAAAAAATAATGGGCTGATTTTGATTAAATTTGGTGAATACCTTCCTTTTGCAAGTGGCTTGGAGAAGTTCGTTAGCCAAGAAAATCTGCCCAGTCCAAATAGATTAAACATAGCTTTGTTTTACATAGACAGTCGGATTCCCCCGTCCGTGCCAGTTCTGAGCTGACTTTTAATGTATCTAATTTCGACCACGCTAATTATAATCCATGTTTGTAAGAAAAGAAATTCGGGACGCAGCAAGTGCGTTATGGTAGCGAATTTTTATTAAATTCTTCGAATTTGAATAGCTCAACTTGCTATTAACCTATAAGGTTCGTTGGCCAGGAAACAAGCTTTTTCGGGAACATTTTGAATTTATTTTCGAAACATTTCTGTACATCTTCAAATGTAAAGTTATTTTGATGATACATTACATTGTTTCTACTATATCGGTCATACTGGTAACCAAATTTGATGCCTGCTTTCTTTAAAAAAAACACATATTTACTATTTAAAACATTTTAATGAAAATTGACTACCATAACGGACTTGCTGCTTCCAGACTTTTTATCTTATTGATAAGACAAACAATATGAAACTTTGTTAAAAAATACCGAAGAGCCCGATCCGTACTTTACAGAAGGTAACAAAATTAAAACCATTGTGAATTTGCAGTTTAGTCCACGGACAGTGTTAGTGAAATCGAATGCTGCTGCTGATAGATAAAGTTTAGCATCCTACATGCACGCTGACCCTTCTTTTACCCTTTGCCTCCGTGTCATTGCTAAATTATTTACATTTAAATTTGTTGCGGTAAGTTAACGATAAATTCTATTTTTCACAATATATTTTTTTGCTTGCTTCTTTGCCGGTACACCTCATCTCCTGCAGTTACCTATCAGTATCCATTTCTATTTATCAAATTCCACTCCGTCGTGCTTTTTACTGAGAGGAGGGGGTGGGGGGTGTTCCGGTTGACCAGGACTCATACTTCGTCGTGGGGGTTTTCCTGCCCCTCCTTTGTGCCTACAGCCACCACCGTCAATGCACATACAACAATAAAAATTAAATTCCTTAGGAACGACCGCCAAGACAATTACGGGACCTATGGCGAATAGGTTGCTTTGCGGGGTAGACAAGGTTTAAAGGAGGTATGGCTTCAAAAAGTGAAAAGGGAAGCTTTCCGAGGTCCGACTAAGCTGGGTTTTTCTTCATAATTTCTGCTCATATTTGCTTTTTATTCTTCCCGCTTAGCACCCCTTTCGCTCCTGGTCCCGTAACTTTCTTGGGGGTTGTTTGCAAAGAATTTTTCGAGATCTGGTCTTGAATTATTTTTCTAAAAACCCACCGTGGACTAACCTGTAAATTTAAGTAAACCATTGCCTAACGGTTAGTGAACGCCCAAAAAAAATCCACCTGTCGAGTTGAAATCCTCCTCCCTTTCATAAGCAGGTAATGTTTTGTTTCTAAAAGTACAGAAGATTAAGCTTATACATTTAATTAGTACAATCTGTTGAATGCTATCAACTGATTTTTTTTTAATTCACCCGGTGAAGAAAATGTAGAGTTGGTTAACATCTCCATAACCTCTGTATAAAAATCTAGTTACAGATTCAGATAATGCAAGATATTAGCTGTATCCAAAGGCCTTAGACGCTCAAGCAACGACTACGAGCATGTAATTTATCTGTTCCCCCTTATAGGAAATTTTCTTAATATTAATCCGTGTTCGATTTTATGGTTGCTGTAAGGAAGTTCACTGTCACGGCATTACTTCACGCAGCTTATATCTATAAACCGTAAAGAGAGCTTCACTTCATGCTTGGAAGACTAACACAGGTCTTATAGAGGTACTTGCACAGCATATATATGTATGCGCTATACATAACTTGTCTGTCTTGTCTGTTCTACAGAGACGTTGTTTGAGTAAAGAGATTGATACTGAGTACTGCCAGACTGCCGTTTTTGTCTTTTGCAAACCAGTTCATGACAGTGTTGTCATTCTAACGTAGATTTTCTCAGTTTATACGTGGATCTAATTTAATGAGATTAAATCTGAAACGGAATTCCCACTTTAAAAGTAATTCCAATCTCCCCGACTTTCGTTACTTACGATCCAAATATTCTTTGACTTGGGGAAGGTTTATTCAAATAACTTACGACATCAAAAGGTTAAATCAATAACCGTAAAATATAATCTGCAAATTGAATCATAACTTCCACATATCTGTGATAATCTACGCTCCTGAGAAAGACATTCTGATGAAATAAAATTTATGTCAATTTTCACCAAATCGCCCCTCATTCATCAACTACCCCCGGAAGTGATCTTTCCCAAAAACAATTCGAAGCGTTCGTTTGTGCTAACTTGACACTTCGTTCGAAAGTTATTGCGCTTACTAACAGACAGACTAACCGACCAACAGACAAAAAAATTGTTCCAGAATAAAGTTTTTTTATATGTTTTAAAACTTTTTAGGCCGTTTTAGCAAAAAAAAATTTGAAATTTCTGTCACCGATATTCCAACCCGACACATTCAACCCCTAATTTGATTTCAACACAGAGTATCAGATGTTTGAATAAATTGAAAGTTTTCTAATAAGCAAACCCGAAAACGTTATATTACTGGAGTTTTTCCGCAAAAATGTCAATTTTCACCAAATCATCCACCATTCACCGCCTACCCCATGGAGCAATTTTACCCAAAAACACTCCGAACGGTTCCTTTGTCGGGTGCTAACTATATACCAAATTAGAAGACGATATATCGATTCGTTCTAAAGTTATAGTGGCTACAAACAGACAGACACACAGACACAAAAAATGTTGGTTACCAAGTCATATTTTCTATATGTTTTGACACTTTTCACGACGTTTAAGCGAAACGTTTTTTTTTTAAATTTATGTTGCTGATGCCATACTTCCACACGTATTGACGATGTGGAAGTAATTAACCAATAAAAATTTGCAAATTAAGGCTTTCACAATTTACTGGTCTTAAACTAAAAAAAGAACTATACAAAAAGTAATGTAATAATAGTAGTAATAGTAATAATAAGAATAGCAGTTTATTCATACAATACAGCAAGTGCGTTATGGTTGTGAATATGCACCCAAAAAAATTAATAACAAAACTCTTTTTAAATGAAAGCAGGCATTAAACCTGGTTGCCAGTATACCCTATATAGTAAAAACAATGTATCATATATCACCAACAGAACCTTATTGTTTGAAAAAGTACAAGCTTAAAATGTTCCCGAAAAAACTAGTCCGGGTTTCCTGGCCAACGAACTTCTTCCAGCTATTTACCCACTCACCAAGGTATCATTATTCACAACAAGCTTTTCGACAACCTTTACAAAAATTGTGCTGCAAATTGAATAATAACTTCCACCTAGCTGTGATGATCTACTCTCCTCAAAAAGACGTTCTCATGAAATGAATTTAGGGTCCATGACTTAACCACAAAGAAGATATTCGTGTTCCTGTGCCCATAAACTTCTGAAACGTTAAACTCGAGTTTAATTCAATTTTCACAAAAACGTCCCTCATTCATCCACTACCCGCTGAAGCGATCTTAACCAAAAACAAATCGAAGCGTTTATTTGTCGGATGCTAACTGGATACCAAATTTGAAGATCATATCTCAATACGTGCGAAGGTTATTGTGTCTATTATCAGACAGACGTAAAGGCCGACAGACTGACATACCGACAGACCTGATTTGAGACTTTTTACACCGTTTTCGCAAAAAAAATCCAACATTTCTGTCACCGATATATCACCCCCACACATTCAACACACAATTTAATTTCAGCGCAGAATACCAGATGTTTTAGGAAATTGGGTGTTTTCTACTAAACAAACCCTAAAACGTTATATTTTTTCCCTTAGGGCTCGTCCGCGGCTTTGCCGCCCCGATAGCACTGCAACCTTTGGTTGGTTGTGCATACCCTTAGTCTTACTCCACCCATTCCAAAATCACTGTGCCTTGAACTAGTCTGCACAGCGATTGGTAGGGTGGAGTTTTATATTGTTCTGTCTCCGGTCTAGACTGACCCTAGATCAGTTGTCTGTTGCGGTCCAGAGCTTTACACTCGCACAAGATATGCTGGGCTGATTCCTCCCCCTCGCCGCAGAGTCTGCATGCGAGGTCCCCTTCGAACGCCCCATTTTGTGCAGGTGTTTCTTGACGGCCATGTGTCTCGTCAAGAGATCTGTTGTGTTTCTGAGCTGTCCTCTGCTAAGATTTAGCAGCTCCACAGCTCTCTTTGAACTGGGCTCGTCAATTATTGACTTCCCATGTCTGAGCCCCGGACAGTCTGCCCAGTACACTTTATGTTGGTTTCTGACTTAATGGCTCATCTGGCTGTGCTCTTTGTCACGCCTAAAACCGGCTCTGGTCCCATAAATGGTTCTGCTGACCCTCTCTTCGCGAGACTGCCAGCTTCTTCATTGCCTTTGACCCCCGAGTGACCCGACACCCAGATGAGGGTCACCTAATTCTGCCCAGCCAGGTGGCGCCGTCTCGTCTCGGCACTCACTCACCATCCAACAATTTATCCGTGGGCTACTTAGTGCCTTAAGGGCTGCCTGGCTGTCTGTGGATATGAGGATCCGCTTGTTGCTGTAGCCCCTCCTCTTGTTCTCCCGCACAAGGTGGCGTACATTTCGGCCTGAAACACCGTTGCATGGGATCTGAACGAAATACTATGACTTACCCTCGGTCCTTCCGAGTAAACACCTGCCCCCATCCCACGCTACTCGAGTTTTAACGAAAAAATGTCAATTTTCACCAAATCACCCCTGATTCATCCCCTACTCCCTGGGGCGATATTACCCAAAAAAAACCTAACTGTCCGTTTGTCGGGTTCTAACTGTATAGCAAATTTGAAGACGATATCTCAGTTCGTTCTAAAGTTACCGTGGCTACAAACAGACAGATATACACACCGACAGACCGAAACCAAGACAGACAAAACACATTTCGTTCCCAAAACATGTTTTCTAGAGCTTTTGAAATTTTTGTCGCCGATGTCGCCATACTTCTTAATTTGTTTCATGAAAGTTTCTCACGAACATTCGAAAACATTTTTAGCTAATTTTTCGCAAAACAAAAAATTTTAGGTTTCCTTTCAGAAATTTTTTGTATCTCCAAAAATAACAGCGTTGACAACAAAATTTGGCATATACATTCCTAATAAAAAGCTTATCCTACATGGCGAAATTCAGATCACTAAGTTAAAAGAAACAAAGTTATAAGCATTTGAAGAAAATAATTTTGGGTGCCACTGGTGATCAAAGGAAAGCACAAGAACAAAATACTTTGTGTGATTAACAAAACCAATTGAATATTATATACATACAACGGTTGAGCTTTCTTGACGCAAAAAGGTCAAGAAGTATCAGAAAAAATATCTTGAAAATTTTATAATTTTTCTTCTGAAAACGTCAAAGTCGCGATTTCAATCATCAAAATTTGCAATTTTCGGTCAACGAGTCTGAAACAAATACGGATTATGTAGAATAGATGTCGTTGTAAGTCTGTTTACAAATCCTTAAGTTTCAGCTTCAACCAACTTCGTCCTTCATTTTACTAAAATATTTCCAGAAAATTCATTTCAAATAGACCCTTTCTCTGATGCATTGGCAGTAGTCTTAGCTATAGAGTTTATGGTTTAATAGTCTATATGTTAGGAAATGTTCCTAGAAAAAAATCGTTATTGACAAGACCGCGAATTAATAATTTTAAAAAGATTTCTTCAAATGAGCGCAAACTAGGACCCTTAAAGCCGACATGCGGTGTTTTCAGGTTTTTTAAAGTTTCAGTTTTTGTCTGTTTACACATATACAGAGTGACGCATTTCTACGATAAAACTGAATATATCACTTATTATACAAGATGTGGGGAAAATCATATACGTTAGTTATAGGGTGTCTCCACCTGCATCTTATAAACCTATTTTGACAACCACAGGATGTCCCATAAGACGTTGGTGATACACACTTTCTTTTTTAATAGAACACCCCTTATGTTATTGCATTTTTGTATTTTCCATCGAATTATA
Source organism: Tillus elongatus (assembly GCA_964006375.1). NCBI lineage: Eukaryota > Metazoa > Arthropoda > Insecta > Coleoptera > Cleridae > Tillus > Tillus elongatus. The sequence goes on from OZ023262.1 coordinate 130,058,704, forward strand.
ATGTATGTCTGGAAGGAAAAAAATGATAACGTTCATCGTTTTTGAGTTATTTCAATTGTTTTGCAACTTTTCACGTTTTTGGCACATATCACAAACAGATATCACAAATTGTGATACGGCGTTTTTACCAATAGATAGAGGAGCTCCATAGAAATGACGCATGCAGAGAACTTTTTGTTTGTATTACTCGTCGAAAAAAATGAGCTGCCGTATACATGCACTCTCAAGTAGTGGCTGAATTTAAAAAGTTTTGGCAGAAATGTTGTTAGTGTTTCCGTAGAAATCATTTTCGTAAGATTTTTGTGATATTTGCTTAGTAAGTTATTGTAAAAAAGGTTATCGAATTGTTGTGAAAAATATAATTTTGTGTAACATTGCTGAAGGCAATTTCCGTAAACAAAAATCGTGAGTTTTTGCAAAAAAAAATTTTTGCAAATTTTAATTTTTTTTTTAAATTTTGGTCCTAAAGCTGTTTCTGAATAAATATATCTTGGCAAGTGTGTAAATAGCTTGAAGAGGTTCGTTCGCCAGGAAAATTAGACCAGTTTCTTCTGGAACTTTTAAAATTTATTTTCGGAAAATGTTTGTACCTCTTGAAACAACAAAGCTATTTTAATGAAATATGGTACATTGTTACTACTATATAGGTTATAATTCTAACCTAATGTCCTACTTTTAAAAACAAGACATATTTGCCATTAAAAACATTTTTACGAAAATTCGCTACCATAAAGCACTTGCTGCGTCGAGACATTTTTTATAATAAGTTATTAAACATTTATTATTAATTACCAAAATTTCACAAAAATTTTATAAACGATATTTTCTACGGAAACAGGCAAAAAACTCGATTTTTTTCCGAAAATAATATAAACGAAAACCACTAAATGCGTCATTTTCATGGGCCTCTGCTATCTATTGGTAAAACCGCCGTATCATAATTTTTAATATGTGCCAACCATTTAAACAACTCGAAGACGATGAACCCTATCAAATTTTGTTTTACAAACATGCATTGTAATTCGATGGAAAATGCAAAAATGCAATGATATAAGAGGTTTCTATTACCAACAACTTACGGGCCAGCCTGTGATTGTCTAGATAATTTTATAAGATGCAGCTCAAGACACCGTATAATTAAGAAATACAATTTTGTCTAGTATCTTGTATAATAACGGCAATATTGAGTTTTACCGTAGAAATGCGTTACCCTTTATATATTCAATAAATAGATAAAACTGAAATTAACATCGCACTTGGGTTCTCGTGGGCCCAATGCGTGCTCATTTGAAGAAATATTTTCCGAATTCACAACTCGCGGTCTCCTCCACATGGAATTTTCATTAAGCCATAAACTTTATAACTAAAACTACGCTAAATATTCTTTGCAGACCTTTTCATGTTATTGCTTTTATTGTTATTCATTTTAACAACTCTTCTAAATACGCTAAGGTTTGCTTCGTTTCGACACTAGGAAACAATGAGGTTACATCAAGTGAAACTAAAACCTCGCCTTCAGTCAATTTAGCCTCTTTAATTTTATTAATAAATTCAAGTGAATTTATTACTAAAAACCTTTTTTTTTTGCTTGACGGGCAACTTTTAAGCTCATTTGTCAACCACTTTGCAAAATTGTGTGCCGGAGAATCTATAGCCAAAACAACAGGTCTCGTTGATTTTCCCGATTTATGACTTTTTGGGAGACGGTACTTTTTGGGGATTGTAGGATTTGTAACTTGTAACTTTCTTTCTAAGTCCTTTGACACAATTTTGTATATAAACTTGATAGTATTGAAACAGGAATTAAAAAAATTACCCGAGTCTTCAATAAATTTTATTGGAGAAGCATGTAAAAATAAAGTTTCAAAAAACTTGAAAAAAAATAAGAATCTATAGCCAAAACAATAGGTCTCGTTGATTTTCCCGGTTTAGGACTTTTTGGGAGGCGGTACTTTTTGGGCACTGTAGGATTTGTAACTTTCTTCCTAAGTCTTTTGACATAATTTTGTATATAAAATTGATAGTATTGAAACAGTAATTAAAAAAATTACCCGAGTCTTCAATAAATTTTATTAGATAAGTATGTAAAAATAAAGTTTCAAAAAACTTGAAAGAAAATAAGTCCACTAAAAACCAAAATTTTCATCAAATGAAAATAGTTAAGCGATTGCGGGAGAAATATTGTTTTTATGTTAAAGCGGATAAAGGTAATAATGTTGTGATTTTGGACAAAAACGAGTATAAAGATAGAGTTTGTAACGCTATAGAGACAGGACCGTATAAAAAACTAAATAGAAACGCGCTACCAAAAATTTCGGACTTTAGAAATAGTCTAAAGAGCTGTCACAACCTTATATCAAAATACATAGGAAGAAAGTTGCAAGCTGCAAATTCTAAAGTCCCCACCAAGTACGATCTCCCAAAAATTAATACACCGGGAAAATCAGTGAGACCTATTGTTTCGTCTATAGATTCCCCGACATCCAATTTAGCAAAGTGTTTGACAAATGAGTTTAAAAGCTTGCCCATCAGACAAAAAAGTTGTTTGGTAACAAATTCACATGAATTTATTAATAGAATTAAAGAGGTTCAATTGATTAATGGGCAGGTTTTAGTTTCACTTGATGTAACATCCGCGTTCTCACGAAGCAAACGTTAGCGTATTTAGAAGAGTTGTTAAAAAGAAATAACATACACGAAAAGGTCTGCAAAGAATATTTAACTTCAACAAATTTTAGTATTAAACAAAATATTTTTCAATTGAACAATGAGTTTTTTTGAAAAAACCTAAGTCACGGCAATGGGCAACCCGCTATCTTCATTTATTGCAGACCTCTTCATGAGTAGATTTGAATCAGATCTTGAAAGTAAAAGTGAGTGTTTTCCTAGAGTGTGGTTTCGTTACGTGGATGATATTTACACATTGTTTAACACAAACACTTGCAGAATATAAGATTTTATTGCCAATTTAAACAATAAATTTGATTCTATAAAATTTACCCACGGCTCAGAAATTAATAATAAATTACCTTTCCTAGATGCACAAGTTGTCAAAAATAAAGACACTTTAGAATTCGATGTCTATAGAAAAGAAACTACCACTTTCACTTACATGCCGAATGACTCACATCGTACGTACGCACAAAAAATGGCCAGTCTGATTTTTTTAGTAAACAGGTTAATTTATTTTCGTTTCAGTAAAAGTAGATATACCAAAGAAGTAAAGTATATTAAGAACGTGGCCGAATATCACGCATAAACTGCTTGCCTACTGGAGAAATTAATTAACAAACAGAAAACGCACAAAATATTAGCGACTTCTAGAAGAGAGGAAGCCGAAAAAAACCTTGTTTGGTTACCATTTGAACCTCGAATCGCGAGGGGTCTTAAAAAAAGTCAATTTGCAACTAACATTTTCTACAAAAATACTTTAAAAACTTGCTAGGTAACCCAAAAGACAAGGATAGTACGGCCAAAATGTCGGGAATTTGTAAAATAAGTTGTAAAGATTGTGATGTTAAATACGTCGGACAAATAAAATGACCTATTGGAATTAGATTCAAAGAACATTTAGCACAATTAAGACATGGTACTATAGATAGATCTTTCGTTGCCCGACATATTTGGGACAATAATCACCACGTTCATGAGGAGAATCTAAAGTTAATAAAAAATGTTAGATAACCAGGACAGCTAAACGCCTTCGAAAGTATATATTGCTAAATATAGTAATAATAAAAAATGTATGACTCTCGCTTCGCCGCCTATGGGCAGTCTCCTGATAGATTAATGTATAAAATAAATACCGACAGAGACACGTCCGATAGATAATAAAAGAATACAGATACTTCCGCCAAACAAAATGTCAATTTTGGTGTCGTTGAACCTCCCTAAATCGTTACTGGCCGACCACCTGCAAAAGAATATAAATAAAGTTGTTCATATAAAATATTTAGAATGATTCCTCCTCTGATGACGTTAACTTGGTTAGTAAAACGATGGTTAGGTTTATTTTAACGTGTTGGGTTCTCCAAATATGTTTATTATGCTAGAAAGTATGGACAATTGTTGGTAGTTATCTAGTGGGCTGCATTCGCCTTTCTTGTATCGAAGAATAATCATTTCTTGTATCGAAGAATAATCAATGATCTTTTCAACTCGTCGGGAAAGATTCCTTCCTCCAGCGATAAAGCCATATAAACACATCTCAAATACATTTCTGAAATTGTCTATTGTAGACTAATAGGGTACCTTTCAATACGTCCACTATTTTTATTTGCTACAAGAAAATCTATTCTACTATAGAACAAAACACTATTTGATATATTTCAAAGTCAAAACCTTTAAAAGTAATTAATTTCTGCAAGATTAATCTTGACAGGTATCGATTTGCGAAAAATTAAATAACCTCATACACAGATAATTTCTAGAATAGTTCTTTTCATAGTTAAATACATTCATATTAGTTTGTATTTGTAGGTGTAGTTTTCAATGCATTGAACTTCTCACATGTTCACCAGTCGTGAATATAATTGAGAAGACCTGTCGGTAATTCATTATAAAATTTATGATATCTGCCATTTACAAATAACTGTTTATACCGGTATAGTATAGTTAAGTTATTTATTATACAATCAAACACAGGTTCCGATGCAAATACCATTAGATTGAAGTTCTACTGTAAACCGTTATATGTTTACATTCGTTTCAAAACTGACACTTCTACACTTTTAGCACGTTCTTTCGATAATAAAGTTTTGTTCTAAATCATATAAATTAATGACATGTCACCGTTTACAAAATCGTTTATGGTGTTTTTATCGTCTGGGAATTTTTGTTAACACTTTTGATTTGATTAGATTGTCAAACTAAAAATTCTATCGGGTTCGGTTAGAACACCGCCGTATAAGATATTTTCTACAGTACAGTTGACAGTACTAACTTGATTTTCATCTGATAGATTGAACTCACATTCTCTCATGAATCCCAAGTAGGGGTTGATCACGTAAGGGCGAACGATTAAACTCCTCTATAACTGAACCATCGACATCAAATTTGGTACACAGGTAGCTGTTCGTAAGCTCTGGATTGTTTGTGAGTAAAATTGCTTTAGAAGAAAGGGAACAAATAGCGGGTTTATTGGGAGTAAATTAACACTTTCACATTAAAAATAGAGTAATACGAGGGTCGATCAATAAATACCCGTGTCACGTATGAAGACTCCAGATTAGCATACATTTTTCAACATAATCTCCTTTAAAATTGTTGTTTGTTTTTTGTTTCTTTAACGTCGGCCTATTTCCGCGACTATGGCCAATCACCGACGCCAGGGAGCAGTTTCACCTCACTATCCTGGAAATTTTCTGTAAGGAGGGTAGGGATCTTTAACGTGCCCAACATCGCATGGACACGGGACCGACGGCTTTACGCGGAACGTGCAGACATTCAACTTGCTCAAATACAATGCCAGAACCTCGGTTGATGTTAATATTACAGTTTGTACTGAAAAAGTGAAAGGAGTACCCTGGGATCGAACCCAGTACCCTTCGGTTCAGAGGCAAACGTTCTTAGCCCTGAACCACCGAGGTTCTCCTTTAAAGTATATACAGTTTTCCTAATGTTTTAGGCAATTGTTTAAGCCCCCCAAAAAGTGCGATTTGTAAAACTCTTCACAATACGCTTCAGTCTCGGTTTAACCTCCCCGTTTAAGCTGAATTTTTTCGTGCCATGTTTTTATGTTGGGGAACAGAAATAAATCGCAGAGCCAGGTCGAACGAGTGCGGTGGGTGCGGCAGCAATTTGTTGCGCAGTTCATGCCTTTTGGCCGCGGCAATTTTGGATGAATGTGCTGGTGCATTATCGTTATGAAACAGCATTTTTACCTAGACAAAAATGGGGCCGTGTCTCCTTCAATTTCTCATCGAATCTATCCAGTGATTCACGGTATTATTGCCCCCGATCGTTCCTTTCCAACTCCACTCAAAACCTCCTGCGAATTTTGATTAATGAGGTTCAAACACTACTTTGATATTGATAGCCGTATCCGCGAGTCGTCCACAGCGAGCAACCGCGGAACCGATCGGGCGTGTGAGTGTGTGTGCGCGCGCGCGTGTAGGTGTGTGTGGGTGCGCGTGTGATCGTGTGCGCGCGCACGCGTGGGTGCGCGTGTGATCGTGTGCGCGTACGCGCGTGTGCCTGCGAGGGTGGCTGGCTGCGTATGTGTGCGTGCGCGTTCGTGCGTGCGTGTTTGTGTGTTATTATTATTTTCTTCTTTCCCTTCTTTCACTCGTCCCCCACGGAACAATAGATTTGCATCACGTTCATCTTTGTCCATCCGGAGATTATAGCGCTAAACATAACATTTTATTTTCGTATGGTTTTCAGGGATCGGACTTTCCTAACGATGTATGATCTCCCAAGGATCGCTGCTGTCTGCATTGATCTTAAATTAGGGGTAGTAAGTGAGAGAACGGTGGTGGTAAGTTTCTGCCAGTCTGGTGTTACAAGCCCATTTTTTGATACAACTGAGATGATCTGAACCTCTCTCAGCTTGTACAAGTCGACCAACTCAACTGCGAGTGGTTGGTACTTTTGTCGCTTCTCCCTTATCTTCGAAACGAGATTGTCGTCGAGCCGCACTGCAATGTCCACAATGAAGGCCTTCCGGTTTCCCTGGTCAATAAGCAAGATGTCAGGCCTGCGACTTTCAACAGCTCTGTCGGTGACGACCGGTAGGTTCCACAACAGCCTGACCTGACCCGTTTGAACCACACCTTCAGGCTTCCGACTTGATATGGCTGTAATGTTTTGCCAAAGCCTGATGCACGACCTTGGCCACGTTGCCATGGCGTTTCTTGTAATCTGACTGAGCCAGAGAATCACAAGCGCCCGTCACATGCTGAATGGTTTTCGGCTTTTTTTGACAGAGTCTACGCAGGTCGCTCACATCCTGCTTCATGATGTGCCGCTGGTCCCGGCGCGTGCTAATAACATGATCTTGTATCGCGCATAGAAATCCCCCTGTTTTCCGCAAACAAGTATGCTGTCCTTAACGATTCCGTTGATGTGAGGGGGTCAATGTGAGGTGCCGTTAGATACACGGCGACGGGTCCATGCAGCTCCATCTCCCCTCAAGCGTGCTATCGCTTATCCACACTCGAAACAATACGGACGTGATCTTCATCGGGTTGCTTGAGGTCTAACTGTATCTTCTGTCTCTGCACACACTGCACCAGCGGCTGTCTTTTTCCCAGAAGTATTTTCCGAGCCGCTTGCATTCTCTGTCACACATGACTTCCACCGAGAGGAGTCCACGTCCCCCCATGTCTCGAGGCAAGTACAAGCGGTGCAAAGAACTCATAGGATGCAGCATTCGATGCTTTTTCATAACGGAACGAATCCTTCTGTCGAACTCCTGAAGAACAGTTGTTGACCAGTCGAGGATGCCACAAGTGTAGGTAGCAACAGGGACTGCCCAAGTGTTTATGGCCCTGATATTATTTCTGCAAGTTTTGCATGCCTTCCTCGCCACAGCCAATATTTTGTCCTCCACAGCTCGCCGTCTTATCTTCACAGAGGGGATTGTTCGATGCCCAAGTACTTGTAAGCGCGATCAGATACGAGGTCCTGAATTAATTCGTCTGACATTAGCGCCATATCCTGCTCTGTTACTGGTGGGCCGCGAATAACGTGGAGAATCGCACACTTGTACAGCCAGAATTACATACTAATAGCGTGGCTGAAGCCCTTCACAATCTCCATCATGCTTCCTAGCTCGTCAGCATTCTTGGAGTAGAGCTTCAAATCGTCCACATGTAAAACTGGTGAGTAACCCGTCCTAAATTACAGCGGACTTAAACTGTCCCCCTGGAAGATTTCTCTGTCGATAGAGTGGTTGTAGCATCCGGGGTTCGGATCATGAAGTGTGTATACCAATTTTACATGCATGCTTCTAGGGCTCCTATGAGAGATGCGTCGACCCTGTATAGTCGCAAGACTTCGAGTAGCCAAGTGTGCGGAATGGTAGTCGATCCAACCGATGGAAATATTACGCTTTTTTTAAACTTGAGATATGAGAGTTTTGTCAGTGACGAGAAGCTCCTTGCATCCCTGTGCGTTCTTTCGGCATCCATTTTGGTATGTCGCGAGAATCTGATTCTGAATGATGTGATCGCCAATTTTCCCGCCAGGATAGAAATAAATATTTTGTATGCCGTAGGGGGGCATACAATATACAAATTGTCTAATAACCATATTTGGGCTGAAGATAATCCTCATGCTATCATCGAAGGACATCTCCAGCATACATTTCATCTTTGGGCGGGGATTATTAGAGATAGCTTAGTTGGATTGCTTTTTTTTAGAAATCGACTTAGTAGTGATGCCTATTACGATTTCCTTAGAGATAAACTGCCATAATTGATGAAAGCAGTGTCATTAAGAAGTAGGCCTTAAGAAATATTTGGATCAGCAATATCCTAATCGTTGGACGGGTAAAGGTGGACCTCACCCATGGCCACCCCGTTCACTGGACGTTACTCCTTTGGACTTTTATTTTTGGGGTCAGCTTGAAAAACTTGTTTATACTACTTCTATTTAAACTGCAGATTCTTAACGGTTTTATTACGATTCACGCCAGGCCCAAATTTTTCATTCCGTAGAGACAATTTAGCACGTCGAGTAGATGGATGGCTCATGGATGACATTCTCAACAGTTTATTTTTCTTTTGTTCATGTGAGTTTATTATTTAAAGTTTTGAAATAATTTATCAAAATAATTATTAATGCTGTACCAATGAATGGAAACAACAAAAAAGAAAAAATGCTTTTTTAACACCCTATTTTTCGAAAACAAAGCAATATTCGAAAAATTTGTATATTACATGTTCCTCTTAAAATGTAGTAACTATTCACTGGAAACTCAATCTTACTTTGTGCTGAGAAACGCAAGAACAAGTTTCGCTTTAAAGTAATTTACCACACGTTTTATTGTCTAAACACTGTCTTAATTCCCTTGGTTAAGGGAACAGACAATTGTATAATGAGAAACCTATTATACCGACAGTGACATTAACTTACTTATCTGCATAAGTGATTTAGTACCAATCATTTTTATAAACAACAATAGAAGATAAGAAGATGTATTCCAATAAATTACCCACTTTCTATTCAAATTGTTCCATCGATAGCTATTACCAGGAAAAATAATGCTCATCCATAATGATTTAATCACCATAAAAGTACATAACTACTGCTCCTCGAATATTTTCTTACAATGACAATAATTCAAGAAGCAATTATGAAATAACATTAATTTTCGTTCCACGTGTGCAAACCAATTGGCTCTTGTTAGTCTAAAATCTTATGCTATACACTTTTGAAAGCAGGTGTATGCAAAAAGCTTCACACACAATAAGTGCTTAAGAGAGCGAATGTTCATAAAAAATGGGCTATTATTTATTTAAAACCTGATAAGACTGGGCCGATAACCAAAGTCGTCCTTTGGCTCTACAATGGCTCCTCATATTCTCGGCAGCCGGTTTCGCAGTCACGTCATCGTCAAGTAAAATCTTCTTTTGCCTGAACATTTCAGGGGAAATGTATCTACATGTGTATTTGGTATAGAACGGTTTCATTGAGAAGGGCAACCAGTATCAATGAATCCAACTTAACTTAATGTAAAAAAAGTTTTGACACAGCAGGTCGGATACCTTTAGGGTTGACATTACACAAGGTCAGGCCCGCAATCAGTTCCTATGTAAGTGACTCCTTTTCGATCTAATCAAATTTATTCTACATAACCTGCATTTATTATGTATGTGAAAATGTAGCATATGGTGGAAAGAGCAATGTTTAAGGAAGGCAACACACAAAGTTAAGAAACTATCGCTTTTATGAAGAAAATATGACGTTTTTGGCAACCATGATTTGGTCAGTTTTATATTATAAGAATATGGGAAGATAGGTACAAAAAGTTAAATATTGTAAACAAAATCGACTTACGCTCTGTAAAAATTACTTTGAAATATGTTGTTCTTTTATCTCTAAACCTAAACCTAAGACGTCATCTAATATCGAAACAATCGTTGAATGTATTTCAAGTCACAATTCAATTAATTTTGTAATTACTGTAGTACATGTACATAGTACATGTAGTTACATTTACTTTTAATATAATATAAAATTTCTCGGGACAGCAAGCACGTATCAAGTATCACGTAAGTAAACTTCTAATTAGCTCATCTGTGGTTCAGTGGTAGAAGGCTTGCCTCATACGCAGGCGGCCGGGTTCGGTTTCCGCTGTGTGCATGCAACATTTTGTTTTGTTTCACTCTAATATTTGGTAGAAATAATAGTATACAGATTTTATACGTTTGGAACAAGATCTTACTTTTTGTTAACCCCTGGATAGCTTTGTCACCTTTGAATCTAAAATGATAATTTTCAGCAGACATTTTGTTATTGTTGGTATAATTGAATTTTTATTAAGAAAATCACTAATAGAAAATTTGTTTTGGAAAAACTTTTTTAGTTGTTGGAAAAATCGGTTCGATTAGGTTGCTACTTTCCTTTCCTAAATATGAACTAAGTTGTTTTCTGGAAAACTTTTGTAACTTTAATAAAATTTGTAATGCAAGTTTCTTTGAAAGAGACTTAGAATACCTTAATTTTCTAGCTTCATAAAAAACGAATTTTTGACATTTTTCTCAAAATGAACTAGAACACAATATTTTTTTGATAATAAAAAGATATCGGTGGTAAAGCTTTCGAAAAAATTGCTCAAATAAGCTCCTATTAGGCGCTCTAAAACCGATCTTCAAGGTTGGTGTAAGTTTAAAGTAGTAATTTCAGTAATATGCCGTACTATAGTGTTCAATTTTTATGAAAATTTACTACTATAACGCACTGGCTGCATCTCGAATATTTCATAGTATAAACCTGCGAACCTGCAGTTTTTGAAGATTTGAAAATTTTCTAAAAGAAACCCCAAAATTTTCCTGGAAAAACGGGTGTGATGTTCCTGGCTAACGAACTTCAAGCCACTTACAAAAGAAAGGTACTTGCCAAATTTCATCGAAATCGGCATGTTGGAATTTAGCGAATTTTCATTAAGAAAAATTCGTTAATAGAGAGGACACGATGAAAAGCTTTTGAAAACATGTCTTCAGGTGAGCGCGAATTTGGGTCCCAAGACCCGAAAACCTAGGTCCGTTGAAATTTTTATGTTTATATATATATATATATATATATATATATATATATATATATATATATATATATATATATATATATATACAGTGTGGAACAGCCAAATGGAATAAATTCGATAACGGATAAATGAGGACGTGTTGGGAAAAACGCTTGGACACGTCGATTTGTATTTTTAACTGCGCATCTTTTTCAAGAAAAAAAAAATTATATAGGGTGCGTCATGTGACAGTGGCCAATACCAACTTTCTTATTTTAAATACAAGCCCCTGTATATTATTCATTTTTTGGATTCTTCAGAAAATTCTAGACATAATTCATGTACAATGTCCTATACCTATCTTCAACTGTTTCGGAAATATTAAGTATTTTCAGATTTATTACAAAAATTAACATTAAAAATAGAAAATTATTTTATTTCACAAATTCTAATAAGAAATACTGATTATTTCTTAATAATTTAAAAAAACAAAAAAAAATTAATGTCAATGTAGTAAATGTTCAAAATGCTCGCCACGAACATCTTGGCAACATGCTAATCTGGTATAGAAATGTCTTCTAACATTACTCAACATCTCAGGCGTGACTGATCTAATCGCAAGCGTGATTCGTCTTTTTAAGTCATCTAAGTTGAGGGGCTTAGTTTTGTATACAATACTTTTGACATATCCCCACAAAAAGTAGTCTAATAGCGACAGATCAGGAGATCGTGCTGGCCATTCTATCGATCCGCGCCTCCCTATCCACCGATTTGGAAAAATTTGGTTCAGGTACTGCCGGACATTGATTTGGTAATGGGGCGGTGCTCCATCTTGCTGAAACCATATTTTATTGGCAGGAACTTGTGGGTTTGCTGGATCTGGATATAAGTTTGTCAAAGTTGGCACGACATTATTTTGGAGCAGTTCTAAATATTTATCCCCATTCAAGTTGCCATCAATGAAAAAGGGACCTACGATATGATTTCCAACAATTCCTGCCCAAACATTAACTTTTTCAGGATATTGCGTATGTTCCTCTCTCATCCAATGAGGATTCTCATTAGACCAATAGCGGCAATTTTGACGATTAACATGACCGTGAAGTGTAAATGTGCTCTCATCAGAAAACAAAACATCTTCTAATTGCATCACATTGTTATCTAACATTGCCATCATTTGTTCACAAAAATACGTTCTCCTATCGAAATCGTCCTCCATGAGCTCCTGAGTTGGTATCATTTTATAGGGATGCATTTTACTTTCCTTTAATGTTCGAAAAATTGCTGTGTGGCTAACGTTGAATAGTTGGGCTGCTTGTCGACCAGAAGTATGTGGGTTTTCTTGAAACTCAAGCGTAATATCCAATTTCGTATCATCACTTACTGCATTGGCAGCTACTTTTTTTATCTGTCTCACATGACCAAGCTCGCGAAACTGCTTTTCTATTTTGCTAATTGTTCCTTGGGATACAGGCGGCAAATTTGGAAATTTTTCGTGAAATAAGCGAGACACTTCCATCTGTGTCCGTGTGTTATCTCCATAACCAATCATTTGTAGAATGGTTATTTTGTGCATTTCTGTTAAATGAACCATTTTTCTGATATTATTACGTACAGTTAACGAAATTCAAACGACAATAGCACTGACACTAATCACTACTGTCATGCAGGCAGACAACAAGTTGCTAAGGCTACGAGTTTTATACGAACAGAAAGAAAACTGTTTTTGTTTTTGTTTCATTTCATATCAGTAAAAAGAAACGCAGGAATGGTTTTTGTTTACTTTCTCATTATCAAGAGCTGAATGGGAAATAAGTATTGAATGCAATGTAGCGAATTTGTGAAATAAAATAATTTTCTATTTTTAATGTTAATTTTTGTAATAAATCTGAAAATACTTAATATTTCCGAAACAGTTGAAGATAGGTATAGAACATTGTACATGAATTATGTCTAGAATTTTCTGAAGAATCCAAAAAATTTATAATATACAGGGGCTTGTGTTTAAAATAAGAAAGTTGGTATTGGCCACTGTCACATGACGCACCCTATATAATTTTTTTTTCTTGAAAAAGATGCGCAGTTAAAAATACAAATCGACGTGTCCAAGCGTTTTTCCCAACACGCCCTCATTTATCCGTTATCGAATTTATTCCATTTGGCTGTTCCACACTGTATATATATATATATATATATATATATTGTCAAATGAAAATGTCAAAATTTTTGTGTTGTAATTAATATCAGTATTTTGGAAGAATTTTCTGGTTTAAGAGGCGGAGTTATTGTAAAATGAGAGATGAACATTTAGAGTGGTAGTCCAATTGTTAGTGGAAGAAAGGAAGTTCAAAATTATTGAATATTTAACAAAATTGTAAATGTGACAGTAGCAAGATTTGGCAGTTCCCTTTAGGCAAGTCAGAAATCAAAATTGTGTTTATTGCAAGCACAAGCATTAGGCTTATTTGTAAAACACATTGTAAAATTATGTACTAATAAATATACTATACTATACTATATATATATATATATATATATATATATATATATATATATATATATATATATATATATATATATATATATATATATATATATATATATATATATGTATGTATGTATGTATGTATGTATGTCTCCGAGCGATAACTCAAAAAATACTACACTGATTTCAATAATCAGCCTTTATGCTCAAGTTTTTCCGGTGGAAAATCGGGGAATTTTTTTTTGGAAACGCTATATTTTTGTAAGTATCAGAGCAACTGCCACTTTACATGTGGCTAGAAATAGTGAAAATAAACCTATGTTGTGAATTATAAGTTATTTGGTAAACAATATTTAGAGGTGTTTCCAAATCAAAAATAAAATCCCAAACACATGCGTTGAGACGACTTAGTGTACAACAGGTTAAACCATACATCAGCGGTAACCAACCTAAATATTTACGAGGCAAAAAATATACTACCCGAACCAACAATCGTTAAATCTCGGCTGCAATTATCGAAAATGAAAGACGACATGAAATTAAAAATTTGCAAAGTGATTGTTATTCAACTGGGGGATTCAATTAATTACTAAAAGACACTATATTTGTAGCTTTACGAACGTGCTCAAATACAGTTTTAGCGCAGCATAGATATATTACGCTTTTGCATAATATAGTAGAAATGTAAACAAAATTAAGCCAAGTCTCTATAAAATGATTCTAAAATAGTTTCTTTTATTTTTAAACTTAAACATAAGACGTCATATAAGACCAAAAGAGTCGTGGAAAGTGTTTCGGTATCAATTCTACTAATTCTGTAATTAATTGTTTCGTATACTTTGAATATAATATCCCGGGCATGAAGCCGATCTAATGTATCACGCAAATAAAACATTAGTTGACCTGTGCCTAGATGGCGCAGGGGGCTCGCGCTTGCCTCCTAAGCAGAATCGATCGAATCCAGCTCGATGAATGTATGTTTTATTTTGACATTTGGAAAAACAATAGTGCACAGATTTCGTACGTTTTGAACAAGATCTTATTTTTGTTTAAAACGTCTAAATAAGTTTGTCACCTTTCAGCCTGAAATTATAATTGTGATGTTGTTGATATTGACAAAAAAACCGGTTTGATTAGGCTCACTAAAACGAAACAATACTGGCGATTAATAAGGAAAAATAACTGCTACGTTTATAATTTAGCTGATAATTTACTTTTCTGAATATGATTTAACTTTTCTTCTGGAAATCTTCTGTATAACTTTAGTGAAATTTGTAATTCAAGTTCCTTTTAAGGAGACTTACACTATCTACAGATAAAGCAAAATTTAGTTCTTTAGCTTCATAGAAAACTGGATTTTGGGCATTTTTCTCAGAAGGAGTTAGAACGCAAGATTTTTTTGATAATAGAGAGATATCGATGGTAACACTTTCGAAAGAATTCTTCAAATGTGCGCGTACTAGGACCTCCAAAATCGATCTTCAAGGTCTGTGTAAGTTTAAAGTATTAACTTTACTAATATGCCGTATAATAAGAGTGTACAATTCTTATGAAAGTTCGCTACCATAACGCACTTGCTGCGTCCCGAATTTTTTTTGGTTATGCAGGTATATTAGTTATTACATAGAAGTACTAACTGAAACTTCAAGGAATCGTAATGAAAAGCAGCAGGTTTAACAATTCAAGTTTTAGTGAATTTTCTTAAAAAAAATTCACTAATGAGGAGATCCCGACTTTTGAATTTTGAAAAAATTTCTTCAAATGAGCGCTAATTAGGCCCCCCAGAAGACATATCCGGGGTCAGTTTCAATTTTTATATGTTTATATATATATATATATATATATATATATATATATATATATATATATATATATATATATATACATATATTTATATATATATATATATATATATATATATATATATATATATATATATATATATATATATATATATATATATATATATATGTATCACACCGATAACTCAAAAAATAATAGGCCGATTTTGATTAAATTTGGTTTTGCTTGGATGAGTTCGTTAGCCAGGAAAATCTGCCCAGGTTTTCCCGGAAAATTTTGTATTTTCTTTCGAAAAAAAATTATATCTCCGGAATGAACGAAGTAAGGGCAACGCGGGTTTATATCCTTATATGTAAGTTACCTACCAAAATTTAGCTATGTAGGTCAAAAGACAAAAAAGTTATAGGCATTTAAAGAAAAATAAATTGGGGTTTTCCTCAAAACGTCAAAGTGGCGATTTAAAATGTCAAAATTGGCAACATTTAGGCAAATAACTTTAATCTAATACGGACTATGGAAAGAAAATGTCTCAAGAAGGATGTTTTACAAACCCTAAAGTCTTACTTTTTACCGTCGTTGTCCTTCATTTTACTAAAATGTTTGCAGAAAATTCATTTCAAATAGACCCCTTCTCTGATGCTTGGCAGTAGCCTTAGCTATAGAGTTTATCGTTTAATGGTATATAATTTTTGTCGAATTTTCGTAAAAAATCAATAAAGTTCAATATATCCGTTATTACATAAGATATGAAAAAAATTTGTATATATTAATTATAGGGTGTCTTGAGCTACATCTTAAAATAATATTTCTACAATCACAGTGTGGCCCATAAGTCGCTGGTGATACAAATTTCCTTTTTTTTTAAATCAAACACGCCTTATGTTATTGCATTTTTGCATTTTCCATCGAAATATAATGCATGTTTGTAAGAAAAGAAATTCTGGACGCAGCAAGTGCGTTATGGTAGCGAATTTTGATCAAAGGTTTCATATTTGAACAGCTCAATTTGCTATTAACCTACAAGGTTGACCAAGAAACGTGTTTTTTTCGGGAACACATTAAGTTTACTTTTGGAAATTTTTGTACATTTTCACACAATAAAGTTATTTTGATGAAACATGGCACATTGTTTTTACTATATAGATTATACTGGTAACCAAATTTGATTATTATTTCTTAAAAAAAACACACATATTTGTTATTAAAAACATTTTTATGAAAATTCACTACCATAACGCACTTGCTGCGTCCAGAGTTTTTATTTATTGATACAAGCCTGTAGTATATATTTATTCGTTCCACCCTACCAGTTAGTTTATTCAATAAGAAAATCCTAATTGAAGCAAGGTGCTACAAAATCATGTTTCCGGAAATACAATCAATAATGTATGTAATGTTTATTGAAAATGTAATAAGAATACTTCAACTTTCTACAGGAATAATAACCCATTTGCTAGCTGGCAATGCATACAAAAAGCTGCTTATTGAAATTTCAACACTCCTTAAATCACTGCCAATTATATGGTTGTATACAAAAAGTACACTTAACTATAACAAATCACATTTAAAATAGTCTCTGTTTGTATGACCGAACTCACGCAAATTACATAAACAATACCGTGCTGTGAGAATATACACTTGTTTTTCGCCTGTTACCTTTATGACAGCCGATATTGTTGTTTTCACTGTGCCTTATTGTCTCTACAAATGCAGCATGACTTCGCTGAACATGCATAAATACGAAAATTTCCCCAATGTTTTTTTTAATTCCCTAAAAAGGTTTAGAAAATTTTAAAACCAAATTGTTCTTAAAACAAAAAGCAAACTCATTCCAAAAACCACAAGTAACAACAGAGCGTTATGCGCTAGATGCATATTTCGACAACGAAGTTGTCCCCATCAGTAACTATCCCTAAATTAACTACATGGGTAAAATTATCCTATTAGCGGTTTTTACGTTTTACGAAAAATTCACTAATGAGGAGATCTGTGTTTATATATATATATATATATATATATATATATATATATATATATATATATATATATATATATATATATATATATATACATAATATAACACAGGTTTTGACAAAAAAAAAATCATTTTATTTCTCAACATAATCTCCTTTGAGCTTCGTCCAACGTCTCTCCAATTTTTTTTATCCCTTCCAAAAAATAAGATTTGTCTAGGTCCTCAAAATAGGTATTTGTTTGTAAGATGATTTGATCATTGGAGTCAAATCTCTTTTCGCCGAGCCATTTCTTTAAGCTTGGAAACAAGAAATAGTTACTCAGGGATAAATCCGGAGAATAAGGAGGATGAGGGAGCAATTCGTAGCCCAATTTATGCAATTTCGCCATGGAGACTACACCTGTGTGCACCCTTGCATCAGCTTGGTGGAAAAGAACATTTTTCTTGGCCAAATGTGGTCGCTTTTTCTTCAAATCGTCATTGAATCGGTCCAATAAGTTGGTATAATATTCGCCATTGATTGTGTCCCTTTTGAAGGTAATCAATGTGAATTATACCGCGTGCATCCCAAAAGACGTAGCTTGTTCAAAATTTGACAGGAGTCAACTGACAGATGCTTGTTGATAGGACCATATTTCATCAAAATAAATTTATTGTTAAAAATGTACAAAAATCTTGCGAAAATTAACTTTAAATGTGCCCAAAGAAACTGGTTTCCTGGCCAACGAAGTTTAGGTTAATAGTAAATTAAGCTATCGAAAGAAACATTTTATGAAAAATCGCTACAATAACGCACTTGCTGAGTTCCGAATTTATTTCCCCACAAGCATGCATTACCTTTCGATGGAAAATGCAAAAATTGCAATAACATAAGGCGTGTTCGATTAGGAAAAAATGTATCACCGATGATTTATGGACCATCCTGTGATTGTAAAAATGTTTCTTTAAGATGCAGCTCCAAACATCGTATAATTAACACATACAATTTTACCCTAGAAATGCGTCAGCCTGTATATATGAAAACAGATAAAAACTGAAACTGGCCCGGATACGGGTTCTATGGGGCCTAGTTCGCGCTCATTTGAAGAAATCTTTTCAAAATTCAAAAGTCACTAAAAATGTATCCAACTCTATGAGTAAAATTGTGATGGCGAAAAATAAACATGAAAGTAAGAAGAAGAGCATGCCTATATTTGTATTACACATGCCAGAAAACAAAATACTTATTTACATGTCACTTTGAAAGTAGATATGACATTTATCAAAATAATTTGTCAGTTGAATATGCCATGTACTGTTGCCATGGACTATTATGCACTATTGTTTTACGCCTTATAATAATCCTGTTTTTTTTTTGGAGTACGAAAGCTCATTTTACTGTTTTAATATTGTTCGATCCCCTAACCTGAAATGGTTTTCGTCCCATTTAACGCTGTTTCATGATAACGTCGCAGTTCGTTGTGGGCAAATGTATCCAATAACGTTGAAACTGATTCGGTTGTTATTCGAAAAAAAAACTCCAAAATAGTAGGTCGAAAGGAGTACATAATACATACGTAAATGAATACTGTTTTTTAATCATTTTGCAGCCACAAATATGTACATATGTATGTACATTATATTCATTCCCAATGACTGGTTTTACGTCATTTCACTTAACGTCGCACTTAACGTCGCATATCTAGAACAAGTTTTATTTTTCTTCAATTATAAATGACAATTTTAAGTAAATTCCTATATTTTCTGTTCCCAATGTGTTGAACGGGTGCGAAACCGGAGAAGGAAATTTCATTTAAAGTTAAAATGACGAAGATAACTTTATTCGAGGCACGAGCGTTGTTTCCATTCTTTTAAATATTCATAACATTTATAGGTAATTTAGCAGATTTGCGCATTGTTCGTTTTTTTTTAAAAATCAGAAACATGCTTAGAGGAACCCCTTTATGCATTAACCATCGGACAAATGCTGTGATCTCAACTCCACAATACAGTTAAGAGACCTAAAGCAAATTTGAGGTTCTGTGCAGGGTAAACATGCTACAACGGAGCTAGAAATGCAAACTCTAAAAAACTCACCTTACAGAACTCTATATAAAGGAGAAACTCCTTACCAACACCGTTTCTCCATAAAAAACTTCCACTTTGCCGTATTGAAAAAGAAAAACGCTAAATAATAACGTAATCTGATTCGTTATTAGAATTAAATAAATAGCTGAAACTGCTACCAAAGCATCACACAAAGGGTCTATTTTAAATTAATTTTCAGCAAATATTTTTATAAAACAAAGAACAATAAAGATTGTAGCTGAAACTTAAGGCTTTCTAACTTCTTACGACATTTATGCTGCATAGCCGTATTCATTTAGGTTCTCTATCTGGAACATGTCAAGTTTGACGTTTCGAACCGCGACTTTTTTGACGTTTTAAGAAGAAAAACTTAAAAGCTTATAACTTGTTTTTTATGTTAACGTAGAGATTCAAATTTTGGTGCATGGTTTTCTTTTTATGATATAAATCCTCATACCCAATATGGTTGCCCTAACTTTGTTATTTCCGGAGATGTAAAAAATGTCCGAAAGGAAACGCAAAATTTTCCGGGAAAAGCTAGTTCGATTTTCCTAGCTAACGAACTTATCCAAGCCACTTGCGAAAGGAAGGTACCCACCAAATTTTATCAAAATCGGTCCATTATTTTTTGAGTTATCGGTGTGATACATAAATATATAAACGTATATATATATATATATATATATATATATATATATATATATATATATATATATATATATATATACGTTTATATATTTATGTATCACACCATCGGTCCATTATTTTTTGAGTTATCGGTGTGATACATAAATATATAAACGTATATATATATATATATATATATATATATATATATATATATATATATATATATATATATATATATATATATATATATATATATATATATATATATATATATATATATATATATATATATATATATATATATATAGGTGGTGACCAAAACTGAAACCCCATGTTCTTTGAACAATTTTAGAGAGGGTATGTCCTATACAATTTTTTTCTATAATGCTTCATTAAAAAGATACAGGGTGTTGAAGTTGAATTTCAAAAAATTAAATTTCCCAATTTTTTAAAAAGTACCACATATATTTTGCTCAAACTTCGCATGTGTAGGCTGCTATGTAAGGCGCGTGTTCTACCATAACAATTGAATCGGCTAATCCAGCAGTGGCGCGCGTATCCACATGTCATTGGTTATCCCCCAAGAAAAAAAAAACGGGTAAGCCAATGATATTTTTTTTATTTTTTGAATCTTACTTTCATTCGTGAACAAAATGACTCTCTTGATAATTTTCTGTACGACGCTTATTTTACGAGTAAGCAATGAATCAGGTAAGTGTTTTAGACCACAGTTTATGATTTTTAACCAGTCGTTGTTTGGTAGAAAATCGCAATGCTACACTTTTATGCCTCTATTGGCCTGAATACACGCACGACATTTTTTTTAATATGGAAAATTTAATGTCTTCATAATCTTTTGTACGACAATTATCTTTGTTGTATTTTAGTAAGTAGTAGTCTAGTTTGCCAAAGTTGTCATTAAGTGTCACTTGACGTTTAGGTATCAGGTAAGTGTTTTAGAGCACAGTTCATGATTTTTAACCAGTCGTTGTTTGGTAAAAAATCGCAATGATACACTTTTATGCCTCCATTGGCCTGAATACACGCACGACATTTTTTTAATATGGAAAATTTAATGTCTTGATAATCTTTTGTACGACGATTATCTTTGTTGTATTTTAGTAAGTAGTAGTCTGGTTTGCCAAAGTTGTCATTAAGTGTCACTTGACGTTTAGGTTAACAAGTTATTATTTTGAATAGGTGTAAGTGGTAAACTTTATAAAATTGCAAAATTTTCTACTCTTTTACTTCTTATAATGGAGTACACCTCAGAAGAGTATGCAGATATAATTTTTATTTATCGGTATGCTGATGGAAATGCTCTAGCTGCTTGTCGGGAATATCAGCGTAGGTTTCCCACTCGCCGCCAACCTACACCAAGGGTTTTTTCTCGATCGTTTTCAAGAGTTCGGCAGTGCGGTATTGGACAACGTCCTGACGCTAGAGCTAATGGTAGAAGACAATATCAACTTGAAGACGAAGAGAGTGGTGGATGCAGTGATGGATCAACCTTCTACAAGTACTCGGAGGATTGCCACGCAGTTACAATATTCTCAAAGTTTTGTTTGGAGAACTTTACATCTAGAAACCTTACATCCATATCATCGACAGAATGTTCATTGCCTTCTACCTGGAGATAATGTGCATCGACAAGTCTTTTGTAAATGGATGTTGGAAATGAACAATCAAAATATCTTATTCCCTAATCTAATCTTCTGGTCTGATGAATCAACATTTACAAGAAATGGTATTTATAATTCTCATAATGAGCATGTCTGGTCATTGGAAAATCCATATGCAACAAGGACTCGAACATTTCAACATTGATTTTCCATTAATTTATGGTGTGGTATTTTTAACGGCTAACTGTTCATGGAAGTCCTGCCACAACGTTTAAATGGATCTTCGTACTTAGCGCTCTTAGAAAAACCGTGTAGAAAACATTCTAGATGACATTCCACTAGCCGAAGAGGTATAATGTGGTACCAGCATGACGGTGCACCAGCGCATCATAGTTGAAACGTTGTTACATGGCTACATGAACATTATAATGAAAGATGGATTGGCAGAACTGGACCAATACATTGGCCTGCAAGATCACCGGACTTAAACCCACTTTGAGGTGATTTTAAGCGACTGGTCTACAGTGAACAAATAAATACACCAGAGCAGCTACAACAACTGATAAATAATGCTTTTCGTCATATTCAAGCAACAATGAGTCCTCAAGACATTAAATTTTCCATATTAAAAAGATGTCGTGCGTGTATTCAGGCCAATGGAGGCATTTTTGAACATCTATTGTAATAAATAAATTACTATAAGCCTGACAAAAGTGTATCATTGCGATTTTCTACCAAACAACGACTGGTTAAAAATCATGAACTGTGCTCTAAAACACTTACCTGATTCATTGCTTACTCGTAAAATAAGCGTCGTACAGAAAATTATCGAGAAAGTAATTTTGTTCACGAATGAAAGTAAGATTCAAAAAATGAAAAATAAAAAAATATATCATTGGCTTACCTGTTTTTTTTTTCTTGAGGGATAACCAATGACATGTGGGTACGCGCGCCACTGCTGGATTAGGCGATTTAATTGTTATGGTAGAATACGCGCCTTACATAGCAGCCTACACATGCGAAGTTTCAGCAAGATATATGTGCTACTTTTTAAAAAATTGGGAAATTTAATTTTTTGAAATTCAACTTCAACACCCTGTATCTTTTTAATGAAGCATTATAGGAAAAATTTTCATAGGACATACCCTCTCTAAAATTGTTCAAAGAACATGGGGTTTCCTTTTTGGTCACCACTTATGAATCACCTTGTATATATATATATATATATATATATATATATATATATATATATATATATATATATATATATATATATATATATATATATATATATATATATATATATAAACATATAAAGTCTGAAACTGACCTCGGATTTGGGTTCTAGGGGCCCAAAATAGCGCTCATTTGAAGAAATTTTTTCAAAATTCAAAAGTCGCGATTTCCTCATCGGTGATTTTTTTTAAAGAAAATCCACTAAAATCATGCAAGAAAATACTAGTGAAATATTCATTTTGGACAAAATTCTGACGTCCTAAATTTTATACACATGGTAGCCTCTTACCGGAATAGTGTAATAACATAAAAGACTTCTAAAATGACACAATTATTCGTAGGATCGATGGAGTTCATTTTACATTTGACGTTGAAAAATAGTTCATAATACAATAAAAATAGACACGTTACACTACTTGTTATAAAAACTATGTATATAAATTTACCTATAAACGAACATACAAAATATGCACTATTGTATCTACAATAACATTCCGATGATGAATAACGACAATAGGTCCTGGTGCTGTTGTGTCTTTTTCAGTAACATTTTACAATTTTCCGTTCGAGATAATCTCAACAGGAAGCGCGTAGTTTATCATGTTGCACGGTTGTTTTATTACAACTATATACAAACGCCAAGGCGAGACAACCTTACAAGGCACCGTCTAACTGTACTTCTATAATTCCTGGCTAAGCCAAGTAAAATTGCCTGTGACCTGATAGACTTTATGGTTCGCCTTAAATGCTTCAACATGTGTAATTTATTGAACTAATTAATGTTATTACTTTATTAACTCCGTGATCGAATCATATAATATCGATAATTTGTAACTTCATGCTTATTTAACCTCTACATACTTAGTTTCGCTGGTCTTCTAAATATCTCTCTATTATAAAGTGTTTTTATCATGACCTCGTGTCTTTCTTTTGACACTCAAGCCTCGATCTGCAAAAGTACTAAAGAAACAGCTTTTGATTACTTTTATTTTAAAGATCTCCACGTTTAGATTTGGAAGCAGCTGGTTATTTTTTCCACATAATATACTACAGACATAATCCAATTGTATCTACAGTTAACAAAAATTAAATACTTTTGCAACAAGGTGTTTCCTCTAAAATTTTAAACAAGTACATACAACCTAGTTTTTAAGTATATTTTTATTAATGGTACCCAATTTAACCTAACTAAATTCAATCCATTTTGGGACCTAATGACGTTGATACATGGTTTGTAGGAACTGTTGCATATACCTGAGTCCAGAGGCAATTTGTTAACAGCTCTTGTCATACCACCTATAGGATTATTTCTACCATACTCCGTAGAATGCTAACCAATATGTAGCAGAAAATTAGCTCCTTTTGGCTGGTATAAAATTCACCAAAAGAACAGCTGTAATAACTTA
Organism: Tillus elongatus; assembly: GCA_964006375.1. Taxonomy (NCBI): domain Eukaryota; kingdom Metazoa; phylum Arthropoda; class Insecta; order Coleoptera; family Cleridae; genus Tillus; species Tillus elongatus. The sequence continues at coordinate 130,083,116 of OZ023262.1, forward strand.
TTACGGTCAATGCTATTATTATGTGTGCAAACCTCTGCTGACCCTGTAACCGTCGACTGGCAAGTGACTGAATACCCAATAGTTTAAGACGAATATCATCGATTCTTACTGATATTCAGCTTACACATGATAAACTATCAATTAACTTTTGGACTCTTTCAGGTTGGTCTATATCTGCCTTGTAAAAAGAATTCCCAGACTACAGTACTCCAACACAGATCTCACCAAAGCATCGATATTGTAATGACACAATTAACATTAGTAAACTCTACACTGCCTCTAAGGAACCTTTTCATTACGTCTTCAATGGGGCTACCAAATCGTAAATTTATATAAAAACCATTCCCGGATCTTTGATATGATTAACTCTATCAAAAATCTGATTACTGATCCGATAATCCGTGTAAATTGTGTCAGACCTATTTTTGTTTTCTTTAACCTCGGCCTATTTCCGCGACTATGGCCAATCACCGACGCCATGGAGCAGTTTTACCTCTATCCTGGAAATTTTGCCGCACCGCTGCCTTTCTGTAAGGAGTGTCCATCGCATCGACACGGGATCGACGGCTTTACGCCCCCTCCGAAGGGCCGCACTTGCAGACATTCAACTTGCTCAAATACAATGCCAGAACCTCGGTTGATGTTAATGTTACAGTACCCTTCAGTTCAGAGGCACACGTTCTTACCCCTGAACCACCGACGCTCTCAGACTTATTTTTAGAGAAAATAATACATTTACACTTTGAATTGTTTAATAATAGATTATTAGTCTTACACCAACTCAACAAGGAATTTAGATCAGTTTGTAAAATTTTCTTATCATGGACATTTTCAATCGCACAGTCAAGTTTTAGATCATCTGCGAACCAAAGGCAATGCCGTCTCTAAATTCATACACCAAATCATTCATGAAGAGACTAAAAAGGAGTAAGACGAATGACCACCCTGTGGAACTTCGGAAGTACCTAGTATTAATTTTGACTTATATAAAACCAGTCTCACAATTTGATGGCGATCTTTCAAGTAGGATTGAAACCAGGTCAACATCCTGCCGACCACTCCATAAGCGCTCAATTTTTCTATCAACAGGTCCTAGTCTACACGACCAAACGCCTTTTGAAAATCAGCGAATATGTAATCTACTTGCTGGATTTTTTCAAGAGTTTTATTAATATTCGGTATATAAAAGCAAATTAGTCTGAGTGTTCCTCATTCAAAGAAAACACGTTGTTTGGTACTGATTACATAAGTACACTTGGAGAATCCAAATTGTCACAACACATCTTTTAAAGACACGACTGTCGTTTTACCTACATAGTTAGCGTCATCAGAGGCTGAAAAATGCTAAACTACTCAACTACCACACATTGTATTTATGTTACGTGTTAGGTGAAAGACCGATACCATAGAGAGGAAGGAATAACAAACAAACTTGCCCGAAGTCATTTTAAAATCCCGTTATAACTGTCCCTGTCAAGTTTCGACATATATTTTATATCAAAGAGGCAACTCTTGGCGATTTAGGCAAACTTTGCTGTTTATGGCCTTAGAGATATAAATACTCTCATAGACGTCTAATTTCACCGGCTGTCCAACATTTTTAATAGGCTTCAAGTTTTCCGTATCTATGTGGGATTATTATCAAGAATACGTTGAGCCAGGCATGACTTGTCTATACTATCGTATCTCAGCTGTGCCAGATGTTCCTTGAATCTGGTTTCAATGGTTCTTTTAGTCTGCCCAACGTATTTCCTGACTGGTTACCAGAGAAACGCACAAATGCACTGAAGTATTTTGTGTGGTCAAAAAAATCTATTGAATATTACAGAGAAACATTAAGTTTTCTTGGCGACAACGGGCCAAGAAGTACCAGAAAAATGACTTGAAATGTTACAGTTCTTTTTCTTAAAACGTCAAAGTCGCGATTTACCACGTCAAATTTGGCGATTTTTATACAAAGATTCTGAAGGGAATGCGGGTTATGTAGAAGAAATGTGGTAAGAAGTGTGCTACAAACACTTATTTTCTGCTTAAAACGCCATTGCCTTTCATTTTACAAAAATATTTTCACAAAATTGTTTTCAAATAGACCCTTTTCCCGTTTAATTATAATACACATTATAATACCTTATTAAGTACATAAAGTGAAATGAAGTGGAAACAACGCATAAACACGAACACAGAAATTCGTGTACCGAAAAATCTGGCCGGCAAAGCACGCTAAACGTCAGTTTCAATGGACATCTTAAGCTAAGAATCAAATATTTTCAGGTTATGTTTTACCGGATGTTGACAAAAACGGTCATGTGATAAACATAGCTGGTTCTTGACCCTGAACATTTACATAAATTAATTTCAATTGCGTCTGGAGCAAGAACACTATATAACAATTGTAACAGTTTATATGAGAGCTTCATGAAGGATTCTTGCACCAAACGCTGAAAGATAGAAACAAGTATGACGGTGAGCCATTGTCGTCAAAAATGGTATAGAAGCTGGTTCGGGCACCGAGCCCTTCAATTGTCAGGTTAAGGAAAATACACTTGAGGAATGTGCAATGAAATAAATCTAATACTTGTCTAAAGCAGAGGTGTATTGTATATATGTATTATGTAATGTAATCAAATAATTGATTCTACGTGGGATGATAAAAACTCACTTATAAATATAAATTTTATCCAAGAGGATTTTTTTCTTAGCTTTCCAAGTTTTATATTTCCCACGATACTCGAGATGGTCTAAAACCAATTTGTGATTCTGTTGTTGGTCTTTCTGTAATATACCTTAGTAAATATGTCAAATAGGTATCATAAACATATGCCCTGACACTTAACGGCCCTTTTAATATATTTGACTGGTTTCTCTTTATAGTAATGTATTACTCGAGAATGTTAAAACACTGAATCGTAAAATCTATTGATATTATACTATAAGATATTTGAATGTAGGCGATAAGACAGATTTCAATGGATAATACACTGGATATCTGACATGGTTCATCCATTTATGCGACAGTAACAGCAGTAGCAATAAAATAGTCAACAGACGTTTTAAGTTTTAACATCAAGTCACGTCTCATGCGAACTTGAAGAAAGCGGCAGTGCATTCCTCCGACTCACCAGCCACCACCACGGCAACTTGATCATTCTGAATTGTCAATCAGTAATGATGGCTGTATTTGAGTGCTTATTGCTATCACAAACAAAAGGTAATAGCTACGAAATAAGTAGGGACCGAAAAATGATCACCTAACAACGTGAGTGTAGTAAAATTGATACCCCGAAAGCTAGGGGTCAAAATCGGCCGTTTTAACCCAAATCACTTATATACCAAGATGCACTCTTAAAAATAAAATGTTTGGGACGCAGCAAGTGCATTATAGTAGTGAATTTTTATAAGAATTGTACACTATTAGTAAGGTATATTATTAAAACTAATTCTTTACAATTAAATGGACCTGGGACATAGGTTTTAGAGGTCCCAGTTAGCGATTATTTTAATAAGTTTCAATTTTCTATGAAGCTAGATAATTATAGTTTGGTAGAGCTATATGTAAGTACTGCAATTGTATTACAAATTTCGTTAGTCACAAAAGTTTTCTAGAAAAAAATTATCTACAAAGGGAATGTAACCTGCCAAATCATCAATATGGATGGCAGGTATTTTTCCTTTTAATTGCTTGGATGGTTTTGTTTTCGTCAATCCTATCGAACTAGTTTTTGCAAACAAAACAATAAAAACTGTTTTTTAAAACCAACTTGTAGTTATCCGCAAAGCTTATTTGTGTTATTTTTCTTTAACTTAGTACCCAGGCTACGTTTAGGCGTTACTATGGTTCAAGATTGAAGATTCTAGCTTAATAGGAAATTGAGTTATCGGTTTTCAAATATTTTTACAAAAACTCTCTACCATAATGTGTTTGCTGAACCCAGACCATTTTCAACACTTATTTACTGTTGCTGTATCCACCTTTTTGAAAATGACGAAATATTGTAGCTCTCTATGTAAAACTGCAAACAAGGCAACCTAAATTTCATTTATGGAAAAATATTTTAAACAAATGAAATGTGGTAACAATTTAAACATACATTGAAAATCTAGGTTCGCTGCTTTATCGCAGCGGCTTTCCTTTCCCTTTTGCATGCCTAGATCTACCCTCAATGAATAAACAAGAATAATGAACATTCGATTTATAATAATATATTAGTAACAAATATCTTAATAGGGTTAGTGTTGTTTAGTTTTCCTTGAAAATACTAATTTTTTACTTTTTACTTTTTTTTACTAAAAATTTAGTTACAATAAATGTTTCAGCATTTGGGGTAAAGGACCCAATTGTTGGCACTATAAGGCGCTTTTCAGACTATTTCATGTGCAGCAATGTGTCTTTTAATTTGTTATGTAAAATAATGTTACTAAATGCATAACTCATATTTTATTTATTAGAAAAAATAATTTAGATCTGCGTTAGGTGAAAAATGATTAGGTATTCTGAATTTTACTGCATGTCCTCCATATTCACCAATTATTGCCACCTTGTTCTAGTAATTGACACGACAAGGAAAATAAATGTCATACGCACTTTCAAAGATACTTCAGAAACCTTTATTAAATCTTATATGCAGAGGATTGATTAATATTGCGAAAAAATATATTATATTTTAATAAATCACTTAACAAGCATGCAGAGTTCACTTGACAGGTTGAGCACACAAATGATGGCTAATAAATTTCCCTTTTCACCAAACAATTTTTATGAAAAGTACGATTGCATTTTTGACACTCTTCACCTATACTAGTTTTATACATATTCTTGGCGCAAACGTAACATAAACCAGTATTAACATAGATGTTGTTTTGTTCTCTTCATCAGCAAACACATTTTTTACAGGTAGATTTTTTTTCTCTAAGAATGACAGTTATTATGTGCGGAATTTGCTCCTATGTTAGAATTGATGATATAACTTTTTCTCATTTCATCTAGCCCCGGATCTAGGGGGGAGCAAACCAGGGCACCCGCCCCGAGCGTCAGTTTCAGGGGGCGCTAAAATCGTAATATAATATATGGTTGAAAATAAAAAAAAACTTGTTCCACAAAGCGCCTAGCATGCAGCGCACGTTGTTCTGTCAATTATTCATTTGATTTTAAAACGCCCAGTTAGTTTTTGAACATATCCTAAAGGCTCATTCTGAAATGCGCTGCGAGCAGCTGCAGCACAGCAGATTGTCGGCAACATCTAATGGCGGGAATTTTAATTTAAGCATGTTTTTTCCAAACTTTTTTTCAAACGTATTTTTTTACTCACTGGACTGAAACAAATTTAAAAAAGTTAGGAGTCCCGATTCTACGTAACTACCTAATTTTTTTTTAGAGAAGGGGCGTCACAATTAAGTCACACTCCGAAACATTAGCTGAAGTATTAGTTACCCCTTCAGGAATGCTTTTGCTCAAAGTTGGATGTCGCTTGAGAAAAGAATGATACCAGTTTTTCCATGAATATTATTATTGAACGGATTTGGCCTGCTTTGCTTGTCCAAAAGTTGGTTAACACATCCTTGGCTATCCCGCGTCCTTATAGGAAATTCCTTTCTTTGACTTTCAGTAAAACATTTAAGCAGAACTTCTTCTTCACTACTTAAATAGGCGCTCGGGCCACAGGCGGATTTATCGGTGGGCACGAGGGCACGTGCTGATAGTGCAATCCGATCCTCGGTATAATCTTGCTTATAGTTTTCGAATTTTTTCACTTTCGGCATCTGCAAAAGAGACTGCTTGTGTTTTAACGTTAACTATATAGATCTGTAGGGTGCCAATTACTGGTCATTATGATTAGTAGGTTGAACACATGTCATTGTAAATGGTGTCAATTACTAGTTTCGATGTAATAATTGTACCAATCGTTGGCATCGCTGTTATTAACACTTGTATGCGCCCAAATGCAACTATAACATCAAGTTTTACAACATTTTAAACTAGTTATTCAGAAAAAAAAATCGAACATGTTCGTTAACATTTAAGCAGGTTACCTTCATTCACATGTGAGACAGTTCTTAACTCATACTATAGTTTCTTGCCTTGTTGACAGCAACTCAAAACACACCATGAAACAAATTATATTATCAACGTCACTACCAGAGGAATTTTAAAAGAAACTAACGCGTGTAACTCAACCGAATTCCCAGATCACGAAATATGTTAACGTAACTCGGGAAATTTATGAGATGTAGGGAAATTTTGTCAAATCTTAACGCGTGCCAATGACTGAGGCACTGCCAACAATTGGGTATTTCCTATTATGGCTTGGCTTCAGTAATCAGGATTTTTTTTCACTAATCCGGATTGAGCCAGATACATTTGATACGGATAAGTGAAGCTTTTAAGCTATATATATATATATATATATATATATATATATATATATATATATATATATATATATATATATATATATATATATATATATATATATATTATACATAACTACTATACATAACATATAAGTAGTTGATCAATTGTTTTTACATGTTTTGACAAATGTCAAATGAAACTTCAAAGTGAAGACTCTAATAGCGTTCTTATTTCTGATAGCTTGTGACATGGAAATATGACTATTTTCCCCTTATATCTTTCTTTAGTTCTGAGGGTTAAATATTTTCGTGCAGTTAAAAAAAAAATAACATTTTTTAGTGTTTTTGCAGAAATAAGATTTTGTAAATATTTTGTAAATATTTTGTAAAATGTTAGTAATGTATAATAAGTTATCGTAAAAAAATGTTTTCGAATTTTCGTGAAAAATTATTTTTTAGAAAATTTTCGTAAAACATAATTTTTGCGTAAAACTTTTATAAAAAACGTTTCGAATATTCGTGAAAGAAATTGTATGCAAATCTTCGTATAAAATATTTTTTCGAAATTATTGTTAAAAAGCTTGTGAATAATTATTTGGGTCGAATTTTTTTTAATTTTTGTAAAATGTTGCTAATTAATAAGTGACGTTTAATAAGTTATAAGAAAAATGTATCTGAATGTTCGTAAAAAAATTCTTCACAAATTTTCGTAAAAAAAATTTTCGTGCAACATTACCCAAGGTAATTTTTGTAGAAAAAAAAATGAAAAAATTCCGTGAAAGAAATTGTACCTATGCAAATTTTCATATGAAATATTTTTTCGGAATTATTGTCAAAAAGCTTGTGAATAATTATTTTCGTAGAAATCAGTTTTTGGAATTTTTTTTAGCAAATTTTCGTAAAAAATATACTAAACTATATGCTATACTATATTATATACTATCCTAAATACTATACTATATACCATATACTATACTATATACTATACTATATATTATATACTATACTACATACTATACTTCAGCTAGTTTTTGTATTAAAAAACGGCGACTTTTCGTGAAAGAAATTGTATGCAACTGTTCATATAATATTTCTTTTTCGAATTATTGTGAAAAAACTTGTGAATAATTATTTCGTGGCAGGTGTGTGAACAGTCCGAACAGGCTCGTTGGTCAGGAAAACCGACCAGTTTTTGAACACATCCTAAGGGCTCATATTGAAATGCGCTGCGAGCAGATTGTTGGCAACAAATTTAAGTTTCTTTTTGGAATAAAATTTGATAAAATATTCTACTATAAAGGTTACACTCTTAACAAAATATAATTTCTTTCAAAAAGAAGACCTATATGCGAAAATATTTTTTAGAAAATTCGCTACCATAAAGCACTTGCTGCGTCCAGATTATTTATAACATCTCAGAAGTTTACAGCACAGGCAGGTAATTAAAAAGTGATGTTTAATAAGTTATTTTACAATTTTTTTAGCAAATTTTGGTAAAAAATATATACTAAACTATTTGCTATACTATACTATATACTATACTATATACTTTACTATATACTATACTATCTACTATACTATATACTATACTATATACTATACTATATACTATACTATATACTTTACTATATACTATACTATCTACTATACTATATACTATACTATATACTATACTATATACTATACTATATACTATACTATATACTATAATATACTTAAGCTAGTTTTTGTATTAAAAAATGGCGAGTTTTCGTGGAAAAAATTGTATGCAAATTTTCATATATATTTTTTTTTCGAATTATTGTGAAAAACTTGTGAAGAATTATTTACTGGCAGGTGTGTGAACAGTCTGAACAGGTTCGTTAGCCAGGAAAACCGACCAGTTTTTGCGTGAACAAATTTAAGTTTATTTTTAGAATATTTTAAAGTTATTTTGATAAAATATTCTACTATAAAGGTTACACTTTTAACCAAATATAATTTCTTTCATAAAGAAGCCATAAATGCGAAAACATTTTTATGAAAATTCGCTACCATAAAGCACTTGTTGCGTCCAGATTTTTTTATAACATCTCAGAAGTTTACACCACAGGCTAGCAATTAAAGTAATACTGAATCGAACATGAAGAGACAGTGACAGCGTATTAATAGAAGTCTATTTTACACCACTGAAATAACAGTTTTCAGTAACAAGCGTGCCATTTTCCGTAGGCAGTGTTATAATTGCTGCAGCTACACACATCCGTTTCGCTGATGCAAATGACAGAGAGCCAAGACTCGTCAGAATGTAAACTCATCAACATAAAACGTGTAAGTTTATTGACATGTGCTGTCAATTCGAACGCATTTACCTATTACAGCAAACACTGTTACGGCACTAATAAAGTCCGCCACCGCATATAACCACATTATTTTTTTTGCTCCTCAAACAATACTTCACGGTTCGATGTGCTTTCAATAGGACCCTATAGCGGTCGTAAATGTTCACGTGGCGTTTGTTTTATACATTTTATGAACCAGCGACTGTTATATCATTCATGTTTGCATGTGTAAACGACATTCTGAAGAAGAGTAAAAGTGTAATCGTTATAATCCAACGACAAGTAGATTCGAAACAAAGTTGCTGAGGCTTAGGTCCTACGAGGGTCGATCAAGAAGTAACCGTGTTTGAAGATACGTGGCGCTGCTGAAGGAAGGTGCCATTGCCGTCGTGTATTGTCAACTGTCAAATGACACCACACTAACTTTCAGACTGATTCATTGGTTAGTTTTTATTTGGCAGCCAGTTGTATCACACGTCTTTCGTTTTTCTCGATGAAATGGAACAAAGTACAATACCGATGTGTGATTTTATTTTTATTTTTGCATGGAAAAATATGCCAAGAAGTGGAAACAAAGTTGGATGCTGTCTATGGGGACCAAGTATAACAACCCTGAGATATTGGCTCAACGAATTTAAACGTAGTCGAACACCAGTTTGTGATGAGAGGCCAGGCCGCCCTGCAGACGTGGTTACCGAGGAAATCGTTGAAAGAGTCCACGACCTTATTCTCGATGATCGCCGAAAGAAAGTGCGCGAAGTAGCAGAGGCCGTAGGCATGTCGTACAGAGCAGAATTTAATATTTTACATAAGTATGAGAAACGTGTCGGTCCGATGGGTGCCGCGATCGCTCACTGTAACCAACAAGCAGATACAGCTGTCAATGTCGAAGCAGTGTTTGGCCTCTTTAAGCGAAACTTGCAGGAGTTTTTGCATCAAGTCGTCACCGTTGATGAAACGTGGATACATTATTATTCACCCGGGACCAAGCGACAGTCAAAACAAGGGATTTTTCTGCGTGAATCTTCTCCCAAGAAGGCAAATACAGTCCCATCGGCCGGAAAGGTCATGGCCAAGATTTTTTGCGATTAGAAGGGAACAATGTTCATGGACTTTTTGCAGAAAGGAGAAACCATGTCGGGATAGTACTACAGTGAGTTATTGGGTCGATTCGATAAGAAATTGAAAGAGACACGGCTCCATTTGGCAAAGAAAAAAGTACTGTTTCACCACGATAACGCAGAAGCACAATCATTCGGAATTGTCGCGGCCAAATTGCATGAACTGCGCTATGAACTGCAACCGCACCGACCGTACTCGCCCGACCTGCCCCCCTGCGACTTTTTTCTGTTCCCAATATAAAAACATAATTCGAGGAACCAAACTTCAGCTCAAACGAGTAGGTTATCGCCAAGACAGAAGCGTATTTTGAAGAGTTTCACAAATCGTATTTTTTGAAGGGGTAAAAGAAATGGCAGGAACGTTGCGAAAAGTGTGTCGACCTAAAAAAAGATTACGTGAAGAATTAAAAAATCATAAATGTGTGAAAAATTTACGTCTTCATTTTTAAGCCGGGTTTTTATTGATCAAGCCTCGTATGTAAACCGCCACAAATATACAGGTTGTATTTAAATGAAGGGACACAAATTATACAAAATATCACTTTGGTGGAAATAAGTGGATTTCACCTAACATACTTATATCCCAACTCGCATAATAAAAGATACAGGGTGTCAAAGTGACAAATGAAAAATGGTTTTTCGTTAATGATTTTTAAAGTTTTAGTCAGACATGTTTCAAATTTTATAGTGAGACATGGTTTCATGTTTGGAGAAATAATATAATAATCATTTATGGCTGTCGCGTAGAGGGCGCCCTCTACAGGCAATTATATGCTGCCTCTTGTTAATATAACTAATGAACCCATTCCTGTATTTCAGTTTAACAGATCATTCTCACAGCTTGCGATTAAACAATTTAATAAGCTCCTTACTAATATTAATATTTTTGATGGCGATTGTTTCTCCAAAAACACTTCGGTGGATGACGTGTTTGAAGTATTCTGGAAACATTTTAAATTTGCACTTGATGCAACCTTTTCCGTTAGAAAGGTAAACATTGGGAGTAACACGGGGCTGAGGAATCATCCAAGCGTCAACGTCAGACTTCAAACTGCGGACGTTAAAGATCTTAATATATTAGGTAAAAACATACCAGCGATGAGCTCAGCGATTACTATAGGATCAGTAGTATAAGACTAAACAGATTAACAGAAAAAGAAACTATATTTCACAATTGGTGTCTATAAGCTAATAAGTCTAAAGTGCTTTGGAATTTAGTAAATTTAGTGACGAATAAAAAACCTTAGGTATCTGAAGTTTCTCTCACTTGTGATGGTGTTGAAATAAATGACTCCATGGTTGTGGCTAATATGTTTGCGGATTATTAGTGAATTTTCTTTAAAAAAATTCACTAATGAGGAGATCCCGACTTTTGAATTTTGAAAATATTTCTTCAAATGAGCGCTAATTAGGCCCCCCAGAAAACATATCCGGGGTCAGTTTCAATTTTTATATGTTTATATATATATATATATATATATATATATATATATATATATATATATATATATATATATATATATATATATATATATATATATATATATATATGTATCACACCGATAACTCAAAAAATAATGGGCCGATTTTGATTAAATTTGGTGAAAAAATTCCTTTTGCAAATGGCTTGGATAAGTTCGTTAGCCAGGAAAATCTGCCCAGGTTTTCCCGGAAAATTTTGTGTTTTCTTTCAAAAAAAAATATCTCCGGAATTAACAAAGTAAGGGCAACCAAATTTGGTACGCAGGTTTATATCCTTATAGGTAAGTTACCTACTAAAATTTAGCTATGTAGCTCATAAGACAAAAAAGTTATAGGCATTTAAAGAAAAATAAATTGGGGATTTCCTCAAAACGTCAAAGTGGCGATTTAAAATGTCAAAATTGGCAACATTTTGGCAAGTAACTTGAATCTAATACGGGCTATAGAAATAAAATGTCTCAAGAAGGATGTTTTACAAACGCTAAAGTCTTAGTTTCAACCGTCATTGTCCTTCATTTTACTAAAATATTTGCAGAAAATTCATTTCAAATAGACCCTTTCTCTGATGCTTGGCAGTAGCCTTAGCTATAGAGTTTATCGTTTAATGGTATATAATTTTTGTCGAATTTTCGTAAAAAATCAATAAAGCCCAATATATGCGTTATTATATAATATATGAAAAAAAATTGTATATATTAATTATAGGGTGTCTTGAGCTACATCTTAAAATAATATTTCTACAATCACAGGGTGGCCCATAAGTCGTTGGTGATACAAATTTCCTTTTTTCTTAAATCAAATACGCCTTATGTTATTGCATTTTCCATCGAAATATAATGCATGTTTGTAAGAAAAGAAATTCTGGACGCAGCAAGTGCGTTATGGTAGCGAATTTTGATCAAATGTTTCATATTTGAACAGCTCAATTTGCTATTAACCTATAAGGTTGACCAAGAAACGTGTTTTTTCGGGAACACTTTAAGTTTACTTTTGGAAATTTTTGTACATTTTCACACAATAAAGTTATTTTGATGAAACATGGCACATTGTTTTTACTATATAGGTTATACTGGTAACCAAATTTGATGCCTGCTTTCTTAAAAAAAACACACACATATTTGTTATTAAAAACATTTTAATGAAAATTCACTACCATAACGCACTTGCTGCGTCCAGAATTTTTTTTCTACTGACGTTGTTTCTGAGTTAAACAGTCATTTTCAAAATGGACTTTCGGATCGTTGTACTGCGTCGGTTAATTGTCGTCCCCAGTAATCAATGTTTACACGTCCAGTTACTGACGATGAAGTTAGGAATATTATTCGGGGCTTAAAAAATTAAAAATTACTTCCTAAAGTCTTCAAAGTTCTACCTTAATTTAGATGGCCTGTTGACTGCGTACTATGCTCTTTGCCACTCAGTTACAAATTATAATATTGTGTCGTGGGGTCAAGCAACGGATGCAGCTAGGGTTCTCCTACATCAAAAACGGATGATGCGCCTAATTTTTAACCTTGACTTTCGGGAATCCTGCCGAGAGATTTACAAAGATAAAAAAATTGTGACCATTGTTGAGGTTTATTTACTGAAGCTAATATCTTATGTATTTAAGAAAAGAAATAATTTGCGTCACAATTACAATTTACATAGCTATAACATTCGCTTTAGGGATAATATATATGTGACTAAACCGAATACTTCATTTTATAAAAAGTCACCATCGTATGAGGGTTCTTATTATTTTAATCTGCTGACTAATCATATTAGGGATTGTCGTAATCTGGTGCAATTAAATAGTTTAAACAGTATCTATATTCACAGTGTTTTTATTCTGTCGATGAGTCTTCTAGTCTTTTTTGTGTCTTATTTGTGATTTCAGAGTGATTAGTGTATGAGTGTTTGTATTTGTGTGAATATAATGCATATTACTTTACCTATTAATTGTAATGTCTTTGTATTTTATTGACGTGTCTATCTGAAACATGATATCAGCTTATAACAAATATATATTTACCTATATCTATCTATATACCTATGCATTAAATATGCGTAAAAATTTTTCTTAGCTCTCGTATACATATTTTGTGACAAAATGAAATGTTGGACTTTTTTGAACAACGGCTGTGGAGATATTTTTGATTTCATAAATTAATATTTCGAATTTACACCTCCAGGAATATTAACGTCCAAAGCGCACTATTTTGGTAATAAATTTAGAACTCATTGCTTCATAGCGTATCAGTATTTTAAAATTGTGTCTAAATGTGACAAAAAAGTTTTATTAAGCCATCAACTTCCTGAATAAAAAAAAACTTTTAGTTATTTTGCACTAAAAAACGCATCAAAATCATTATGTGAATGCTGTTTTGACGACTTAATAGCAAAGTAAGCTAGTAGATAAATGTCATTGTTAATGTGTTAATTGATTATATTCGCTTTTTACTTACTTTGATATTAAAGAGGCTTGGAATTGAATAATATGGCAAATTACACTAAGGACAAGTTTTTGATGTGTTGCAATCATTTTTTGAATGTTACGAGAATGGTGCTGCTGCCTTAAAACTTTATTTGAGTTCTGAATTTCTTAACCTTTATAGTAGACACAATGAACCATATTCATATGAATTTTAATAAAAGTATACAAATTATCTGTAGGATTTAGTTTTATGTATATAGTATAATTTATGACAAACAGTGAGAGACCTGCCATTTATCCATGACTTTGGTTGTCATGTGTGTGTTTTGTTTCTTTTACGTCGGCCTATTTCCGCGACTATGGCCAATCACCGACGCCAGGGAGCAGTTTCACCTCACTATCCTGGAAATTTTGCCGGACCCCTGCCTTTCTGTAAGGAGGGTAGGGATCTTTAACGTGCCCAACATCGCATGGACCGGGACCGACGGCTTTACGCCCCCTCCGAAGGGCGGAACGTGCAGACATTCAACTTGCTCAAATATAATGCCAGAACCTCGGTTGATCTTAATGTTACAGTTTGTACTGAAAAAGTGAAAGGAGTACGCTGGGATTGAACCCAGTACCCTTCGGTTGAGAGGCACACGTTCTTACCCCTGAACCACCCAGGTTCTTATACTTTGGTTGTCATGGATCAGATGAATTAGGGTGTGCGCATATAAATGTAAATGCTTCAAGAACTAGATACTTTAGGTATAAGGTACATAGGTCATGCGCTTCACATCTTAAACATAAAATACAGGCTGTTACATTTTAAAAATTGAGCTATGGGAGTTTGAATGTTTTCTATTTGAGAGCGCCTGTATATGGAATCTAGGTTTTTTCGACGAACAATATACTTAACCGAACTCCACGACTGCGGCATTTTCACAAGGCTCTATTTTATATTAGTAAAAGCGCCATATCACAATTTTTGATATGTGCGAAAAACGTAAAAATTTGCAAAACAATCGAAATATCTCTAAAACGGTGAACAGTATCAAATTTTGTTGTTAGAAAAACGCATGACAATTCTATGGCAAATGGATTTATATAAGGAGTCATTAATTTGAAAAAAAAAGGTAACTTTGTATCACAAACGACTTATGAGCCAGCCTGTGATTGTCAAAGTAATTTTAAAGGATGCAGCTCAAGGCGTCCGATAATGAACGTATATAATTTTTTCTCGTATATATTGTATTTCCTTATACTCTGTATAATAACGGATATATTTATATCTACCCCAGAAATGCTACAACCCGAATATACAATAGTAATAATAATTAAAATAAAGCAAAACATGTCGAACACAAGAAGTCAGAGTGCTGTATATAATTTAGGTATATCTAAAACTGTTAGTCACATTCCAATATATATATATATATATATATATATATATATATATATATATATATATATATATATATATATATATATATATATATATATATATATATATATATATCCCAAGCAACAAATTAAGCCATGTTAACCAGCACTCGAGTCCAAATAACCTAACCAAGTTGTAATTTAGTAATAATTAACCACAATGTTGCCTTAATTGTCAGAATGACTACAAATTTGGAAATGCGGCTCCAAACTAGCTTATTTTTGACTATTAAAATTACTCCAAAGTCAGTAACTTACAAGTAACTAAATTGGGAAAAAATTGGTTTAATTTTACCCATAAAATATACTTGAATATACTTTTGTGTTTCAATTCCAGAGTTGGTAATTTTTAGGTCAAAGTGTGCCCTAAATTGGACTGAAAATCGACTACTAAGCCCAGATACCTGAAATACCTACTTTAAGGTAATTTATTACCTAATATTAACCTGCAATATGTCTCTGTGGTATAGTAAATTGGAGGTCTTCTTATGAAGTCCAGCTTACATATATATTACCAATTTCATTGCAATACAGCACAGGAAATATTTTAGGCACTTAGCTAACCTAAAATGGCTTTCTGATCGGCTATAAAGTCATAATTACTGCAGAAATGGTCTTCCAAGTCAAATTGCCTACCTTCAAGTTGAAAATACCCATAAAATCTGACTTGAAATAAAAATTGTCCTCAAAGTTCAAAGTGTACAGCAGTGAAATACATTTGTGAATCTTAAAGGTGTGTCAGTTGATAAACTTTATCAATAAAAGTTTTTTCTTGTTGTTAATGTGCGTGCACCAGTAACAAATATAGTGTTATAATGCCCCTTTGAAACCAATAAAATTTTAAAGACATACTACAAACTATTATAGAGTAGTAAAGAATGCTCACAGAAAAATAGTGATAGATGCTGATCATTCAAAGTTTACATAAAATAAGCACGTTTCCCTCTTCAATATAATACATCCATTTTCATGCCAAATGGAGTGAAGCAGTGGCAACACGATCAGCTGTCATGTTTATGTTTATTTACTTACTTTTTTTGTTTCTATTTTCTATTAATGTCTATATATTATGGAATCGAAGACCAAAAGCGCTGTATAATCAACCCTATATGTCTCTCTGTTGTGCACGGATATAAGTAATATATATTTATATACACGAAAATGTTTCATTTCTAATAAATTCAAACAAAATTCGTTTACCATATAGTCGAAATTCCCATAATTGGACAAAATGCCTTCAAAGTTTGGTTAGTTTGCCCTGTCATTAGGAATTGTGACTTATAGGTAACAAAATAGGGCAAAATTAACTTTCAGGTCAATAATGTTAGAAGGGCAGCCATATTAAATTAATTTTGCGGTATCCATCTTGATTGTATTTGAAAATGAAAAATAATTTTTTGTTAAATATAGTGTAATCAGATTTTAGTTCGATAAAAACATTAAATAATGATTGTATACCATGACGACAAGATATTTTTGTGTTGTTTACATCACCAATCCTCCAAAATCAGACTTTCAAGAATTTTGAATAATTTTTTATTTTCACTAATTTTATCTTTTATACGGGCGCTCGAATTTTATCGAAGTATCATTATCATGTTAACAGAAAAGAACATAACCGCAGTGGGTTTTGTCTTTATACAGTGCGAATCACCTTTATCATTGTTGCAAATATTTGAAGTAAGTTCTTTGATCATTCAAGATGTCATTTTTTGACAAAGATGGACAATATCTCTACTACTCTACTGTTTGTTTATACATACATAACCACAGATCCTGCAGAACCGAATAATGTCACATGCGTAGTTCGTTGTTAAGAACGTCACGGCTCTCGGCGCCTAGATGTCAGAATCAAGTAAAGCGTAGCACATATTTACCAATATATTACGTCCAATGGCCCAATGTTGAATGAAAATGCCCTAAATATAACTAAAACGCTTTGGTTGAAACGCCTTGCTGGACCTATTATCGACTTCCATATTACTTTGACTTTATTCCCCACCTTGGTAATATACACTTAAATTTTACTTGAAAATGACCTGTGGTGATTTGGTCGCTGACCTATTGGTAGGGCGATTTTACGTCAATTTGACTTTGAATGTTGCTTGGGATATATATATATATATATATAAATAAACAAATTGAAACTGAAACTGACCCCAGATATGGGTTCTAGGGACCGTTCGCGCTCATTTAAAGAACTATTTTCAAAAATTCAAAAGTCGCTATCTCCAAATTAGCTAATTTGTTCTATGCATATTATAGACTATTGAACCAGAATCTACAACTAAAACTGCTCCCAAAGCATCAGAGAATGTGTCATTTAAAATAAATTTTCTGCAAACATTTAAATAAAATGAAGGACAATGACGGTTAGAGCAGAAACTGAAGCCTTTGTAAAAGACACTTCTTACGACATCTCTTGCACATAGACCCTATACGTTTCAGATTCTTTGTCTAAAAGTCGCCAATTTTGAGGTTTTAAATCGCGACTTTGATGTTTTAAGAGAAAAAACTATAAAAGTTTAAACTTAATCTTGGTCTGTGGTATTCAATAGATTTTGCTAACCGCACAAATATTTTGGTATTGTGCCATCTCTGCTCACCAGTGACACCCATTTTTTTTTTCTTTAAAAGCTTATAACTTTTTTCTTCTAACTGATGGATCTAAATTTTGGTGTATACTTGCATAACTTTTTATAATTTTTAAAATGTAATCCTGCGTACTAAATTTGGCTGCCATAGCTTTTGTTATTTTTTTTTGAAGATACAAAAAATTTTCAGAAAGAAAACCAAAATATTTCCTGAAAAACTGGTCTCATTTTCCTGGCTAAAGAACTTGTTCAAGCCACTTACAAAGGGATGATAACTACCAAATTTCATTTAAGTCGGCCCATTGAAGGTTTCAATATTATTTTAAACACTCAGCCCTTGCAGTACAATTTGTGTTGATATTAAATTAAAATCATGTAAGAATCTGTGTTATCTAATTAATTTCAATTGTTTTTTTTTGTTTTCATTCGGGTTATTTTGTTAATTAATTAGTTTAATTTGACATTATTCATACACTTTTCTATTTCATTTGCCCTGTCAGTGGGATTGTATCTGTTGGGCAATATTATTATAAATTAACAAAAAGTCTCGACGCAGCAAGTGCGCTATGGTAGTGATTTTTTTTCTAGAAATGATCAGCCACCAATTTTAAAAAAATTAAATGCCTACAACTTTTTTCTTGTAACATCTGCATGCTGGTATATATTTTAATTTTTATGACATAAACACACACACTAAATTGAGTCTCCATAGTTTAATTAATTCCGGATATAATACATTTTTCCGAAAGGAAACACAACATTTTCCCAGAAGACCAGGTCCGATTTTCCTGTCTAACGAACTTGTCGCAGCCACTTACAAAGGGAAGGTAAACTGCCACATTTCTTCAAAATCGGGTTATTATTATCGGGGTGATACATTCATACATATATATATATATATATATATATATATATATATATATATATATATATATATATATATATATATATATATATATATTTAAGCGTATAAAAAGTGAAACTGACCCGGGATATGGGTTCTAGGGGTCCTAGTTTGCACTCATTTAAAGAATTTTTTTCAGAATTCGGGAATCAAAAGTCGGGATCTCCTCACGTGTGAATTTTATCTACGAACATTCACTAAAGATAAATAGTAGTTTTAAGAAGTATTGGCCCGATTGACGAGGTGCGGAAGCTACAACGAATGCGAACGACAAGGCGACATCTCTTCTAGTCTGTGTGGATACGAGACAAACCTGTTTAAATTGGTATTACTATCGGCAGAATCCTTTATTTTCTTATGTATGACAATACATTGCGTATTAATTTAAAATCAAGACATCGGCATGTATAGACAGCTACAACAGAAACTCATGGAAAGCAGAATAACAAAACGAATGGTTGAAGAGGAAGCTACAAGTCGCTACACAATTATTCAGCAATTAAATGTACATCGTTACCAGAATAAGAGTTTTAGAAACAGATAGATAGTCAGTATAACAAGATTTTTGCTTTGCTAGAAACCGATAGCGCATTCCTGGCTAGAACTCATACAAGACAGCATTATACATTATTAAACACTTATACACATGTTAGAAGAATCACAAAGCAAGTATAATACATAATCGATCCTGACGAGCCGGTCTCTAACAGCAAGTACTTATTAGATGATGTTCCTAGCAAGCAAGATCACTACAACGATGACCTCAGTTCCAAATACATTTTATAGGAAAATGCAAGAAATATTATTACCTAAACAGGGTACCCGGTAGAAATAAAAAATCAAATTCCCTGACATTTCCAGGCCCAAGTGATTTTTTCATAATACTCGTAATGAACAACACACATCTCTAAATACTTTTTTATTAAAAACATAATAAAAATTCTGATTTTTTTAAAATCATTTTTAAAAACATAAATATGGTTAATTCTGTTAACTAATACAGAAACGTGATAAATTTCTACTTGTCAAATTACTACACGTTTTTGCGGTAGCGGTAACTACTTAAAAAAATCATGATATGAATTATTAAAAGTTTGCGTCAGCTTATCGTTGATTTCTATATTACCCACTCAAAATTTCTTTACACTATCATACAAAATGCGTTGCAATGATAAACTTTTCTCTTCTGGATTACAATACAAATGCCTATATACAAATGGCAAATATTTACACCCCAACTTCAACTCTATGTTACATGATCATAAAAGTTAAAATATAATAAACACATTCACGCAGCTTTACGCCGCCAATAGCTAGAACGCATTTTGCATTTTATGCATTCAAGGAAGAGCATTGCAAGTTAGATAAACGAATGAGACATGTTTGAGGTAAAGATGACACTACATTATATTGGCGTATTACATTTTGCGCGTTCATTGGCGGTTTCAATTAATCTACTAAACAGCAGCCCTTGGAGAAAACATTTATGTAAAAAAAATCATATAATATAAATATATGAAATCAATATAAAAATAAGTCTGTTAGTGACACAATTTTACAAATATATAATTTCCAGGTATACTGAACGATTTCCATGACATTTGAGCAAAATCACGAATTTCCCTAACATTTTAGGGGTTATTTCAAATTCCCTGATTTTTCCAGGTTTTCCAGGTGGCTGGGTACCCTGCTAAATGAAATGTTTAGTAATTACAACAAACGATGTTGCGACAGATAAATCTCAAAAACATGTGTGTGTGCGTGCGCGCGCAGGTGGTGGGGGCTGAACAATGGAAAAAACTGTTTGGTTAGAAACAGAAACAAAACTGTGTGGATCCCACAAAGTTCCAGGCACATTAGGTACATCTAAAATACATAAACACAAGACAAGACACCTCTAAAAACTGTAATTACCTGGTCAATTTATAAATATTTCAGGACGCAGTGCGTTATAGTAGTGAATTATATAACAATTGTACACTAGATATGTCATATTACTAAATTTAATAATTTAAATTCAAACAGACCTTGAAGGTCCGTTTTAGAGGTTCTAATACAGGCTTGTTTTTCCGAAAGTGTCAGCATCAAAACCTCTCTATTATAATTAAAAATATTTGAATCTTGTGTAGCTCCTTTTGAGGAAAAACTTTAAATGTCCGAAACTTAATTTTCTATAAAGCTAGAAAATTAAAATTTTGTATATCTAGGTACTGTAAGTCTCTTTGAAAGAAGACACATTTCATTAAAGTTACAAAACACTTCCAGAAGAAAACCTACTTCGTATTTACAAAACGAATGTATCTGCCAGATTATAAACGTGGCAGGTATTTTAGTTAATTTTTATTTAAAAAAATTCACTAATAGAGAGGTATCGATGGTGAGACTTTGCAAAAAAATTTCAAATGAGCGCGAGCTAGGACCCCTAGAACCCAGATCCGGGACCAGTTTCAATTTTTATATGTTTATATATATATATATATATATATATATATATATATATATATATATATATATATATATATATATATATATATAGTATTAAGTTTTTGTGACGGTAATATTGTTATTTATCAAAAAATTGTGGGAATGCCGTCAGTTGCAAAATAAAACTCTTTATTATAGGCCGAGCTTTCGGAAAAATTTATTCCATTCTCAAGGCTACAACATGGAAAGAAAAAGAGTTTACAATTTACATGGGAAAAACATAAAAGTTTAAAATACTTACATATAACGTGAGTTCTACTAAACTAATTATTCAATGACAAACATAAAAAAAACTTTTTATAAATTTGACTGAAGTCGAGTGCCAAACTGACATATAAAGCTAACTATTATCTGATTGAATTTGCTTTTTGTTTTTGTCTAGGAAATATAAACAGGGGTAGTGATTTCTAAAATTATTATCTTTCTTTAAGTTTATTAAATTGTCGTTAAAAGTAATTTCAAATTCTTCAAAACACATTCTTTTATTACTTAAGGTTTCACAGTGTAAAATAGAAACATTACTAAAATTTATATTGTGGCCGGTGTCGAGATTATGTTCTGACAGAGCGCAAGTTCTTTGTTGTAAACGTATGTCACTTTTGTGCTGTGTTAACCTATCTATCTATATATATATATATATATATATATATATATATATATATATATATATATATATATATATATATATATATATATATATATATGTATATATATATATATATATATATATATATATATATATATATATATATATATATATATATATATATATATATATATATATATATATATATATATATATATATATATATATATATATATATATATATATATATATATATATATATATATATATATATATATATATATATATATGATAACTCAAAAAATATATTCGATGAAACTCGGCAAGTGCCTTTCTTTTGTTAATGGCTTGCATGAGTTTGTTAGCCAGGAAAATCGAACGGGGTTTTCCGGGAAAATTTTGAGTTTTCTTTAGAAAAAAATTTTTTCTCCGAAAATAACAGAGCTGTTTTAATGAAATTTACTACATATGTTGCCTTGGGAGATACCTTATTACGAACGAAAATTCAATTTTCTAAGTTAATACAAAATTCGGTTATTCAAATTTTAAATTCTCTTTCGAAAAACATTTTTTTCTCCGAAAATTACAAAGTTATTTTAATGAAATTTGGTGGATATATTGCTTTAGGAAAGACCTTATTACGTACCAAAATTAAACCAAAGTTTATAGAAAATTGAATTATTCAAATTTGAAGCATTTAATAAAAATTCACTACCATAACGCACTTGCTGCGTCCCGAGCTTTTCCTCATTATTCGCCTGGATGATATCGTTTTAGTCGACTTCATCGAACCGATGCTTCCAACAAAAAAAGTTGTTTAAAAATAATTTCTCTGTTAGTGAATTTTCTTAATAAAAATTCACTAATATCAACAATAAAAAAACGGTGACCAAAATATTTAGACGTTTTAAAGAATAGTGAGATATTGGCTAAAAATATTAAAGTTTGTGAAACTAAACAAAATGTTACATACATCGGGCAGGACTCTAACCTGCGACGCCCGTGTTTCACTCTAGGATTCTACCACCGAACCATCTAAGCTGGTTAGTAAACTCTTTGTTTACGCGGTACTTAGAGACAGCAACTTGCTGTCCCAGGAAGTTTTATATTATACCCTAAAGGTAAATTTAAGTAAATAGTGAATAACAAATCATTTTCATAGAAACGTGACCCGTATTCTTTAATTTTTTTCGTATCTTCTCATATTCTTATAATATGACACTTACTTACATAGCGTCATTGCATTTGCATATCTCCCATTTAAACGTAATTGCAAATTGTTTACAAACGATTCAATAGGTGTTAGGAACTTTAGTGACCAAGAATTCTCGATCGCTGGTTCAGGTGGTATGTTTTACGCGTGATATTTTTATTGCTTAATTATCGTTAAATTATGATTTATGCCTGCAGTGTGTACTAATCTACTTATGACAGCTGACTACTCTGTCTTTCTCTGACATTGGACTTTAACCACTTGTTTTTAATTTGGGAATAGCTCAAAGTTTGTGAACCAAATTAACTCAAAATTCACAACAGGGGTTTATTTACCCCATTTCTAGCTACAAGCAAGGTCTCATTTCAGCTACTGTAATGCTTTTAAAGGTATAGTGTATTCAAAAATATTTCTGTATATTTGGGGGGGGGTCTGTTATAGGTTAATCAGGAACTCATCCGCGATATTAACAAAATGAAGATATGTGCCAATTTTCGTTCAAATCAGTTGAGTAATTTTTGATATATATATATATATATATATATATATATATATGCACTGAGCGGAAAAATTATGGATTAGGTTTATTAAAATTTGAGCGATGTGTTTTGACGAAATACTCTAGTTTTTTTTATTTTTATTTTGATAGATCATTGAATTATCTACACGGTACCATCACAGTTTTGATAGGTCACACTGTTCATGTTTTGAATGAAAGTCATTTAAATACTGAAAACCTAAACTCAATACAAAACAGCAATCAAAGATTACGAATAAGATCCGATTATTTCCTGTAAATAAAATGTCCAAAATTGTATCCACAAGTAGGTACCAATCAATAATATGGAAGAATCAGGTGTATGGCTGTGTCAAATGTACTTTAGTCTTAACAACATACATATCTTTTAAAAGTTAAATAAGTAAGGCCCATTTAAGTGAGACCCAGCGGGTTAACTTTCGGGTTAACACGATTGACTTTATAAAACAATTATATTTTACTATTAGAAAAATAAACTAAGTTATACATATAATATAAAGAATAAAAGACTGATATCAACATAAACGTGATATAAGATTACGTAGCACGAAATGACTCAGACTAAACTGTGACGAGAAGTGAACGACAAGTCTTCGTGCTATGCCCTTTCATGTAATTGTGGATGAGGCGTCGATTGTCCTTGGATGCGCGTGTCTATCTCTGCATCAGCTATTCCATTGTTAGTTGATGTCTTAGTTGGACCAGCTCCGTCGTATATCCACGAGAATGCTACCTTACGGTTTTTGCTGTATACTGTCTCACACTGTATCACTATGTCGGCTATTGTTGCCGAGGCTGGTATCTAGCGTATAAAAATTTTAATTCTTGTTGGATGCCGTAATAAATCCGGAACACAGCAAGAAGTGTGCAATTTGTTTAAAGCGAAATATCCAGATAGACGTATCAGCCAATCCACTGTGAGTAAAATGGAGAAGAATAAAATAACAGGTATTGGAGTAGAAATAATCCTCACTGGATCACTGAAGCACATACACAACACCCTCGTAAAGTTAACGTGAGGGCAGGAATAGTCCACGATAGAATCATAAGTCCTTTATTCTTCGACAAAACTCTCACTGGGAAGCGATATCATAAATTTCTAAGGACTGAGCTTGCTGCAAGTTTTCCAAATGAAGATGATCCAGATTTACCAAGTGGTGATATTTGGTTTCAGCAAGACGATGCACCTCTGCACTTTGCACGTCCTGTTCGCGAATTGTTAAATGACTGCTTTCCTGGAAAGTAGATCCGTATGCGACAACCAATAGAGTAACCCCCCAGGTCCCCAGATCTTACGCACCTAGATTTTTCTATGGGGGTATTAATATATGTTAACAAACCAAATAACCAGGAAGATTTTAAAAATCGAATTAAGTATGAAATGAGTCGAATTAGCCCTGACGTGCATTTCGAACATTATATTTAAAGGAAACAATACTTGCATTTGTTGAATAAGATAACAAGCATTTATCTTTTGACTGTTGTTATGAATAGAGTTTATGTTCTCCAATCTTAAGCTGACTTTCATTCGAAAATTTAACAATGTGGGATATCAAAGTTTTGATAGTACCGTGTAGACAATTCAATGATTTAAAAAAAATTACGGGTGGTTTGGCATTCTAAAAAAATGTCGATGACGCCATATTTACAAAGCAGGAGTGGGTGAAACGTACATTTTATGCAAAAATGTGTATTTTTGAAAACTAGAGTTGACGTGCCCGAGCATTTCGTCAAAACACATATCGCTCGTATCTTAATGAATTTATTACATAATTTTGCCGTTCAACTCTCTCTCTCTCTCTCTCTCTCTCTCTATATATATATATATATATATATATATATATATATATATATATATATATATATATATATATATATATATATATATATATATATAGATAGATAGATATATTTATTACAAACATAGAAAAATTTAAACGGACCTCGGATATGGGTTCTAGGGGTCCTGTTCGCGCCCATTAGAAAAAGTTCCGAAAGTCTCACCATTCGTTACCCCTCTATTAGTGAATTTTCTTAATAAAAATTTACTAAAATATTGCGAGAATTTAAAAACAGAAGACGCAGTTTTCACGTGCTATTAAGGTTTTCGTAATAGACATTTGACTTTTCCCTTTCTATGGATATCATAGCAATTCACAGAGCTGTCGAGAGAAAAGACGGCGGATGAAAAATAAACTCTCAGAAGCACCACATCTGATCACAGAATAACTACCATATCAAAGAATGACACAGCTCTTGGACCATAGATAAAAAATCATCCACTGTGAAAACAAAAACAAAATCACTAAAAACTTGATCGATATAAGCCCCCTTAGAATAATTGAGTTGAATAGGATATTTTTCCAAAAACCGACTAAATAAATCAGTAGCTCGGCTATAAAACAAAATACGCCTAATAAAACAATACTGATTACCTGCTAAACAAGCGCCAATAGTGTGTATACAATAAATTTTGAGCACTGTGATCAGACACTGCAGGGTTCACCACAGTTGCAGCGCTATCTACAATATTGGTGATAACATAGTCTATCGACCAGCGAACCGGGATTTCCCGATATCTACCCTCTCTCGTTGGGGTGTATGTTGACTAATGATTTCAGGTGATCGCAATCCAACAGACCGTTTAATCTCTTAGATTATGTAGATTGATAAGTTATACTGCAAATGGTGATGAGCTTTGTGTATACTATGTAACAAAGCATTAAATTTTAAATAAATAAATAAACATGAAGTCTGAAAATAACATCGTATTGTGTTCTAGTGGTTCAAATTAATGGATTTGAAAAAAAAAAAAACGACAATTGAAATGTGGTTACCTCTCTAAAAGCTCGTTTGTTTTAATAAAAATGTGCTAATAGAAAACCTGCGTGATGATCCAAACACTCTTATAATCAATTTTAGTAAATAATTGCATAATCAATTGTTGGCCGCAGCGGTAAATTCTGGATACATATTGGCAATGCTGTTGTCTGCGAGGAGGTCGTTAGCAAAGTTTTGTGCACAAATACAGCCACTGTGTGTATAAACACCTATCTAGCTTTGATCTGGTGACATGTATGTTCTACGCTCTACGGGCTACACACAGCCGCTGGATACAGGAAGTTTACTCGGTTAAATGCCAACGACATATTGTATACAGCAGGTCATCTAACCACTTAAAAGCGAAAAGGCCAAAAGCGAAAAAAAAGTAACACACTTGCTGTATTATCTAGAAACCTTCTGACTCTCCTATGGCGAGTGTCAATTTCTATATTTAACAGGCTTATAAATAAAAACATTCTGACAGAGTTCCCTGACTTTTCGCTGGCTTCCCTGTCTTTTAGTGAATTTTCTTTAAAAAATTCATTAGGCAAATTGCGACTTTTGAAAAAGATTTCCACAAATGAGTGCAACTAGGACCCCTAGTTATATATATATATATATATATATATATATATATATATATATATATATATATATATATATATATACATGTATGTACATATGTATATAGGAACGGCCACACCAAAATAATAGAGGCTCAATAAAAAAATAACATAACACCAGATCAATTAAGATGCTTTAAAGTTTTTGTTTCATGGTTAAAACGTGTCTTTCAGCGACATGATGTACTCGCTTTGCGATCGAAAATCAACTGACGAACTAAGTAATTTCGGTAGCCTTCATAAATTCAAAAGCACACAGAACGTTTAACAGTTGTGTCTTTCTCAAGAAAAGTTCATTTTGTTCCTTTCTGCCCTGCCGCTCATGCAATCAGGAATTAAATGAAGTGTAAAAAGATGGGAGCAACAAAAATGTATGACCTTAACATAAACATTTCGGTATATCCACCTTTCTCGGCGTTCCTATTGTAGTTACAGTGACGTTCGAAGATAAATAGAAATTCATCACAACAATCTGTGACACTATGTGAAAACTGGAACCTGGGATGTGCACTAATAAGTACACTTAGAGAACTCAAATCAAAATCAAAACATATATTTCAGAGACCTTACGATCGTTTCGTTGACCATGTCAACATCTTCAGAGGAAGAAAAATTCTAAAATTAAACTAATAGCTACCGTGTATTTATATCGCGTCTAGGTAAACGAACTAGTCCGAAGTAAAATTGTCGTCGAAGACCCATCGTTTGTTTATTGTGTAGTGAAACTACTAGGTCAAAGACCTGCTTTAATCTTCTGGTCGACAAATTTATGAGCCCTTGTCTAATATAAGGATAATAGGCTTAAAAGGAACGGTACCGAGTTATTTAAGGAATCTGCACGTCCCCTTTCTATCTAGAAATTTACTATGTGGATATTGGAGCAATCCGACAACCACATCTGGCGATACAAACACAATAACCTCCGCTCATCTTTTTTTATATAGAAAACCAAACCCGGGTGTTTGGCTCACATTGTTAACTCTAACAAAGGATAAATAACTCAACTAAAATACTACATAAAAATAAATTTATATTGATTTTAATTCTTCCTAACCAGTATTTATATTGACTTCATAGATACACAGAAAACGAAAGGGTCTTTAAGTCGAGACAAGCGTAGAGATTAGTATATATATATATATATATATATATATATATATATATATATATATATATATATATATATATATATATATATATATATATATATATATATATACTGTATATGTATAGTATATGTATAACTCGGCTGGTCTATACATATACTAATCTCTACGCTTGTCTCGACTTAAAGACCCTTTCGTTTTCTGTGTATCTATGAAGTCATTATAAATACTGTTTACGAAGAATTAAAATCAATATAAATATATTTTTTATGTAGTATTTTAGTTGAATTATTTATCCTTTGTTAGAGTTAACAGTGTGAGCCAAACACCCGGGTTTAGTTTTCTATATAAAAAAGATGAGCGGAGGTTATTGTGTTTTTCTCGCCAGATGTTGTTGTCGGCTTGCTCCAATATCCACATAGTAAATTTCTAGATCGAAAGGGAACGTGCAGATTCCTTAAATAACTAGGTACCGTTCATTTTCAGCCCATTATCCTTATATTGGATAAGGACTCATAAATTTGTCGGCCAGAAGATTAAAGCAGGTCTTCGACCTCGTAGTTTCACTACACAATAAACAAACGATGGGTCTTCGACGACAATTTTACTTCGGACTAGTTCGTTTACCTAGACGCGATATAAATACACGGTAGCTAGTAGTTTAATTTTAGAATTTTTCTTCCTCTGAAGATGTTGACATGGTCAACGAAACGATCGTAAGGTCTGTGAAATATGTGTTGCGGTGATTTGGGTTCTGCAAGTGTGCTTAATCTGTGACAGTTTATTCTGCTTATACATATTACTACATTAACTACAGGTTCTAAGGAATATAACAGTTTTATATTCCCTGTGATTTTTGCAACGTAGTAACCATAATACGCAGATCCGTACTTAGATGGTCGTTGGTTTTTATAAGGGATGTTTATTATATTTGTGCGAAAGGAAACGAAAAAAAAATTCGATCTATTCCTGATATGAAATGTTGATCAATTTCTCAGCACGGAAAGGTTAAAAGGAAAAGTTATGGCATATAAAGAAAGTATTTTTGTGATTTTCCTCTTAAAATGTCAATGTCGCAATTTGAAACATCCAAATTGGTCACTTTTAGCAAATAATCTGAAACGAATGCGGTTTATGTAGAGAAAATGTCGCAAGGAAAGTGTTTCAGCTTTAACAGTCATTTTCCTTCATTTGCACTAAAAGATTTCCAGAAAATTCATTTCAAATAGACCCTTTTACTGATGCTTTGGCAGTAGTTTTATTTACAGAGTTTATCGCTTAATGGTCTATAATTTCTTGCGAATTTTCGTAGAAAAAATGCGCTGATGAGACCGCGATTTTTGAATCTTGAAAGGATTTCTTTAAATGAGCACGAGCTAGCCCCCTAGAACCCACATCCGGTGTTAATTTCTGTTTATATATACACAGGTGACGCATCTCTATGGTAAAGCTTAGAATGTCGTTGAAAATATTTCAGTAGGTTAATGCTTGAAGAGGTACGTTGGCCCGGAAAATCAGACCACTATTTTTTAAGTTTATTTTCCGAAACTTTTTGTGCTTTGTCAAAGAAATAAAGTTACTTTGATGAAATATGATGCATTGTTTCTACTATATAGGTTATAATGGTAACCAAATTTGATGCCTGCTTTCATTGAAAAAGACATATTTGCTACTAAAAAGATTTTTATGAAAATTCACTAGCATAACGCACTTGCTGTGTCCAAACGGTTTTTTTGTACTTTAACGTGGCTCTATTTCTGTGACTATAGCCAGTCACCTTCGCCAGGGATCAATTTTACCTCACTACCCTGAAAATTTTACCGAATCCCTGTCCTTCCTTGAGGAAGATAGGGATTTAACGTACTCAACATCGAAGGGACACGGGACAGACGGATTTACGCCCCCTCCAAAGGGCGGAACTTGCAGACAATCAGCTTGCGCAAATATCATGCTACAACCTCGGTTGATGTTAATTTGACAGTATGTACTGAAGAAGTGAAAGGGGAACCCTGGAAACACACCCCAGTATACTTTGGTGTAGAGGCGCACATTCTTACCACTGGACCACCGAGGCTCTTTCCCCTGTCTTAATATTCAACATTTCCATGGCTCAGAAAACTGTTTTCAGCATTATTTGATATCTTATAAGATCAAAGTATTATTAAAAACCAACTGTTAAAAAAATTTGTGGTATTAAAGCTTTCACATTTGACTGGTCTTGCAGAAGCAGACATGTAAACAAATCAATGTACATAAAAACAATAATTACAGTCAAGGTTAATAACGAGTTTCCTACGAGTGTCTTATCCGGGAGTCGATCAATAGGTACACAAGTTTTAAGATAGGTGGCGATGCTGAAGGAAGTTGACGCTACCGTCGTTTACTGTCATCTGTCAAACGACACCATACTAAATTTCAGACTGATTCATTGGTTAGTTTTTATTTGACAGTCAGTTTTATCAGACGTATTTCGCGTTTCTCGATAAAATGGAAAAAGTGCAATATCTATCCGTAATTCGCGTTTTATTTTTAGATTAAAAACATACGAAGAACTAAAAGCGATGTTTGGACCTCTTTAAGCGAAATTCGCAGGAGTTTTTGCGTCGAGACCTCACCGTTGGTTAAACTTGGATACATTATTATACGTTAGATATCAAGAGATAGTCAAAACAATGGATTTTTTTGGGTAAATTGGCTCCAAAAAAGGCAAAGAGGGACCCATCCGCCGGATGGTTATGATTCTTTGGGATCTGAAGGGAACAATTCTCGGGGACTTTTTACAGAAAGAAAGAACGATCACAGAGCAGTACTAAAGTGAATTATCGGACCCATTCGATAAAAAATTGGAGGAGACACTACCCCATTTGGCTATAAAAAAGTGCTGTTTCACCACAATAACACACCAGCACATTCATCCGAAATTCTCGTGGCCAAATTGCATGAACTGCGCTATGAATTGCTGCCGCACCCACCGTACTCTCCCGAGCTGGCTTTATGCGACGTCCTTTTATTCTGCAACATAAAAACATGGCTCGGGAGAACAAAGTTCAGCTCAAGAGAGGAGATCATCGTCGAGACAGAAGCGTCTTTTGAAGAGTTTGACAAATCGTATTTTTAGAAGGGTTAAAGAAATGGCAGAAACGTTGGGAAATGTGTATCGACGTAAAAGCAGACTGCGTTGAAAAATAAAGAATATTTGTGAAAAACTTACGTCTTCATTCCTAACGAGAATATTTATTGATCGACCCTCGTATAACGTCCGCGACTTATGGCAATCTTTTACCAAATTTTTCCGACTTTCCTTGGAATTTTTGTACATGACTGAAATTCCCTGATTTTTTCCTGTTTTCCAGGCAAGTGGTCACCTTAAGTATGTTTTTAGCGGATTGTTATTATTTTTTAAACCGATCTTAAAAGGATAACAAATGAATTACTTTCTGAAAAAAATTATCGCGATTTAAAGCTGTAGAACCCCTATCACAGATTTATTTTAATTTGTAATGTTTACATACACTTTATAATAGAATGATTTTATAAGCGGATCACCATCACAGCCTAGCCGCGACGCCGCCCTGTCTCACTACCATAAATATATGTCTTTAGCAGGTCTCTTTATTTTATTGCAGCTTCGACACTTTATCAACTGGGCCACATTTTAGAATTTTTCTTCCTGGCTTGCTGCTTTTCTTTTTCTAAGTATTTGTCCTGAAGGCACCGTTAGAAAGCCATTATGTCCAAACAAATTTTGTCTGCCTCCCTTCCATCTTTTTTGACAAGAATCTTTCTTCTCTTACCTGGTCTTATATACTTATATTCGTCTTTCTACACGTGTACCTTGTCTTTAGAATTTTTCGCCGTGTCAAGTTTTCGAAAGCCTCTATTATCTCCGTGTTTATCTTTTCGCACCATTCATTACAATGCTCCATATGTGACTTTTGTTGAACCGCTTCTTCAGGGTCAAGTCAAAATATTTGCTGGGGAGAGGAAAGCTTGTTTCGCAATTTTTCTCAGTCCTTTGCAACGTTTAGCATCATCAATAATAATACTCCCAAGGTGCGTGAATATGCATACTTCACAGCGAGACCAGTGATGGCAACTGAGATCGGAACTCGAAAAAAGCAATTATTACGTAATCGCCAATAATTCTACGACTCTGTGGTGAAAATAACTTTATATTACGCATTAGCAGTCACAATTACATAATATTCACCAATTATAACTACTTTAGAGTTACGAAACTTCTCAGCTACTTTAAAGGTGTTAGGAACATCGTCGTTACTTATAGGACGACTTAAAAGTTCCGGAAACTTGAAGGTAGCAAACGACAGTAGCGAAACTATTGTATATTACTAAATGTTACGTTAAAGTTGCAACCAGCTTCAAGTAGCATTAATAGTTGCCGCTACGTTACCCACCTCTTTATATTACACCTAATAGTTGTACCTACCTGATAAAGTGAATGATTTTATGATTGATTTATTGTAATGACATGAATAATTATACAATCTTTCCTTTCCCAATGCGTTTGGCAATACATATATGTGATGCAGATGAATATTAAAAGCAAATTGGGTTGGAGCAAATTAAAAATCAAGTCTGTATCTGTTTCATAGGTTTTCGCTATTGTTTTGTTACATATGAGCACTGGCACCCGGCTCACTTTTAATGGAAAATTAACTGGAGTCTGGTTCACAATATACGAACCTTTTTTTAGTAAAAAAAAAATGTTTCCAGACAGAACCAGGCAATTTTTGCAGCAATCTGAAAGTACAACTAAAGCCCGCTTAGTATTAAAATTGGAGTATCTATATCCACCAGAGACTATACAACGCAAAACTCTTTTAATTAAATTAAATTTATTTAATTAAGCAGCAGCTGCTGTCAGTTAAAAATTAACACATAAAAGTTCTTTAGCTTTGGCGCAGAGCAAGTGTACGGATGTTAATACAAATAAACCTTAATGAAGCTGGTATTGGTCCGTAACGACATGAAGAGAGACGGGAAAACGTAATGAGAATTAAAACATTTTCTATGCAAAATCTGGCAAAATCTGACCTGACAAGCTATCAGTTCTGTTTAAGTTGGCTGCATTTGTATGTTCCACAGTTTTCTCATTTTAACAAACCAACTACGGCAATAGCACACTTTTTCACTAACGAAATAAAAAACAAATATTGGCCTTTTAACATAGTTCTCTAAAAAAACGGTTTAGAAGATCATATTAAAATATTATAAGTAATTATTAAAAGCGATAACGTTAGACAGCGTCTTAAAAAAAATGAAATTTTATGAAAAAAGGAAACATCGCATAACTTCACAAGACATGTCATTGCTGATGACATTTAAAATCAGTTGTAATCCAACGAAAAAGCGATTTTGCTAGCTAATCGATGCGGAAACCAATCGTCTTCCATGAGCTCCTGAGTTTGTATCAATTTATAGGGATCCATTTTAGTTTTATCTAATGTACTCATACTCATTGTACGGGAAGACGTAATGGGAACTAAAGTATTTTCTGTGCAAAATGTGGCCTATGGTACCCAGAGAAGCCATCAGTTCTGTTTAAGTTACTGTATTTGCAAGTTCCACAGTTTTCTTTGATATTCCAATAATTGATGATTGACTCACATTCAATCTTGTGGCTGCTTGTTTTCCCCAAACTCAAGCATTTTATCCAATTTGGTATCATCATCACTCAGTGCATTAAAAGATTTTTGATCTGCCTTCAATGTCCAAGCTCGCGAAATTGCTTTTCAATTTTAGTAATCGTCGTTTGGGATATAGGCAGCAAATCGGGAGTTTTTCTTTAAATGGACGAGAAACTTCGATCTGTGATCATGTTTTGTCTCCGTAACCAATTATCTGTAGAAATGTTATTTTATGCATTTCCGTTAAACAAACCATGTTTCTGAATTGCAGTTAACGACGTACAACTACTGTCATGCAGCTATTATCACACAGCAAGTTGCTAATGCGTTTTTAACAAAACTAACATTGCCAAATGTGAAGAACGTTGATAACTTTTTATGTCTTTTAAAATTGATATCTACTGTCCACAACGGACACTTATGAGTGGAGCGCGATTAGTTGTTAATTGTTTAGTGTGCTGTAGCGAAGTTCGTGGACCAGATTAATCTGTTTTTTACTGCCAATTTTTGCAATAAAATTTAAAACTATAGCATTTTTGAATTGAGAATAAAGAGATTTTTTCAAAATCATCACAGTAGTTGACATACTGTTTATATATGTTTATATATATATATATATATATATATATATATATATATATATATATATATATATATATATATATATATATTATATATATATATATATATATATATATATATATATATATATATATATATATATATATATATATATATATATATAGGTGTCACGGATAAAAGTAACTACATGGGGATTTCGCAAACGGTAAGAGATACAATTTTGGTCAAATTGGAGAAAAGTTGCGGTATTCCGAGCCCAATCAGATTCTGTATTGAATCGACCAGATTGAGAACACAATTTTTTGTTTTGTCTAGATATTTTTAAAACCCCTGTACGTATTTTTAGTTTCGATATAGCATCTAATTGGGCTCGGCAAAGCGCAACTTTTTTTTTCACGTTTAGCCAAAATTGTATCTCTTGCCGTTTCCGAAATCCCCATGTAGTTAGTTTTATCTTGGACGCCTGTAATATATATATATATATATATATATATATATATATATATATATATATATATATATATATATATATATATATATATATATATAGTTCTCCCCATATAATAAATCCCCTTATATAATCAAATATAATAATGATCTGCATTACTGAATGTGTCATTTAAATAAAAAGATCATCGTTCCCCATCACCTTTCAAAGACAAGAAACACTTTATCCGAAAAAGAACATAGAAATTATCTCTAAGTAATTGGAGGCATTAAAACGATAAAGTATGTTTATAGTAAATGAATTTAGACAGGTGAGTTCTGTCGATAAACACACACAGTCACAATGCAGATCGAGCCTCGTACATGACTACTGCAGTGTTGCCAGTATCATGCTGTTGGTTTAAATACATGAGATGAGAACACGGAATATAAGAAGCTAACAATGTTATAATTTTTTTACATTTCACCATTAAAAAAATATACAAGTAATTTACTTCATTCCTCAATATACATAAGTACACTTGGAGAAACCCGATCTGGGACAACATATTTTTAAAGACCTCATTAGCATAACTGAGACTCGGTACTGTAAACAGATCATCCTTGGCACGACATATTTGGGTTAACCACCAAAGTGTAGATAAAAAAAAACTAAAATTAATCAAAAAGGTTAGATAACCTAGGCAATTAAATGCGTACCACAGTATACAGGGTGTGCGTGTTTTAAGTTCAAGCATGGGGACCTTATAAACCGTAAAAAATGGGGGGTCGGTTAAAGAATTCCACATCGCTCCTATGGTTTCTGAAATACCTTGGAAAAACAGTTTTCTCAGGATATTTTATTTTCGCTATATCACTTTTACTAGTGCTCGTATAGAGATGGGATTTTCACCTTACTTAGAGACTTTTTTTTGCGAACATGCCTGTTAAATAAAAAATCCTTGAAAAATGTTTTGGTTCTTTGGGAACATCTTCAACTTCATTTTTTCTAATGGCAGACAGATTGGATTTTTGCATTTTTGAATAGAGCTCTTTTTTTCTTATTACAACCTTCTATTACGTAATATGTTCAATTCATGAACTATATTTTTTTTTAATAAATACAGTTTCTACGAAGAGATCTTTGGAAATAATATTTTCACTTGTGTATTACATCAAACATTTAACAGCCTAATTAAATTAATTCTTTGAGCATTAAAATTTTCTCAAAGGTACCATTAAAATTTAGTTTTAAATTAAATGCAATAGAACTAATAAAACATTTATTTTTCACAATGGTACAAAATCAGATATTAAAATTAAAAACAAAAAGATCAGAAGAGGTGTTCGAATGCTTCACCTTCAACTTTCAAACACAATGGAAATCGTTTTTTAAAATTTTGTATGGCTCGCAGAACGTTACTTTTTATTATTTTAGTTCTTAAAGTGTTTGTAATGTTCCTGCGCATTCCGTCCATATTGTCAGCTAGAGTTTTGTAGATGTAATTTTACTAGTTACAAAGTGGACAAGCTCCACACTCAGAAGTCTTAGACTTCTGCTGGGGAGCTCCCACACACTTATAGACTAACGACACCACCCATAACTCATCAGAAGCCGACCTTTTCACATTCGAAGTGACAAAACCGACTGCCTGAATACAGGACTCGAACCTGCCACCT
Source organism: Tillus elongatus (assembly GCA_964006375.1). Lineage (NCBI taxonomy): Eukaryota > Metazoa > Arthropoda > Insecta > Coleoptera > Cleridae > Tillus > Tillus elongatus. The sequence continues at coordinate 130,119,436 of OZ023262.1, forward strand.
CACAGTCCAAATTCTACTCGGCTCCAGACAGGGTCATTCCAAAACTGTAGTTTATTATATTCTTTATAGCTCCCCACAGAAAGAAATCTAAAGGAGAAAGATCGGGGGACCATGCTGGCCAACGTACTTTTCCATTATTAGAAATAACTTTTTCGGGGAATATTGCTGATAGATATTCGGCTAATCTCCTAACGTGATGCGGCGGTACACCGTCTTGCTGGAACCAGATGCTATCCAAACAGTTGATACAAATATTGTTACCGATGTAATCGGCGAAGAACGTCCTCAGAAAATGTGTGGGCCAATGATCGTGTCACCCACTGTACCCAACCAAACATTTAGTCCGAGGCTCACTTGTGTCTGACGTTCTTGATCTGCTCGAAGATTTTAAATTGACCAGATATGTTTATTATGATGGTTGAATATACCCGAGTTTGTAAACTTGCACTGATCTGCGAATGTCATATTATCAAGAAACTTTGGATTTTACTCAAATTGATGTGCGCATCGGAAGTAAGCTGGACTGCTACGCAAAAGGTTGCATGATCGAATCCAGCTCGAATGAATGTGTTTTTTTTTATGTTGTATTTTGACATTTGGAGAAACATTTCATACGTTTTGAACAGGATCTTATTTTTGTTTAAAACGCCTGAACAAGTTTGTCACCTTTTAGTCTGAAATTATAATTTTTAGTGGACATTTTGTCATTGTTGATATTAAAAAAAACCGGTTTGACTAGGTTGATTAAAACTAAATCACACTGGCGATTAATAAGGAATAATAACTGCTACGTTTATAATTTGGCAGATACTATACTTTTCTAAATATGAATTATGTTTTCTTCTGGAAATCTTTTGTATAACTCTAATGAAATTTGTAATACAAGTTTCTTTTAAAGAGACTTACACTATCTACAGCTATAGCAAAATTTAGTTCTTGAGCTTCATATAAATTTCAGTTTTGGGCATTTTTCTCAAAAGGAGTTAAAACAGAAGTTTTTTTGATAATAGAGATATATCAATGGCAACACTTTCGAAAGAATTCTTCAAATGGGCGCGTACGCGCGAACTTCAAGGTCTGTGTAACTTTACTAATACGCCGTATAATAATTGTGCACAATTTTATGAAAACTCCCTACTATAAGGCACTGGCTGCGTCCCGAATTATTCTAGTATGGTCCTGGCAACTGGTTAGAATTTAAAATCATAATTGACCCAAATTCTTGTAAAAAAAGTTATGTATGTAATTGTGTATTTAGTGATTTCAAATTTAAATCAAATTAATAACGACACACAGTTCGTGGCCACAGAATGGAGAGAGGGTAACTTTCAATTCAAAATTAAGAACATATTTGTTTGGTTCATTTAGAACCTTAATAACCATATAATTTGTCTGTAACATTCATTCGCGTATGAGATTTATGTCTAAAAGTATTATGTAGTAAATTAACAGTCCAAAAAGAGGGTTGAATAAAAATGATATAGTCATTGTTAAATGTACAGCCTTATTTAAGTGAATTCTACCCCAACCTTTTATCTTAGGACGTATTCTGTTCAAAAATAGCACGCAAATAATTAAGCAGCAGCCTGTATGGTGTTCTCTTATAAAACTTAGTTAATTACTCAGGCAGTGGCATCTCTGGTTTTTGTTACTTAGATACCGCTCTTATATCTTTCTTTAGTGAGCAGACTGTACAGGATACTCTAAACAACTCGGCAAGTATTCTGTAAAGTATAAATTTATAATAAAGTAAGTATAAATAGGATTCTTTTCAACTTAATGCCGACACTAAGCTGGGGAATAAAGACAGTGGAACGCTAATAACGGGACTTTCAATAAGTAAGCAGTAAACATTTGTTTGCTTGATACTCTCTCGAAGGTTTGATGTCGAGTACCTGCACTGAACATAAAAACGGTTTTAGTTGTTTAGAGAAATATTTAGATTATTTCATCCTCTGATGACGCTAACTTTGTTAGTGAAACGATCGTCAGGTATTTAAAATGTGTTGTGGTGAATTGGGTTTCTCCAGATGTGCATACCTGTGCTCATCACAGCTTCAAATCTTCACTTAGTTTTAATATACAGAAAACCTACTTACAAAGACATAACTATACCAGACGATTCATGTCACAATTTTTCCACAGAGACTTTGTCGGCCTACCATTCAATAAATAAAACGTCTATTTTCAATACCTACCTATGACCTCAATTTTTAAAAATAAATTTCAATAACCAAGCAAATAACCTTTAATGATGGTTACTGTGTTAAAATAATAGATAAGATAATATACAGAAGATGATACAAATGAGCACTTAACTTAATTGAAATAGGTGTTGAAAATATCCCATATACTTGTTTACTGTTACTCTTTCCTGGTTTTCTTTGTTTTTCTATTAGGTTTGGCAACGTTATTCTTTTATAATAACAACACCGAAGCACCCATTGGGAACCCAGACTCGGAGGTGATAAGACACATTCCCGAACTCGGGCCGAACCACAGGACGGTGATGGACTAACAATACAGCCGTCAGCCGAGACAGGTAACAATTAAAGCTCGCTCGTATATCGGACACGTTCCATTCAACTTATCGGCATACGAGAGAAGAGAACAGTTGGTTAGCATCTAGAGGAGCTCCGTGGCCCCCACGACAGGCTCCGCTATAAAAATGCTGACCTCATCGACAGACTTATGGTTGCAGATGAGTTGGCTGTTTTTTCGTATATGCATGGCGAATTGGCAAAGCTAATAAAGAACGAAATGTTTTGATCATAAAAAATAAATGAAAATTGTTAAGTGTATTGAGTGCCTAAACATATTAGTTATTAAGATTGAAAAAATACAGTTAACACATAATCTGTCATATTTTTTTTTTCATTGCCAGTCAACAATACAATTTTGCATAAGTAGCGACATATATACAGGTTAGTAAAAAGCATGGAAAAGCATTTGTATTTCTTGGGATATTTGTTACCCAAAAAAAGTGTTCCGATATTTTTTGCTATAAACTGCCGATGTTTTCCCTACACGCTGCGTTTTTTAATGGCAAAATAGGATTCTATGCATTTTCTGAAAGAACGCCACTTCCTTGATATGGCGCTATTGAATGTTAATAAGGTTAAAAAAAATGCGAAAGAATTAACTTTCCTGAAAGTCGCCTCCTCCGGGTGGACTTGATTATTCAATTTCTGATAAGTTACCCATTTAAAAAAATGTAATAGTATTTGTAGCTCTCAAGACGGCTGGTGATAAGGGACACAGGGGCACGTGCCCAGTCCAAATTTCAATAGAAAAAATATATTATTATTATTATTATTATTATTATTATTATTATTATTATTATTATTAATAATAATAGCCTTTATTCAATACAATAAAACAAGAAAGTACTACAAATAAATTAAAATCCACAACTCAAGCTAATCTAAGACAAGATAAGGTGGAACCCCATGGCGTAGTCTAGCCCTTGGCTAATCTACTCAACCATAAAGTTCCCTCATACAATAGTGCAACGTGAGCAGGTATATGATCAATTACAATACAATACCACCAACCACACTCACATCGCAAGCAGTAGCCCTTACAAACTAAGAATCTATTATTAGTACTACTAATATTGTTTATATTGTTCGCATTATCTATACCACTAATATTGCTGGGAGAGCAAATACCTCTTAAACGTGTTCTTGAATGCACTGTCGGTGAGACTAAAGTATGCACGAGGTAACGAATTATAAAGTTCAACAGCATTATAAATAAAAGTCCTTTTAAACATAGCTGTCCGATGACGCGGAATCGTTAACCGATATGGGTATCGAATATTGACCTCATGAGCCCCACCTCTAGAGGATAATTTTTCCTTCAGACAAGATGGTGATGAGCGACCATTAATCACGGCCAAAACAAATTATCCAAAATGTAGTTTTCTTCTATCAGCCATTCTTGACCAACCCAACTCCCTATAAGTATGTGACACATGATCCCTACTACGCAATCCAAATATAAATCTCGAACACGGATTCTGGACTACCTGTATGCGATTCCTATCCCTCGCATCAATGCAATGTCCGTAAACCAGATCACAATAATTAAAACTAGATAGCACAAGTGTCTCACAGAGGTTTTTACGTAATTGTGTGTTTAATATATGCCTGTTACTGAACAATAATTTCAATTCAATAAAGCTCCTCTGAAGCATCCTTTTTACATGCTGCCTAAACCTAAGGTCTGTATCGAGAGTAATGGCCAAGTTCACGGCGGACCGCACAAAATCAAGACAGGTACTATCAATCATAATATTCAACATGTTCGTAGAAATGCTCACATCTCTCTTGCTGCCAAATATCATCACTTTTGATTTAAGAGGATTAACTTTCAAGCCATGCTCCTCCGAAAGGTCTCTAAACCGCAGCAGCTCGGAGTTAATTACCTACGATGCGCGAAGAGAATCTATGCTATCAAAATCAAACTGTAGCTGTCTATCGTCAGCAAAGACTTGAACTCGGCAGTGCTCAAAAGACTGCAATATGCTAGATGTATACACCAAAAAAGTAGAGGCCCCAAAACGGAGTCCTGTAGTACACGCAAAAGAATGGTCACCCCATCAGACCATCTGCAATTAGAAAACATCAACCTCGGGCGGTTATCAAGATAAGACTCGATCAGTCTATGAGAATCATTAGAGAAGCCATAATATCTTAACTTAGACAACAAGAGCCCGTGATTTATATTATCGAACGCCTTTGAGTAGTCAAGCAGCACAAGAAGAGAACACTTACCCTTATCAACTGCAGACATTATACTGCCAACAACGTTGATGAGTGCCACATATGTATTAAAGCCTCTCCGAAAGCCACACTGTGTGTGAGGCGGTATATTGTTATCATTAACGTAGCTGTGTAATTGTTTATACAGAACCTTTTCAAAGATCTTAGACAGCACGGACAGTATACCGACAATGCGGAGATCAGAAAAGTCACTCGGCGTTGAATTCTTTGCCAGCGGTATACATATTGAAGTCTTCCAGTAGGATGGGAAATAACTAGTTTCAATACAGCAGTTGATAATGTGAGTAACATAGATGTCAATAAATGGACTACAGTACCTTATCATCGCTGCAGATATCTTGTCAATTCCATAAGCGTTAGATTTAATGCTATTAAGAGCTTTATTAACTTCATCAAAGATTGCCAAAGCAAAATGAACCTGCTGTCAGTATTGTGAACATGGCTACCGTAATAATTAGCAAGTTCGCTACAGTCCGTTGTGTTCTATACATATGTGCTAAAGTACCGTCCGATTTCACCCGGATCCGACAGATACTCAGGCAAAGCAACCCTCTGTTTTGATGACACGCTCATATCACTCAGGCCACGCCAGAGCTGGCGAAAATCTCCCCGGACACGCAAGGAATCAAGATAGTCGCGTTTACCGCGCCTGACCATCGCCACCACGGTGTTTCTCGAACTTTTATATTTCTACCAATCGTAATCATTCCCCGATCTCTTAAATTCATGCTGCGCTGTATCTCTGAGTTTCATATAAAACCTAATATTATTAGAGAGCCACGGAGCTCTGGGTTTAGTCACTTTAACCTGTCTCAAAGGAGCATGGATGTCAAACAACTGCAATACAAAAGAGTTTAACATTTCAATCTTCATCTCAATACTAGGTTCACGTATCATCTGCCAGTTCAATGACTGCAAATCACGATTAAATAATATATAATAAAAGTTTAGAAAATCTCGATAATTCACAATCTTAGTTGGAAAGGTACCTTTTGAGGTTTCACCACCCAAAAAACAGCATGAGTCGGATATACTGTCCGCCGATATGCAGCCAGCCTCGACCACAATATTTTTCTCAGTAATAAATATACGGTCCAATAGAGTGCTAGTAGTATTGGAAATCCTAGTCGGCTCAATAATGAGTTGAGTAAAGTTAAAACCATCAGATAACGGGTTACCGACATTGAGCAGATTAACGTTAAAATCTCCAGCACAAATAAGCTCATCAACACTGGGATAAACCACACCAAGGATGTTATGAACATCATTGACAAATAAATTTAAATTAGTTTTGTTTCTCTTGTTTTAGAAACGACTGTTAAAATATGAATAAATTTAATACGACAAACTATCCATGTTCTAATTATTATTCCTTTTCTACCACAAATAATAATTTTTATCACATATATGACAGACTCAGCACCGCGACACCGTGCTTTATTCTACGGTAGACTTTAACTTTGCATCCGGACACCGTCATCGCATTACGCGTGCTTGGGTCTTTAGATATTCATTCAAAGGCCTGGGTACATGGTTATCCAGCCGTCGTTTATCATAGGGCTTACCACGATCGCAGACCGAACACGGCGACAAGTCGTTAAAGTCGATTTTAAAACCGGCTTAAGGGGTCACATATGTTGAGTGACCGTTTTGTTAAAATTGTAAAAGTAAGGTCGGAATTATCGTAAACTGATTATGTGTCAGTAGAAACTAGCTCCAAAAGACCGAGATATGCTGAGGGCATGGGTGATAATTGTAGAAGTGCTGCACTAGAAGTATGTGACGTTAGTATAACACAATTAAAAGATACATTTTCTTTCACAGAATTTCACACAAAATTGTTGTCAACACCCCGTTTCAACTCTTACAAAGTAAAGTTCCCAGAAAATGATTTTCAAGCTAGTATTCAGTGCTATAATTTGTTTGACATGGGGAATAGAATTAATTACTTTATACAAGCGAGAAGATATGAGATCTATGGAAGGTGCTAGTGCTTTCTTAAATTTTCAAAAGGAAAATAACCTTAACGAAGCATTTTCCGAAATTTATAAACTATGTAATATTGTAGCAACGATTCCAATGACCACTTCAGAAAGCGAAATGTGCTTTTCTACTTTAAAACGCGTTAAGATATTTTTAAGAAATACCTGAGCCAAGACACACTTACAGCATTGGCCATGTTGTCCACCGAGAAAAAAATTGTGAAACAAATCCGGGAGTTTAATGAAAAAAGTCATTATCATTTTTGTGAACAATAAGGACAGGCGAGTTGATTTCCTCTACAAGTAACGGTAAGATACCTATATCAATTTTTTTTCACATGTTGCCACCCAGTATTTTAATTTATGTCTGCCCTCGATATTTGTGAATAAATATTATTTCAAATAGCTACCAATTTCCAAAAAAAAAAAAAAAAAACTTGTGAAAATATATATTTTTGTATAAAAGAATTTTTCGTTGAAATTCTGAAGCGTCGGGAAAACGCGTGACCTTGAAAAATTTCCAAACTTTCGTCTGCGGCGCCACTGGTTACTAATAGGCAATCCTACTCACGAACCCTGTGCCCACCCATGTAAGACACCCACGAGCCGCCACTCTCAGTTGCAAACATTGTTTGTTGTCAGTTATGCATTTCTAATACTTTGGAAAGCTCCACATAGGAAAATTAAGGACTTTTATGATTTAAAAATAATAATTATTATCGTAGAATGGAGTAGAACGCTGATATTTGAAAACTAAAAAAATTTAAGAAAACCGGGTAGCATCAAAGAAACCAAGAATAGGAACACCAAAAATGGCTGTAACAGGTCATAAGGCATTAGATGTATTGTTGTATTTTCATTTGCCTGTAAATGAAGTTGCTACATTAAACATTTTTTCACAAAGACCTGCGGTAAGTCTGCAAAAAAAAATCTTACACATACAAAATACATCTGGTACAAGAACATGTAGATGGCGATTTTGAGGCGCATTAAATTCTCTAATATTATGCTAGGCAAATTTAGTGAGAATCATGACTTTGGTAGAAACATTATTTTCTCAAATGAAGCTATTTTTACACTGCCCTGGATATGTTAATAAACAAAATTAACGTTATTAGACTCAGCAAAAGCCACATTGGATGCTGGAGGCTCAAACTCAACGACCACACAAATATTAAGATATGGGCTGGAATACTAGACAGTAGTATTATTGTGCCGTTGTTCATTGAGAAAAATCTAACATCGGAAAAATATTTACATTTATTAAGAGAACAAATGCCCGCTGTGGTGGCTGTGCGCCCAGGTAATAAAGTTTCGTTCCAGCAAGATGGAGCTCCCAGTAGTTTTGGGAGCAACGCGTCAATATTTGGATGAAGTTTTTATAGAAAAGTGGATTGAGCGTGGTGGTGGTCTTGAATGGCCTGATCGCTCTCCTGATTTGACTCCATGTTATTGTTTCTTTGATGTCACATGAAAAGTGTTCTCTACAAAGACAGGCCATGAAATCTGGAAAACCTAAAAGCTGGAATTATTGTCTTAATAAGAAGGACTGTAAATTCTTTTGAGACGCGAGTTTAATTGCGTATTGATAATAACGGACAATATTTAAAACATTTGATTAGTTTATTATTATTATTATTATTATTGCGGTTTTATTTTAATAAAAAAATATTGCACCTCGGTGTTAAAACGGACGCGGGACTGGATACCCTAACCCTACCCTACATGCCATATAAACCAATGAAAAATGCGGCAATGATGATATTGATCAATGATTACGGCATATTTTTGTTGCTCGTTCACTCAAAAGTTTAAGAATCTTTTTAGACAACTATTTTAGACCATTTAGCATTTACTCATTTAAACGATCGGATATTTAACCGTTTAATCGGTCGTCATTCAATCACACGGTTATTCAACGAATAGCTCAATTCTCGAGACGAGTAACACCTAGAATCGGACCAGAAGGTCGCAAATTCGAGTCCCATATTCGGACAGTCAGTTTTTCTCATCAGAATGTAAACGCCGCCTTTTGATAAGTTGTGGGTGGTTTCCTCTGCCTATATTAATTAATTAATTAGTTTATTAATTAATTAATTAATTTATTTATTTATTCAAAAATAGAAGAGCTGATGCTGGAAGCCAATTTGCTAAAATGCAGAAATAATAAAAGTAAAATTTGTCTACATAAAAATAGGAACTTCACAAAACTTATAGTACAAATAAACAAACAGTGAATGTATTTTGGTGCTCTATAACTAAAAAAAGATTAGCCACCAAAGCATCCAGTTAAAAAAAAAAGAAAGTCAAATAGGTCTTTAAAACTCAACATGTGAAGTCATAGTTATCTCATTTATTTTTAAAATGGTTTATATACTGAGGCAGTAAGTTACAATTATTAAAAACACGATTGGTCAAAAAATGTTGTCTTTGCACTGTATGGTATACTTGGTGAACAAGTTTAAAATTATGTCCACGTAGACGGTCATTAGTACTTCACATCTATTTCACTCAAGTCAACAGAAACTGTTTCATGTAGGATTTTATTACTTGTTATTAAGTCACCACGCACCAATCGCGAAGTCAGTGTATGGAGGTCGAAGATCCTCAATCTTTCTTCATAGGATAGTCGTTGAGTCCCAAAGGGAATTCTAGTAGCGGAGCGCTGCATAGATTCAATTAAAACTCTGTCCCGAGCAGGTACCGGACACCAAACAGCCAATCCAAACTCGATCATAGGGCCTATGTAAGCAGCGTACCGAAGCAACTGAAGGAAACGAAAACACCTTTCTCGACAGAAACAGAAGCATCTTGGCCCTGTTGCATGCTTCCGTTATATGACCGGTCCAAGTTAGACCACAAGTAATTATAATCCCCAAATCCTTCTGCTCCAAAGCCTCCGATAAAACACCTCCATCCATCAGATAGCTCAGCTTGGGATTGATTTTTTTTCCAATATGAAGCACCACACACTTGCCTATATTTCGGGGAAGAAGCCATTCTTTACCCCACTTGCATATTTTTGTAAGACCTTCCTTTAATGAATCATGGTCTCGCAATGGATTAAAATAAATTTTAGTGTCATCTGCATGGGGTGAGCAAGTGGACTTTAACAGAGATGAAAGATCGGCAGTGTATAGGACAAAAAGTAATGGACCCACACCGATCCCTGGGGAACTACACTAATAACAATTTGGAAATCCGAAAATTCTTCACCCTGTACACTCGTCGAAATAAATAGCTCTCAAGACACAAGAGAAGACGACCTCTGGAATTTTTATCTCAGCTGGGGTCAGACTTATCTGGCGATAATTTTCCCTGCCAAGCATATCACCTCTCTTATGGATTGCTATAACGTCAGCTGATTTCCAGGTAGTAGGTAAAACCCCGGTATCAATGGACGACTGCCTTATTAGTGCAAGTGAAATACAAACTGGAACAGCACACCTTCTGTGAAGAAACGGTGAAAACCCTCCAGAACTGGGTGATGTATTCTTAAGTGATGTGAGCTTAACATTATTATTATTATTATTATTATTATTATTATTATTATTATTATTATTATTATTATTATTATTATTATTATTATTATTATTATTATTATTATTATTATTATTATTATTATTATTATTATTATTATTATTATTATTATTATTATTATTATTATAGACTTTAGACTGAAGGGCTTTCACACCCCCTCAAAAGGGAACATTCAGTCATCCCCGGTATCTCAGATACCAAAGGGACTGAACTCAGATGGAGCCCTTTACAAGTTATCAGGCCCTGAACGACAACGCGACACATTCTCATTTCCCAGGAATCTCCGCACGGCGTGGGCAGTTGCAAGTATTACCGCCTTCTGCATAACCTTATAAAGATGCTCTCTAAGGCCAAGTCTCTTAATGTTCTCTCGAAGATTCTTAGGAATCACACCAGTTAACGACATGAATATTAGAATCACTTGGACACTATCTGCCCTCCACTGTCTCTTTACGTGTATCAATAGATAGATAGATATCAATCAGCGTCACTAGGTTGTAGGACTTATCCACTATTATTATATCTGGCCTGTTGTGGGAAACTCGTTGGTCTGTGAGTACGGTCCGATCCCAGTACAACCTGTCTAGAACAGGCTCAGTGGTGTAGCTATAGTAGGGCACCTCACTAAGATTTAAAAGTCCCAGTTTCAGAGCCAGTTCGTGGAGAAGTATTTTAGCATCTGCGTCATGCCTCTCTTTATACTATGTTGCAGCAAACGCTTGACATCATTCGGTGACGTGCTGGATAGTCTCTGATGACTGACAACAAAATCTATATGTCATCTTGGACCGAAGTATCTCCAACTATATATTTCAGGTAGTTCCTTGTTGGGATGACCTGATCTTGTATGGCCAGCAAAAACCCCTCTGTCTTTGGAAACATCTGTCCAGACACCAACCAGCAGTTCGACGCCAATTTGTCGACATGTGCCTGGGAGGTCTCATTCAGATGTCGCCCATGGAGAGGCTTCTGCATCCAAGATTGCAGCTTGTTCTGACTTTGTATCTCACGTTCCTTTAATTGTAGCGGTGTTGAATCATGTGCCTCGCATATGGCACGGTGTAGTTCAGAAATAAGCGCCTGCTGATGGAAATATGTACGCAGGTTTACTATCTGCTGGTCAAACTGTTTACCAACATCCAACACTCCTCTTCCACCTTAGTGTCTAGGTAGGGTTACTCGCTCGATAGCACTACGGGGATAATGCTTTTTGGATTTTGTTAGGATTGTTCGCACAATCCGTTCTATATTTTCCATGTCCATTTAACTCCAGTTCACAGTCCCAAATAAGTAGCTAAGTGCACGCATATGTATTCAGAGCTTTAGTCAGGTTCTTGCTGTTAAGATGTGATCGCACCAGCTGCTTTACTCGTTTCGTAAACTCACTAGTCTATAGTTTCTAACCGCACAACGGGAGATAAAACTTCCACGCCCAATACGTTTTAATTGTATTATACTAGTTCTAAACTGAAAACTGGCTAACGAATGACTTATAGTAGAACAATCAATTAAACCTATTAGAAAAAATATATCAAAACTAAAATTACATCACCTTATGGAACCAGTAGTAGCTACGTACCTGAAAGCAAAAGAAAACAAAAATTAATTATGAAGACTAAACTTGAAACTTTATTGTGTAAAGTCTGTCGGTTGGTTACTTCACTTAATCAAAATTATTTACCATAAAAGCCAAGCAATAATTTAGTTTTCCTTAACCAATAAATTAGTCTAATTAAAAACTTCGGACAAAATGTATTTCGTTCTATGAATACCCGTAAAAAAATTTGCATTCGGAACGACGATATGCGATTGCTGATGAATTTTATGTCCAATTTATGTACGTATATTTATGTTTAATACTTTGCAAATATCATCCATGTAAAAATACAAAATGCATTTGATTACAATCATATCCAGGTTTTCAGCAAAAGTATAAGCGTTGTAAAAAATAGTAGCTGTGATAATTTACTCTCTTCAGAAAGACATTCTCAATTTAAGGTCCCTGACTTGCCCACAAAGAAAATATTCGTATTCCTGTACCCATAAACTTCTAAAACGTTATATTACTCGAGTTTTATTGAGAAAATGTAAATTTTCAGCAAATCACCCCTCATTTATCTCCTACCCCCTAAAGCGATCTTACTCAAAACAATTCAAAGTGTTCCTTTCTCGGATGCGAACTGGATACCAAATTTGAAGATGATATCTCAATTTGATCGAAAGTTATTGCGCCTACTAACAGACAGGCGTACAGTCCGACACACCGGCCGACCGACACAAAAAAAAAATGTTCGTTCCAGAATCAAGTTTCCCGAATCTTTTGAGACTTTTTACGCCGTTTTAGCAGCAAATAAATTGAAATTTCTGTCACCCATATTCCACCCCTACACATTCAACACCTAATTTAATTTCAGCAGAGAATACCAGATGTTTGTCGAAATGGAAAGTCTTCTAACAAACTAACCCTTAAACGTTATATTACTTGAGTTTTAACGAAAAAAAGTCAATTTCACTAAACCCACCACCCTCCATCGACCCCTAGATTTAATTTGAATATTTTCATGTTCTATAAAGATGGAGTAAAATTTGTGGGCAATATTTCCACACAATAAGGACTTGGTGCTACCAGTATCGACCATAAAGCGAAATTGACAATTGGAATGACTATGTGTGGTAATTTAGGGTGGTTTACAGAATTTATCTGTATTACGGTTGTTCGGGTATATTGAGAGCCTGTATAAAATTTTGTTCTATGTTTTGTGTTGCTGAAAAGGCGTTTCAGACTGCGCCTCTACATAATGGTCAAAATTAGTTTCGTCAAAATTACAGGTGTCAACTTCGGGAATTGTATAAAATTCTGGCGGCAATTAATCGTATTCATAAGTTTCGCCAAGGACGGGATTTTCCTGTTTAAATTCGTTTTGAATTTTTTTGTGGTATAAATGGGACTGTGATGGATCTGTGTTAGATCTACCAAAACCTCTTGAATGAGTAGTGAAATTTCTAGATGAAGTCTCCATTGATTCAGGCTTGTAATTTTGCCTAAAATTTTAATTGGGGCGTGTATGCAATGCTCAATTTTTTGCAGATATGTCCATAGGTGTTGAACTATAATTTGGTCTAAAATTGGGGTTTGGCCTAAATACATTTATGCTGGTTGCTATGGAGGTGGATCACGTAAATTAAGGGGTGATCTATCCGTGGTCTGTTTAAGCAAATATCGGGGGTGCATAAAACGCTATTTTTATTATTTTGTTGATTGGGTACAGTTTGAGATTTTTTTGCAAAAATGGATTTGTTATGTTAGTTTGGTGTTTTATAATTATTTGTTGGATTATGGAGATATTTCATTTGTTTTTCTCCGTACTGAAAATTTCCCTCCTATAAAACAAGCGACATTGCCTACTCTAGACGAGTCAGTTTTTGTAACGTTATTGCCAATCCTAATTGACCACTCAAACCATGTAAATAAGTTTGCAGTGCCATTTTATCATAAATTTCATTTTTGGCTAAACGAATATCTTCGTTTGCAATGATTAATCTTAATTTTGAAGATTAAAGGCTATGTGAGTCTTATATTCTTATACCAAAATGGTACGGTGTTTCTTTAGGATCGGGTAGCAGTAGCAGAAGATCCCTAGGTAAACAATCCTCGTCTCTTTGATCGTCGAAGTATTGTTGTGATAGTTGGGTTTTGGGTTTTCTTTCGGAAAAAAATTATCTCCAGAAATAAAAAGGTATGGGAATCAAATTTGGGACACAAGTTTATCACATTAAAAGGAAACTGCAAACCAAAATTTAGATTTCTATGTAACTAAAAAGTTATAAAAAATATTTGGTGGCAGATCATTTCTATGAAAATTCACTACTATGACGCACTTGCTGCGTCCAGCCCTTTATTAACTTGGACGATGCTGTTCCCTGTTGCTTGTTCTGAGTTTTGAACGATAAAAATCGAAGTGCTCACTTTTGCGATGTTGTCAAAAGGGTGTTAAACTCATACTAACGACTGCGCCATTAAGAGTTGTACCTCAGAGCAACTTTATAAAGTTAAATTTATTCAACTTAAGTTAGAATAGTACAGTTATTAATACAATACAACTTAAATGTTGTAAAATGTAAAATAATAATGTGAGTAATCTACACTGTTAACGCTGGACCGAAAAGACTAGATAACTTGTGTGTGTGTGTGTGTGTGTGTTTTGTTTTTTTAACGTCGGCCTATTTCCGCGACTGTGGCCAATCACAGACGCCAGTGAGCAGTTTCACCTCACTATCCTGGAAATTTGGCCGAACCCCTGACTTTCTGTAAGGAGGGCATCTTTAACGTGCCCAACATCGCATTGGACACGGGACCGACGGCTTTACGCCCCCTCCGAAGGGGGAACGTGCAGACATTCAACTTACTCAAATACAATGCCAGAACCTCAGTTGATGTTAATTTTACAGTTTGTACTGAAAAAGTAAAAGGAGAACTCTGGGATCGAATCCAGCACCCTTCGGTTCAGAGGCACACGTTCTTACCCCTGAACCACCGAGGTTCCTGACTAGATAACTTAAAAATGGATTATTACCTATATTAGCGAATTTTAATTAAGAAAAATTTGCTAATAGAGAGGTCACGATAAAAAGCTTTTGAAATTTATTTTTCGGATGAGCGCGAATTTGGGTCCCTAGAACCCAAAACCGTTAATTTATATATATATATATATATATATATATATATATATATATATATATATATATATATATATATATATCTGTCTGTGTGTGTGTGTGTGTGTGTATCCGAGCGATAACTCAAAAAATACTAAACTGATTTCAATCAAACTTGGCAAAAACCTTGTTTGGGCGAAAAGCCAGGTCGAGTTCGTTAATCAGCCTTTATACTGTTTGAAAACCATATATTTTTGTAAGTATCAGAGTAACGGAAATGAGACTTTACATGTGGCTAGAAATAGCGCAAATAAACATATGTTGTAAATTTTAAGTAATTTGGTCCACAATATTTAGTTTTTTCCAAATTAAAAATAAAATCTCAAACACATGCGTTGAAACGAATTAGTGGCTAATTGTTGTAATTGTTATCGAAAAAACCGGTTTGATTAGGTTCACTGAAACGAAATCATACTGGCGATTAATAAGGAAAAATAACTGCTACGTTTATAATTAGGCAGATACTTTACTTTTTTAAATAAAAATTAAGCTTCCTTCTGGAAATCTTCTGTATAACTTTAATGACATTTGTAATATAAGTTTCTTTTAAAGAGACTTACACTACCTACAGATATAGCAAAGTTTAGTTATTTACCTTCGTAGAGAATCGAGTTTTGGGCATTTTTCTTAAAAGGAGTTAAAACGCAAGATTTTTTTTGATAATAGAGATATGTCGATGGTAACACTTTCGAAAGAATTCTTCAAAATGTGCGCGTACTAGGACCTCTAAAATCGATCTTCAAGGTCTGTGTAGGTTTAAAGTATTCACTTTACTAATATGCCGTATAAAAATAATGTACAATTCTTATGAAAATTCGCTACTATAACGCACTTGCTGCGTCCCGAACCTTTTTATAAACTTAAGTATGCTGATATTAATCAATAAAGTCTTTGGTCTGGAAATGTCCCAGGCGCTGAGCGGACAAGAAATGGACACAGGTGCATAAATGCAGGCTACGCATAATTGCTGGTCTGTGCCTTGTCGTATGTGGTACACCGGGTGGTGCTACCATAACTCGCGTCAAGTACCCTTAAATTTTAAATGTCACCCTATGTTTAATGACACCTCATTTTCAGGCCTTCTCAATTCTACACACCACAACATACCACTTTTAAAATTTTGGTTGGGATATGGCAATAAGATCATCAATTCAGGAATAAGACAAAATATCAATGAATGAAAGAATGTTATTTAATTGAATATTCAAATTGTTTTTCCCCCGCCCGAAATACTTCGAAATGTTCGTTGGAAAGTGAAGCAAATGTTTTATAATTGTATGGAACTGGAGGGAAACCCCCCAACCCACCGCTTAGGTAAATTGTCATTCAGGAAATCACTCACTTGTATTCCATCATTTGCCAAGGCACCATCATGTTGGGACCAAATAGTTAACCCATGTGGTAAAGGAACTTCATCGAACAATGGTAAAGGTAAATTCTCATTTAAAAATTGAAATTCCGTAGCTGATTATGTCCGTCAGGTAGAATGCGTGAACCAGTTACATTGTTATGTAACGATCCAGCCCAGATGTTTAGTGACATCGTTTTTGAAAATATCTCTAGCGTATGAAGTGGGGCTTTTCATGTCTTCATTTATGTAAGTTATGAGTGTTCAAGACACCTGTTCTAGTAAATATGGATTCATCACTTTAGATAATCTTTTTAATAATGTGGATCATAATTTACACTCTGCACCAACCATCTACAGAATAATGCACAATCAACCAAGGGTTGCGGTGCTATCGGGGCGGCAAGGCCGCGGACGAGCCCTGAGGGAACAAAAAAAAAAACCATCTACAGAAATTTACCCGAAGTTCCCAATCCCCATCATGCAAAACGTGAACGTTTTCAGGCCTTAATAATCCATGGATTGTATTCTCTTTGAAATGTCTTTGGAATCATATAAAGCGAAGGCTTGTGCTTGGTTCCCTCTCAATATATTCAAGAATATGCTCTTCTTGATTGGCGGTAACTGTGCTATGGCACCAGTCCATATTTCTTCGGGGACCTAAATGATCTCTATCCAGTAATATTTGTTCCACCTCTCGTATAGTTTTTGCGTCAGGGTGCCGATGATTTGGATAGTTTTCCACGCATGTCCTGGACACAGCGGTTTCATTATCATCACAGGCACTTAATACTTTCCAGATATCTACGCATTTGCGATTAGAGTAGTGTCGTTCCATTTTAAACACAGATGAACGACGAAAATGATACTTTTCAATTTGACACACACATTTAAAAATGAAAAAATATTTCGTTGACATCGCACTAGCACCCCAATAATTATTATTGAAATTATGTTTCTGACCTAATTTAAGCCAGTTTTTATAAAAGTTGGTGCCAATTGCACCGAGGCTCTTAAGTGTGGTTTAAGTTAAGCTCGACGTTGTTAATGATATTAAAAGTGTAAAATGTCACAGGCCCAGCTATGCTTAACTTAAACAACCCTTAAATAGCAAGAACCTCGATGGCTCAGTGGTAAGAACGTGTGCCTTTGATCAAAATGGTACTGGGTTCGATCCCAGGGTTCTCCTTTCCCTTTTTCAGTATATACTGTACAATTAACAGCAACCAAGGTTGGGGCATTATATCAGAGCAAGTTGAATGTCTGCACGTTCCGCCCTTCGGAGGGGGCGTAAATCCGTCGGTCCTGTGTCCATGCGATGTTGAGAACGTTAAAGGATAGTGATGTGAAACTGCTCAATGGCTTCGGTGATTGGTCATAGTGCGGAAATAGGCCGACGTTAAATAAACAAAAACACACACACGCACACACGCACACGCACGTACCTACGCACGCACTCACATCATAAATAGCACCAATTGGCAATTATTTTTTTACATTTTTATAAATTACTTGATAACCAATGACAAGCAGCCATTTTTTTCACTCTTAATTCTCGTTTTTATGGGACACCTGCATTAGACAAGTAAACTGATAGCGGTTTAAATATATCAATACATTTTTAAATAGAGCTAATTTTCAACAATGTTCAGCGGTTTATTACCTGGATAATCGCAAGTGTAATACGTTTAACGAAAAACGAGTATTCGACGTTTTTCTGACAAGCAACCTTAAGATTAATCACCGATACCTCGCCAGAGCAATCTCAGCAATCTAAAATGGAAGAATTATCACAAGCCCGGTGAGGTTATATGTGCATGAATGTAATATGCAGTAATTGGCCTTATGCAGTGCTTAAACAATGATTAAAATCAAGTTCTCTGATCATAAAAACGAGTTTGATTTCATTAGTAGTGGTAGATGACGACAATAGATATGTTTTTAATTGTTTGTAGCCATCTCGAGTCTGCAACAAACAGACAGGGCGATTTGCATCTAGCACACGCGTGAGATTTGCAACACTAGGCCTTATTTGTAGCAGACTGTGCAATGTGAGGAGACCGTGCGGTCTCTCTTTCAGCATCGCCGAAGAAGCGTCGCATTCACGCTCCAGTTTTGATATCATCTATGTAAATAAGAATATAACAGCAGTCGAGGGACATAATGCAAGGTGCTGTCATTAGTTCGACATGGAAATTGTGCAAATTCATGACCGCTCACGTTCTACTCGTTTACAATGTAAGTGCGATTTAAATTCTTCTCGTTTTTAACGCTTAGCCTGTAATGGGATTTCGATCGAGATGGGTGTTCCGTGTCGCCTGTCTTGGGCTTAGTTTGTCAGCTTGGCTCGGCCATAGTATGCAAACTTGCTAAGAAGCGAAATGACCTCAGATTTATTTACTTGATTTGCTCATTGCTTTCTTGAGATGCTGCTCGTTCCTCCTTAACAATTGATGTGTACAACGCGAAGACTTTACTTGCCACTCTTGCTACATCACTGACGATATAGTACACACTTGGATATACCACAATTAAGAATATCAACCAACTTTATCAACTTCCCAAATTCAAACGGAAACAAATAGATTAGACATCTTGCAAATTACGTCTATTAATATCCATGGATATACGAGGAGGTACCCAAAAGAAACCGAACTGATGTTGTGGTAGGCGGAATTTTTGTAGTACCGCGTTATGCCGCTGTGAGCGCATAGGGCTACCATCTTCGAGTCAGTATGCCAAGCGTCCACGCTAAATGAGGTTTCGTTTGGCTTGTGTACATTTTTAGTGATAGTTGTTTTGTGGTGCTGGCTGTTTTTG
Source organism: Tillus elongatus (assembly GCA_964006375.1). Classification (NCBI taxonomy): domain Eukaryota; kingdom Metazoa; phylum Arthropoda; class Insecta; order Coleoptera; family Cleridae; genus Tillus; species Tillus elongatus. Next base: position 130,138,629 of record OZ023262.1, read on the forward strand.
CAAGTGCTAGTTGTCGCGAATAGCACGCGGCCGTAAAGCTTCTTGCGTGGAAAACCCGCCACAGAAACTCTTGAAATGTTAAAAAGTCTGGACGCAAACAAGCGTTATGGTAGCGAATTTTCGCAAAAATATTTTTAATGGCAAATATGTCTTGGTTTTAAAAGAAGGGCATCAAATTTGGTTAGCAGTGTAACTTATATTATAGTAGTAACAAGGCACCTCATTGGAATAGCTTTGTTGTTTAAAAAACTACCAACATTTTCCGAAAATAGACTTAAAAAGTTACAGGAAAAAGTGGTCCGATTTTCCTGGCCAAAGAACCTCTTCAAGCTATTTGCAGAACCTGCCAAAAGATAGTTATTCACAACCAGCTTTATGACCAAAATTGCAAAAAAATTGTATGAAAATTTCCAAACAATTTCTTTTACAAAAATTGGCCTAAGTAATGTTACACAAAATTATATTTTTCACAAAAATTAAACACCTTTTTTTTACAATACTATTAAACATTTATTATTATTTACCAAAAATTCACAAAAATCTTACAAAAAATGACTTCTACGAAAAAACTAAAAAAATTCTGCGAAAACTTTTCGACTTCAGCCACTATTTAAGACCGCCTGTATATGGCAGCTCGGTTTTTTCGACAAATAATACCAACAAAAATATTTCTGAATTCGTCATTTTCATGGGGCTCCGGTATCTATCGGTAAAAATGCCGTATCACAATTTTTGGTATGTGCCAAAAACGTGAAAAGTTGCAAAACAATTAAAATAACTCAAAAACGATGAACGATATACTTTTTTTTTCTTATAAACATGTATTATAGTTCGATGAAAAATGTTAAAAGGCAATAACATAAGGGGTCTTCTATAAAAAAGTGTGTATCACCAACGACTTATAGGCCACCCTGTTAGATTAATAAGGTGCAACTCGAGACACCCTATAATTAGCGTATATAATTTATTCCCATATCTTGTACGGGTATATTGAGCTTTACGATAGAAATGCGCCCGCCTGTATATGTTTAAACAGCAAAAACTGAAACTGACCCCGTATATGGATTCTAAGGGTTCTAGTACAAGCTCATTTAAAGAAATCTTTTCAAAATTCATAGGACAAATAAACCACAAACTCTACAGCTCAAACTACTGCCCACGCATCAGAGAAAGGGTCTATTTAAAATTAATTTTCCGTAAATATTTTACTGAAATGGAGGACAATGATCGTTGAAGCTGAATCTTGATGCTTTGTAAAATACACTTATTAAATTTCTACTGCATAAACCGTATTCGTTTCAGACTCTGTCTGAAAATTGCAAATTTTGATGTTTAAAATCTCGACTTTGACGTTTTAAAAGGAAAAACTATAAAATTTTGCAAACTATTTTTTCTGTTTTTTCTTGTCCTTTTGCGTCAAAAAAATTTAACCTTTGTATGTGCGTTCCCCTGATCACCAGTGGCAGCCATTTTTTTTAAAACACCTATGACTTTTTTTTCAACTTAGATATATGAATTTCAGCATGTGAGGTAAGTTTGATAGTAGGAATTGTGTACCATATTTGGTTGCCCGAGCTTTGTTACTTTCGGAGATACAAACATTTTCCGAAAACAAAAAATTTTCCCGGAAAAACTGGTGCAATTTCCCTGACTAACCACCCTACCCAAGCCACTTACAAAAGGAAGGCACCCAACAAATTTCATCAAAATCGGCCCATTAGATTTTGAGTTATCAGTACGATATATATATATATATATATATATATATATATATATATATATATATATATATATATATATATATATATATATATATATATATATATATATATATATATATACTTAGGAAATAACGATCGTCACTTATAAATTCAGAATCTCATTTCACGGCATTCGACCTTCAATGGGCAAATAAAGCAAATACGAAAGTTCTTGGTTATAACATGCTTTATATATTTCGTGTCAAACTGACACTTCAATACAGGCATACAATGATAACAACAACTAAATAACATTTAAGTACAAGACAAAATGTTCTCTTACCGATAACTTAACTAAAATTAACTAGAGGAGCATCAGAAGAGACCAACCGATTACGGCGTTTTGTGACCAGGCCTGGGGACAGTGTACACAAGCCATTCACATACACACATAAACAGCAGCCTCCAGTCGGCGTATTTACATAGTCATTTTGTTAACACATTTTTTTAAAGAGGCAGACGTAATTCTCAAATCCGGCATGCTTAACCTCGTATTGAATTCTCTGGACGTGAATGACAATTGACATTTGTTGTCATTGACCACCATAAAGCAAAAAGGGCAGACTACATGAAGCTTAGAGAACAAGAATTGGTCTTCCATTGACTCAGTTAGGCTTAGTGAGACATCAGAAAATTTGTCATGTTGGAAGGATGGAGTATTATTTGGCAGATTCTTTGTTATATCCGCCCAAACTGCCATTGGGCAGATGCGTTTAAAAATGGCACGAGAGTGTCAGCCGTTCCCAATTTCCAACATGTGGAGTTAATGCATTTCAAGAATCCCCTCAGGATATTAGGTTACTATGTTAACATGAAGTGACACTCTCGTGCCATTTTTAACTACATGTGTCCAATGGCAGTTTGGGCGGGTATAACAAAGAATCTGCCAAATAATACCCCTCCATCCTTCAAATACGACATATTTTAAGATCTCACTAAGCCTAACTGAGTCAATGGAAGACCAGTTATTATTCTCTAAAGTTTCATATATCCTGCTCTGGTAACTCTATTTTTGCTCTATGGTGGTCAATGACAACAAATGTCAATTGTCATTCACGTCACAGAGAATTCAATACGAGGTTAAGCATGCCGGATTTGGTAATTACATCGGCCTTTTCTAAATAATCTAACGATGGTTTAATAAAATGACTGTGTAATTACGCCGATTTAAGGCTACTGTTAATGCGTGTGTGTCAATGTCTTGGGTACGATGTCCCGAGGCCTGGTCATAAAACGCCATAACTGGTTGATCTCTTCTGATGCTCCTCTACTTAATTTTAGTTCAGTTGTCGGTAAGCGAACTTTGTCTTGGACCTGAATGTTATTTAGTTGTTGTTTTCAATGTAGGCTTCTGTTGACGTGTCAATCTGACACGAAATACATAAAGCATGGTATAACCAAGAACTTTCGTAGTTGCTTTATCTGCCCATTAAAAGTCGAATGCTCTGAATTAGATTCTGAGTATATATATATATATATATATATATATATATATATATATATATATATATATATATATATATATATATATATATATATATATATATATATATATAACACATATCGCGTGTGTTTGAGTGGTTTTCCCATTTAAAAGGAGGTGAAATGTCGATTGATGACAAACCTAGCTCGGGTCGTCCTTCCACGGCTCGAAGTGATGACAATGTTGAAAACAGTCGCGAAGTCATCCTGGAAGATCGACAAAGCACCGCTGCCGCAGTTGTAGAGCTGCCTAGAATGCCTTGTGACTTCAGTTCATCTAATTTTAGCGGAATATTTTGAGATCAAAAGGGTCGCTGCAAAATTCGTGCGTCGACTGTTGACTGCTGAACAAAAGGAAGGCCGCGTGGAAGCATGTGCTTTGAATGAAAAGTTCCGAAATAATCCAAACTTTTTTCCAAATTCATCACAGGTGACGAATCGTAGTGCTAGGGTTACGGGTCTAAAACGAAGCAACAATCAAACTGGTGGACGACTCCAAGTTCGTCTGGCCCCAAAAAGATCGCCAAGTGAAATCAAACGTCAAAAATAGGCTGAGTTTTTTTTTTCGATGCGAGAGGAATTGTCCATTCAAAGCTTTTTTCACGGGTACAAACGGCTAACCAGGCTATCTACCTGAAAGTCCTGAAAAGATTGCTCAGCCGTTTGTGGCTTAAAAGGCTGGGGCGACTGGTTTTTCCACCACGATAACGCCCCTGTTCACACAGCCCTGTCTGTGCGTCAATTTATTATCAAAAATGGCATTCCCCCTTGCCCCACCTTCACTAATTTCCCTACCTTGCCCCCTACGACCTCATTTTAATTCCCTCGAAAATAAAGGATATGAAAGGGAAGCGTTTTGTAGTGTGAAGTAAAGAAAAAAACGACGCATGCGCTGTCGGGCATCACAGAAGACGAATTTCAAAAAATTTTCGAACAATGAAATACAAGATTAGCAAAGTGTTTTAGTGCCAGTGAAGAGTACTTTGAAGGGGATTAGAGGTTCTTTGTTTAAGAGTTAAATGAATAAAAAAATTTAAAAGTTTGGTTTCTTTTCGGTACCCCATCGTACAAATAAAAAGGTATTTGGGAGGCCAATACTTGCAATATATGCCATTATGTGGGTGGTTGTATCCTTCGTACGAGAAAGATGGTAGCGATGAAATAAGGCAAATAGGTTGATGAGATAGAGACAGGGAATTATCAGCTGGCTGGCCAGTTGATGTAAACTTCACAACAAAAGCTTTTAATAGCAAATATGTCTTTTTTTAAAAGAAGACAGGCATCAAATTTGTTTACCAGTATAAGCTATATAGTAGAAACAATGTACCATATTTCATCAAATAACTTGATTGCTTGAGAAAGTACAAAAGTGTTCAGAAAATAAACTTAAAATGTTCCCGAAAAAACTGGTCCCATTTTCCTGTGCAACAAAACTCTTCAAGATATTTACCCACCTGCCAAGATATAGTTATTCACAAAAAAACCTTTCGAAGAAACTGCCCAAAAAAAAATAATTGCATGAAAATTTACAAACAATTTTTTTCACGAAAACCCGAGAACTTTTGTTTACAATAGCTTATTAAACATTTATTATTATTTACCAAATTTACCAAAAAGCTTACAAAAAAATGATTTATACGGCAACAAACAAATATATAATTCAAATTATATGCCAAACTACCATTAAAATTGAAAATAAAATAATTTGTTTGAACAAAAATCCATTAAAACATTTTTTTTCGAAGATTTTGCTTAAAATGTTCCATCAAAACTTCCTTGAAAAATTTTTCACACCAAAATTCATAACGAATGTCTCTTCATAAAAAAAAAGGAAAATCGCTATTAAAAGAACACTTTGTAGAAGAATATTCGCTAATAAAAATAAATTAAATAAATTTGAAAATATTCAAAATCTGATCTAAATATACAAATAGATACTTTTTCTACAGAGAAAATTCTTTTGCCTGACAATGCTGCAAAAAATAAAACCGGTTGCAGAGATGAAAACAAACATTTCTGAAGTCACATAAAAAACACCTACGTCTGTGTTAACTATGAAATGGTTTTACCAACTAAGGACAACAACAGCTGCTATTAAAATTGAACTTAGTCCTAAAAGTCATTTATTAGAGATTTTTTCAACAGTAGCTATAAAAATTATTGGGATTACACAATCTGATTCGATAACGTTAAACTTGAATCAAAGACAAAAAAAAGCGAAAAAAATTCAGTCACCACTGAAATTTGAACCCACGTTCCGCAACGTTCCTTGCTCACGAGTCAGTTATCTAACCTCCATGGCCATTGCACCATGCAAATTAAAGTATATCATATTTTTTTCTCTACTCAACCGTATCAAAATCCAATATGGCTGCCAAAAGAAAATACAAAGTTGGCTATGGAAACTTAGTGATCTGGTAGGTCTAGAAAATTATTGCGCGGAGCAGCAGATAACTCGTGACGAATTATCTGAAAGTAACAACGATCATAAATGCCCATAAAAAACAGGTAGTTCCGAGCGGATTTCGCCACTATACCGTTTATAGTTTATGTAAGAAGACAGAAACGTCTCAATTTTTAGAAATGTTCATTCAACACGGAGTAGATATTTGGAATTTTAAAATTTTACTTTAATTCCGTATTGGACAAAGCTCAGAACTTTAGCGAAACTGCGGTTATTCATACAATATAAAACAGTGTAAATCAATGTGTTTGTTTATCTAAGTTTTCAATGGATTTACATCAAGTATCGGCCTCCACAATATCATATTAACGTACGTATATAATTTTTTCTCGTATCTTCTATAATAATGGATATATTAAGCTTTACCGTAGAAATGTCCCACGCTGTATATATGGACCGACAAAAACTTAAAGTGATCCTGGATATAAGTTCGAGGGAGCCTAGTTCGCGCTCATTTGAAGACATGCTTATTAATCCAAAAGTCGCACAAATTCGCTAAAAATTCTATATATTACACCATAAACTCTATAACGAAAACTACTGCCAAAGCATCACAGTTGAAATGAATTTTGTGCACATATTTTAGTCAAATGAAGAACAATGACGGTTGAAGCTGAAACTCTAGGCTTTGAAAAATACACTTCTTACGACATTTCTTCTACATAACCCCTATTCGTATCCTTTTCAAATATATGTGGCCTAAATTCTAACCTGAACTCCGTCCACCATTTCCTCCAAGCTAACAGGCCCCAACTCCTCTTCCTCACCGAAACCCAAATCAGTGCCAAAACAGCCACTAATCACCTTAATTTCCCGGGGTATGAGCTCCTTACTTCCTTTAGATTGCATGGAGGCGTGTGTGCATACATCCGTAGCAATCTACCCTGCACCAGACTCCCCAATTTAGAAGCTGGAAGAAAAGACATGCTATGGATGAAACTCACTCTCAGGGCTGCAACTAAATTCATCTGTTGCATTTACCGGTCACCTTCTGACAACAACTTTGTCCAGCTCTTTGACTACCTTTCTGAAAAAACCGACTATCTGATTTCTGAATATCCTTCCTCCGAGGTCACTATTCTTGGTGACTTCAATGTCCATAATAAGGAACGGCTAAGATCTTCAAAAACCGATCCACAATTTTTGTCTGACATTTGTAATCGATTTTGATATTCACATGATTAAAAAGCAATAAAGACTTTCTGACAGACAGTGCATTTATTAATAACTAAGCGTTCCGGTTCACCTGAACCATCTTCAGAGGCTAAAGACCCAGAATATAAAAAAACGGTTGTCAGAAACTATGTTTCTGGTAGGTCTTACATGCGAACATTACACAGCCGCTAAAGAAAGCGCAAAAGTCTAACAATAGCTAACGTTAAACATCAAAAACTAAACCCGAACAGCCATGAAAACTAAACTGACACTGACTGTATCAGGAGTTAGAACAGCATCTTTTACACATTTAAAACGGGACTAAGTCACACAAAGATAACACTCTGAAGGAGTCAGTTACAAGTTAAAAGTCAAATTAATCAACTGGTTAAAACCAACATTTTTGGAGGTGTCACAAGCCGCTACTTCCTATTAAAACATTTGGAGGTTGCAGCAGTCACTCGAAGGGGGTTGAATGTAACGGTAAAGTTCTCATGTTGCACGATGTCATTTATAAATATAAAATTGAAGTGCTTCAGTATTTTTTTTTCTAAATATTCACAATACTTGAGATACTGAATTTATTGAAATTGGCTGTTCCGCACTCTATTAATGCGTAGTTATTTTTTTCCTTAACGTCGGTCTATCTCCGCGACTATGGACCATTACCGACGCCTACCTTTCTATAATGAGCATAGGGACACGGGACCTACGGCGTTACGCGCCCTCCGAAAGCAGGATAGTGCAGACATTCAACTTGCTCAAATACGATTCCACAACCTCAGTTGATTCTAATGTTACAGCATGTACTGAAAAAGTAAAAGGAGAATCCTAAGATCGAACCCGGTACCCCTCGATTCAGAGGTACATGTTCTTACCTCTGAATCACAGAGGCTCTAATTAAACTATATATATATATATATATATATATATATATATATATATATATATATATATATATATATATATATATATATATATATATATATATATATATATATATATATATATATATATATATACAAAAGTTACAGGGGTGTCTCTATCTTAAATGGGCTAGACTATAAATATAGATATATATATATATATATATATATATATATATATATATATATATATATATATATATATATATATATATATATATATATATAAACGTCAGTCAAGGGACCTACAATAATATTCTTAAAAAGTGGATCTCGTTATATCAGAACCAAAAAGTAACTACAAAAAATATAGATATGTACATACCGGACCACTCCCCTATGAATCTTTCCATCAATACTGAAATTCAACTCTAACTGTCTAGTTTGAATGAAAAATTTTATTCACATAAAAAAAGCACATCACTGTATATACTGTACAGTATTAATTAATCTAACTTTATACACATCATAAAAAGTTGTCTGTGATTTTCATTTGTACGGTCAGTTTTTCTTTTTTCTTCTTTTCCGGAAAGTTTTCTATAAAAGTTATAAACTTAGCTCATTATTGGAATTTGAGGCCCTTTCTAAGAATATTTTAAGCTTCTCGGCGGAATCTCTGCGTGCGCACACACGCACGCACACACACACACCCACCCACACACACAAATGTATGTATATGTATATGTATATGTATATATATATATATATATATATATATATATATATATATATATATATATATATATATATATATATATATACAAGGTTTGAAAGTGTACATTTTGACATTAAAAAAAAATGTTTTGTGACGTCATCGATTTCGTAGATATGACGCCATCGATTTCGTAGATATGACGCCATCGTCAATTTTATTAAATAATAACCCCTACTTTTGACAGTTCTATTGGAAAGAGCGGCGTTTTTAGTGAATTTTCTTAAAAAAAAATCACTAATGAGATCCCGACTTTTGAATTTTGAAAAAATTTCTTCAAATGAGCGCTAATTAGGCCCCCCAGAACCCATATCCGGGGTCAATTTCAATATATATATATATATATATATATATATATATATATATATATATATATATATATATATATATATATATATATATATATATATATATATATGTATCACACCGATAACTCAAAAAACAATTTTGATCAAATTTGGTGAATACCTTCCTTTTGCAAATGGCTTGGATAAGTTCGTTAGTCAGGAAAATCGGCCCAGGTTTTCCTGCAAAATTTTGGGTTTTCCTTCAAAAAAATTTATATCTCCGGAATTAACAAAGTAAGGGCAACCAAATTTGGTACGCTGATTTACGTCATTATAGGTGAGGCGCCTACCAAAATTTAGATCTGTAGGTCAAAAGACAAAAAAGTTATGGGCATTTAAAGAAAAATAAATTGGGGTTTTCCTCTAAACGTCAAAGTGACAATTGAAAACGTCAAAATTCGCAACATTTAGGCAAAGAACTTGAATCTAATAAGGGCTATGGAAAGAAAATGTCTTAAGAAGAATGTTTTACAAACCCTGAAGTCTTAGTTTCAACCGTAATCGTCCTTCATTTTACTAAAATATTTGCAGAAAATTCATTTCAAATAGACCCTTTCTCTGATGCTTGGCAGTAGCCTTAGCTATAGAATTTATCGTTTAATGGTATATAATTTTTGTAGAATTTTCGTAAAAAATCAATAAAGCTCAATATATCCGTTATTATACAAGATACGAAAAATATTGTATACATTAATTATACGGTGTCTTGAGCTACACCTTCAAAAATTATTGCTACCATCACAGCGTGGCCCATAAGTCGTTGGTGATACAAATAATTATTTTTTTTGTAGAAAACGCCTTATGTTTTTGCATTTTCCATCGAAATATAATGCATGTTTGTAAGTTAAGAAATTCTGGACGCAGCAAGTGCGTTATGGTAGCGAATTTTGATTAAATGCTTCATATTTGAAAAGCTCAATTTGCTATTAACCTATAAGGTTGACCAAGAAACGGATTTTTTCGGTTACATTTTAAGTTTACTTTCGGAAATTTCTGTACGTTTTCAAACAATAAAGTTATTTTGATGAAACATGGCACATTGTTTTTACTATATAGGTTATACTGGTAACCAAATTTGATGCCTGCTTTCTGAAAAAAAAAACACATATTTGCTATTAAAAACATTTTTATGAAAATTCACTACCATAACGCACTTGCTGCGTCCAGTTTTTTTTTAATATAGACCACCAAAATTAACGATATGTTACATCAGGATATTTTGGAGAAAATGGTGGTATAAATTTCGAATATTTTATTCAAACAATGTATAAAAAAGTCTGGACGCAGCAAGTGCCTTATGGTAGTGAATAAATATGTGTCTTTTTCTTAAAGAAAGCAGGCATCAAATTTGGTTACCAGTATAACTTATATAGTAGCAACAATGTAGCATATTTTATTAAAATAACTTTATTGTTTCAAAATGTACAAAAATTTGTAACAAAATGTTCCCGAAAAAACTAGTTTCCTGGCCAACGAACCTTATAGGTTAATCTCACATTGAGCTATTCAAATTTGAAGCATTTAATAAAAATCGCTACCATTACGCACTTGCTGCGTTCCGAGTTTCTTTTCTTACAAACATGCACTATAACTTCGTGGTCGAAATTCGATACCTTAAAGGTCAGCGCAGAACTGGCACGGACCGGGAGAATTCGACTATCTAATTAAAACAATGCATTGCTTAATCTATTTGAACTCAGCAGATTTTCCTGGCTAACGAACTTATCCAAACCACTTGCAAAAGGAAAGTATTCACCACATTTGATCATCATCGGCGTATTATTTACATAACATATAAAGTCTGAAACCGACCTCGGATTTGGGTTCGAGGGGAACTAAATCGCGCTCATTCGAAGAAAAGTCGCGATCTCCTCATTAATGATTTTTTAAAAGAAAATTCACTAAAACAATAACAAGGCATGAGACCATATTATATTAAATGTTTAAATTGTGGACCATTAACTTCTTGACAATAAGCAAGATAGTTATCAAATTCCTGGATTAGTTATTTTATTGCTTGTGGCAGGATTTGCGTTATTTCCATGGTTATCCTATTTTGCAGTTTTGCGATATTTCTCGGTTGATTAAATTAAATTTTGGATTGTATGCAACCCCACAAAATTAGAGGAGTTAGAGATCTGGCTGGCTATTCAAGAAATCCTTTTCTACTGATCCATCTATTTGGTAAAAGTTTGTTGAGGTAATCATGTAGTGTGTGTATATATATATATATATATATATATATATATATATATATATATATATATATATATATATATACATACATACATACATACATACATACATAAAATTCACTAAAAGGCAATATTAAAGCACTCAATATCCACAGTATGTACTGAAAAAGTGAAAGAAGAATCCTGGGATCGAACCCGGTACCCCTCGGTTCAGAGGTACATGTTCTTACCTCTGAACCTCAGAGGCTCTAATTAAATAGCTAATACGATACAATTTAAGCAAATACCCACTGGAGCGTATGGAAATGTCTTCCTGCAACTTTTTATGCAATACGCCTTATGCTAATGTAATAAACAGAACGATAATATTCAACGATAAATAAATAATTTTAATAGTGTGTCGCATCAATTAAATATACTCATAATTATAATTTATAATAAGTGTATAAAATAAATATAAGTCTATAATGTCTTAATTACGGATTAACGAATTGAATTTCACGCAAATTATTTCTACTTTTCTTATTCACCAATTAACAGCTGTTGTAATTAGCGAACGTTGTGTCTCATAAATGACAGAATATATGAGTGAACCGGTGTGGATGTTAATTAGTGTACGCAAGAAGTATGCGGTCCCGGCTGAGACACTGAATTGAACATGGATCTTCGGATCGTCGGTTATGTAAGTAGTACTTCCAAATAACACCGAAACAGTTATTCTAAGCTTTTTTCAATGGCCAGATAAGTGAATCCAAGTTGGCGAAGACGAAGACCTGCTTTCAAATATGTGGGGAAAAAGTGGCCGGCGCGCTGCTGCTCACCGAAACTCAAAGCAGCGAGCTCTGTATACCCGATGGCTGGTTGTTCATTTCGTTTTACAAGTTTTTACTTTTGAACCGCTTCGCCTGCAAGAGTTGTACTAACCATCCTGCGGTCCATCGCACCTAAGTTTCTCATGTGTACTCTTGGAGATACGTTCATCAGTGATGTAGTGCTGAAGGAAGAATTTAAACAATACAATTTCTTACAGAGTTCACTGTTTCTCTTGAATTCAGAGACGACATAAGAACAGTTTCTTGAAATACTGTAAATTCATCTAAAAACAGTCGGTATTCTATTATATTGTGGGCCATGTTTTAATTTAGATCTCCGAAGTTTGGCATTCTGACAATTAAATCCACGAAAAAAAGTCTGGGCGCAGCAAGCCCATTATGGCAGCGGGTTTTCATAAGTTTTGTTATACAGCGTAATGATTGGAACATAGTTCATAAATGCGTTATTTAATTTTTTAAGAAAAACGTACGAACAAGTTAATTTTATCTTTTCAATTGCCAATTTATGACGTGAAAATTACATTTATGACGCCGCATATTTCTGAATGGTGACGTCATCATATATTTTTAAATGACAACTATATTTTTTGCAGTTTTTCCAAACAACTACTTACTAATTAAATGATGATGGAAAAAATTGGTACCTTGCATAACAATTTTTTTGAAAAAATAACATTATTAACTTTAAAAAAAGGAAATGTTCAAAAGTTTAATGGAAAAAATTATTGAAACAATATTGACCGATACGAGTATAAAATTTAAGGACTAATTTGCTCCACTTCAACGAAAATTATTTGCTCTAGCTCCTCTAAAATTATCTGGTCTGTTGAAATAAACTTTCGATTGCAAATAACAAGTTTGGAGGATGAGGTGGCAACTCAATTGCTCCTCGACGCCCTATCTGGAAATGTGGCATCTAGATATGGGGGGGGGGGTGTCTAGACTAAAGTGACGAGACGTCCCGTATTGGTGAAACCAAATATCTTGTAGGGGGCAAACCTGCCTCCTGATTATTTGGAAAAATTACTGCCAGAGCTGGCACTACATCCAATCGTATAAAATTTAGGTAATGTGCTGCTGTACGATTTCCTTGAAAAAAAGGTTGGGCCGTATGAAACGCCGCCCGCTTATTCTCATCCATACATCCACTTTTCCATGCCGTTGACTGTCGGAGTCTTGAGTCCAAAGAGGATTTTCCCGTGACCAATATCTTGAGTTGTGACGATTTACTGTCCAATTCAGGCATTCATCAGAAAAAATAATGTAATTAGAAAAATTGGGATCTTCATCGCAGTGTAACACTAATTGTTCACAAAACAGAGCGGTGGTCTGAACAAAGTGAAGATTGGAACCTGTGATGAGCACTGACAAGCACACGTGGAGATCCCAAATCGCCACAACACATTTTAAAAGACCTAAAGATCGTTTCGCTAACCAAGTTAGCGTCATCAGAGGATGAAGATATTCCGATTGATTTCTATTTCTACACGTATTTACATAGACTTTCAGGTAAATGCCGAAAACGAGAGTGGAATTTTTAAGTCGCAAACGCAACCTTTGTGTATTATATCCCCAATTGCCAGAAGAGGTTGTTGAACTTTCCTTTATTACACCAGCTAACAGCTTAGTGATCCGTTGCTGATATTTTAGTGCGTCGGAAATATCTGTATCTCTCGGGCGCGCTTTTTTCGGTATTTATTTATTTTACAGAGCTCTCTATCAGATGATTGTGGATGGGAGGTGGTGCTAGATTTATTCATTTATTATTATTATTATTATTATTATTATTATTATTATTATTATTATTATTAATATATATATATATATATATATATATATATATATATATATATATATATATATATATATATATATATATATATATATATATATATACTTTCGAAGGTATTCAATTGTACTGGGTTTCTAATATGATCAATTGATCAATTTGTAGATTCTCCTCATTAACGTGGTGATTATTATACCAAACATGTCGGACGACGGTCGATCTATCTATAGTCCCGTATTTTAATTGTGCAAAGTGTTCTTTGCATTTAATTGCAATGGATTTTTTTGATTGTCCGACGTATTTAGGATCACAAATTCTACAACTTATTTCATAAATTTCCGATATCTTGGCCGCACTATCCTTCGCTTGTGGGTTGCCTAGCAGGTTTTTTAAAGTATTTTTTGTCGAAAAAGTTAATTGTAAGTTGATTTTTTTTTAAAATGCTATCTAGACCCCTCGTGATTCGAGGTTCAAAATGTAAGCAAACAAAGTTTTTTTCCGCTTTCTCTCTTATAAACGTAGTTGATTCTGCTAACATTTTCTTTGTTTTCTGTTTGTTAATTAATTTCTCCACTAGGCAAGCAGTGTATCCGTTATAAAAAAAAAACTCAGGCTGATCACTTTTTGTGCGTACTGCCTGAATTTTTTAGTAAACAGGTTAATTAATTTTCCTTTAAGTAAAAGTAGATATACCAAAGAATTAAGTTATATTAAGAACGTGACCGAATATAACGGATACAATGCTTGTCTAGTGGTGAAATTAATTAACAAACAGAAAACAAAGAAAATGTTAGCAGAATCAACTACGTTTATAAGAGAGAAAGCGGAAAAAACCTTTGTTTGCTTACCTTTTGAATCTCGAATCACGAGGGGTCTAGATAGCATTTTTAACAAGACAATTTGTAATTAACATTTTCGACAAAAAATACTTTAAAACCCTTGCTAAGTAACCCAAAAGACAAGGATAGTGCGGCCAAAATGTCGGGAATTTATGAAATAGGTTGTAGAATTTGTGATCTTACATACGTCGGGCAAACAAAAAGATCTATTGCAATTAGATTCAAAAAACACTTAGTACAATTAAAATACAGGACTATAGATAGATCTACCATCGCCAGACATATTTGGGATAATAATCACCACGTTAATGAGGAGAATCTAAAATGACTTAAAAATGTTAGAAAACCAGGACAAGTGAACGCCTTCGAAAGTATATATATATATATATATATATATATATATATATATATATATATATATATATATATATATATATATCACTAAATATAATAATAATAAATGTATCAATCTCGCACCAGCTCCCATCTCCAGTCATTTGATAGAGAGCTTTGTAAAATCTATAAATACCGTCAAAAGCGCGCCCGAGAGATAAGGAAACAATACAGGTATTTCCGACAAACGAAAATATCAGCAATGTATCACTAAGCTGTCAACTGGTGTAATAATAAGAAGTTCGAAAACCTCTTCCGGCAGTTGAGGATATAATACACAAAGGTTGCGTCTGCGACTTAAAAATTTCCCTCTCGTTTTCGGCCTTTACCTGAAAGTCTATATAAATACATGTAGAAGTAGAAATCAGTTAGAATATCTTCATCCTTTGATGACGCTAACTTGGTTAGCGAAACGACCGTTAGGTCTTTTAAAATGTGTTGGTTCTCCAAGTGTGCTTGTCGGCGGTCTGAATATACATCGTTTAACTTGTGTATCAATTGCACTTTGTAAGGATGACACTTCTCTTTTTTGAATAATCTTACAACTAAAGATTGATACACGTTGTTATTTAGGGCTAGTTGCCTTGCAGAATGGTGAGCATTTTCTTCAGATTCAAGTAATATATCAAATTTGACTTCTCCACTTACTGGAATTGACCTTGTCGAGGCAAATCTTTTACGGATCCCGTTTCTGTGAATTTGGCAACTAATTTACTTACTGTAGATCTTGCAACTGGCGGTCTATCAGGATGTTTTTGCTTAAATAACAGGCATGCTTCGTCCTAATGACTTCTAAGCCTGTCGCCATATTCAATCATCATTATTATCTCTATTCTTTCCATTTCGGTTAAACGTGCAGTTTTTGTTAATGACGCATTAGAATTGATTACTTTTAGCACTTTTAAACATTCGCCACTAAAACAATTAATTAATTTAAATGGCCGCTAATAATTGCAGTTAACTTACGATTTAACATTATTGTCTTTATTCGTTGAATTAAAATCCAAACGGCGATAAAAGTTCGATAACTAAATACTGATAACAGCAAATAATCTATAAATTATCACGAGTGTTGTTAAAAATTTATTTTGACTTTACCCTTTCTTTCACCTGTTAAGTAGTTACATGGCGTATAAAAAATCACAAAATCAAGGGTTCATTACTTTAGAAAATGAATCAAAACCTCATTATTCTAAAGAAAACCCGTCCTAAATAAAAATGATGAGAAATATTTCTCATTAAATTTACGTTTCCACTTTTAACAGTAAAAAATGCAATTAAAAAAAATTGTTGTCAGGTAACATTTTTTTTTTCATCATTTAAGTGGTAAGTAAGTCTCTGGAAAACAGAGAAAAATATCGTTATCTTTTAAAAAAACTTATGAGAACTTCATAATTCAGAAATAGGTGACGTCGGAAATGCAATTTTTACCTCATACGTAGGCAATTGAAAAGATGAAATTAACCCGTCCGAGCGTTTTTCTTAAAAAAGTTAAATAACGCATTTATGAATTATGTTCCAAACTTTATCATCACACTGTATATATGGTAACTTACCTCCTATCATTGGACCTGCTTAAACGTATTTATGTTAAATTTGGTCTGTGGATGATGGATAACGTTTCAATGATATCCCTTTCTCTCCGCGCACATACGTGTTAAATTTAAGTGACTGATTTTTATAAATAATTTACTCCAGATAAGCATCTGGATTTTTTCTCTTAAATTAATATGTGCTACATTCTATTAATTAGAAAAACCAACGTCACCGATTACATTATTTAATATACCCATATGTGTTTACTCTATTTAACCTTTGGTGTCCTTTTCTAACAGTACTGAAAATGAATAGCGACATTTTTCAAATAATGTTGAATTTTATTCCGGAAAACTTGGAATACACTTGTTTAACAAAAATGAATTTTGGAACAATGAATCTGTAGCTTAATGCCAAAAATATAAAGTTAAAAATAAATTAGCGCCATTCAAAGGTCTAGAATTTTTGATAGGAAAATCTGCAATTTTGCATGGAAAACCATGACTCTCGGAACTGACCAACGAACTTAGCCTCCAAAAAGGATTTCTAGTGTAACGAAAAAACCGGAAGTCTCTAGGAGGCGTAGGAGCTTCGGAAACCATGTTGTATACGAGGTGGCAAATTGAAAACGAAACACACGCATTTTCGTCATCTTATCGTGTTTTTGTTACGGATCGCTCAAAGAGGTTAATTTTACTCTCAAGGGGAAAGACTTTTAGGCTTAATTTCAACATCGCAACTCTAACCGTTAAACGGTGGTGTGATCCACCACTAAAATCATTTTTATTATAAAGCTGGTGTCAATCTATTTTTTATGGGTGTAATTTTTTTAAATTTGAAGCAGTGGGTTCTTAAAAACTCACTTCTGAAGGTGAGTAATTTATACATCAAAAGCTTACATGTCCACCAGATTGACGCTCAGGAACCGAACTACGGCTAACCTCACACCCTCTTCTATAATTCAGATGGATACAGTATGTAAAAACTGGAACCTAACCTCACACCCTCTTCTATAATTCAGATGGATACAGTATGTAACAACTGGAACCTGTGATGGGCACTGATAAGTACACTTGAAGAACCCAAATCACCACAACACATATTTTTAAAGACCTTACGTTCGCTTCACTAACCACGTCACCGTCATCAGAGGATGAAAAATTCTTCAGAATTCCTCTGATGACGCTGACGTGATCAGTGAAACGATCGTAAGGTGTTTAAAAATATGTATTGTGGTGATTTGGGTTCTCCAAGTGTACTTATCAGATGGATAGCTCCTTTAACCGGAGCCAAAACGTGGAAATAAATAATCTCACACGCAGTTCCAACAGAGGACCTAGCATAATATGACGACAAATATAAGATCCCGAAACTGAATGTAATATAGCAGTCAGCCAGGGAAATAAAAAGCTTGGACGCAGCAAGTGCGTTATGGTACTGAATTTTCATAAAAATATGTTTAATAACTACATTATATATATATATATATATATATATATATATATATATATATATATATATATATATATATATATATATATATATATATATATATATATATATATATATATATATATATATGTGTGTGTGTATTTGATGAAAGCAGGCATCAAATTTAGGTACCGCTATAACCTATATAGTAGAAACAATGTACCACATTTCATCAAACTTTATTGTTCGAAACCGTAAAAAAATTAACAAATAATATAAACAAAAGCATCTCTGAAGGCCTCATTTTGATGGGATCCGTTATCTGTTGGTAAACACTCTTATCATAATTTTTTATATGTGCCAAAAATGCGAACAGTTGTAAAACAATTGAAATAACTCGAAAACGATGAACACTATCATTTTTTTTCCTTACAAACATGCAATATACTTCAATGGTGAATGCAAAAAAAATTGTATCACCAACGACTTAGGGGCCACTATGTGATTATTAAAAGAATTTTGTAAGATGCAGCTCAAGGCACCTTAATTAACGTATACAGTTTTGGCTCGTATTTTGTATAACACGAATATATTGAGCTCTACCGTAGAAATGCACCAGCCTGTATATGTGGGTTTTAGGGTACAAGTTCGCGATCATTTGGAAAACTATTTTCACAATTTTCACAAAGTATCAGAGAACGGGTCTATTTAAAATAAATTTTTTGTAAACATTTTAGTAAAATGAAGGAAAATGACGGTTGGAGCTGAAGAGTAAGGCTTTGTAAAACATGTTACTTGCTACATTTTCTTAACATAACCCATATTCGTTTCAGGTTCTTTCCTAGATATTGCCAATTTTGACATTCTGAACCGCGATTTTGATGCCTTAAAAATAAAACTATAAAATTAGAAAGTAATATTTCTTGACCTTTTTTAACCAAGAAACTTACTCTTTGTTATATACAGTAGATTTTGTTATGGATACAACAAATTTGGGTTTATGCGTTTCTGTGGTCACCAGTGGCACCAACATTCTTTTCTTTAAATGCCTACAACTTCACTACGTGAAGATTGGAACCTGTGATGAGCACTGATAAGTACACCTGGAGAACCCAAATCACCACGACACATCTTTTTAAAGACCTGACGCCCTCTGATGACGCTAACTTTGTTAGTTAATCGATCGTCAGGTCTTTAAAACGATGTGCTGTGGTGATTTGGGTTCTTCAAGTTTACTTGCCTATAACTTTTTTATTTATTTTAACACAGAGATCTCAATTGTGGCATAGACTATACATTTTATAATGTGAACCTGCCTTCCAAGTTGTTTTTTTAAATAAAAACAGTACATACAGGCATAAGCCCAAATTGTGCAGTAGACAGTTGATCAAATACAAAAATTAAACCTAGGCATACCATAAAACCAATGACAATTACACTTTTGACTTCAAGAATACATCCATCGTCACATTAAACAAATCAACATCACTGAAATTATTAAGTGCTCTGAATCACTTTAATAATATTATGTTATCCATAAATGGTTCTATGACTATCAATAAAAAACAGATCTTTGGTTCTTGTGTTGTGAGAGGGGACTCTCAGTTAAATTCCGAAAGCAACGCAGGACAATCAATAACACTATTTAACACCTTGTACCCAAACCTGGCAGTCAGTACAGTTCGTCGTTCATGTAGTGCCTCCATATTAAGATGTTTTAATTTGTCCTTGTAAGAATAACGCACATCATGAGGTAATGGCAATTTCTTAAACAAAAATTTCACAAATCGCTTTTGAATCAGTTCAATCCGATTGTGGTGGCACTAAAAAATATGGTTGCCGTAGCTTTGTTATTTACGGAGATAGAAATTTGTTTCGAAAGGAAACCCAAAATTTTCCGGGAAAACTGGTGTGCTTTTCCTGGTTAACGAACTTGTCCAAGCCACTTGCAAAAGAAGCGCACCAAATTTAGTCAAAATCGGCCCATTATTTTTTGCGTTATAGGTGTGATACATACATATATACAGCATGAATCATCGGGAACTGCATCGATTGATTATGAGACAATCATCATCAAGAAAAATCTCAAAACTTGGTCAAGTACTCATGCAATTGGGTGACACTCCGCTAAAACATTTTCAGACTAGTGGTGTTTCCGGTTATACCGGAAGTAGATGTCTGCATTCTTATTTCAAATTGGACACCCAGTATATTATGGCATTTTGAGATTTTGCGTAAAATTCTGAATAGTTTTTGTGTATAATGTAATATACCTAAGTCTTCTGCTTGAGATATTCGAACTGTCAAAATTGACGTTTCCGAGCGAAACATATTTATGTTTTTCTCTCATCCACACGACATACTGATTTACTTTGCTTTGCTTTCCTTGTAGATAAGGACATAGTTTAACAGCCTTTAAATGAAATTATTGAATTTATTGATACAGAGTGTTCGAAAAAAAGTACCAAAATTAAGATGAAAAAACTGCTGAAACTTGAGTTTTTCCAATGGAAACCTTCTATTGCGATCATTTAAGCTTAAACATACAAAAATTGAAACTGCCCCGAATATGTGTTCCAAGAGGCCTAGTTAGCGCTCATTAACTGAAATGTCACGCTAACTTTTAGACATTCTGCCAGAAACATGAAGGATGTTTTCTACTTGTTTTGGATAAAGCTTCTGCTTGGCATCAGATAATTTCCTAACTGTTTGCCTCAGCTGCTTGTAATCGCCTCAAGTATTTGCACGTATTTATACCGGGCAGGGGATCGTCGGTTACTTGGAAAATTTCCTATATCCTTATTAGAATATGGTTTCTCTAGTGCCTAGTTGGTGCTCATTTTAAGACATTTTTCAAATGTCTTAGAGTTGTGATCTTCAAAGCACCAAATTGTTTATGAAAATTCACTTAAAAAAAGAAACGTTGTTTCATATTTCAATAGGCAGCGGGAACGTTCTAAAAGCTAATGAAAATGTACAAACGTTAATTACAAGAATGTGTTTGAATTCCACAACGTCACATAATGCGTTCCATTCTTCAAAAAAACTGCTAATAAAATTACCAGGTTTTGAAGTAGCCGATACATTTCTTTTAATCAAATTCCGTTATTTTCAAACAGTAATAGTTAATTAATACACTGGTGGAATAATTATTTAACGCTTGATTTGGTAACAACATGCCTGACTCTAGACTAACAATTAGCTTAATTAGTCTAATAAGCTTTAATGTTGAAAGCCAATTCAAAACTATTTAACGTTAATGAATAAATTTCCCAACAAAAAAACCTTAAATTTGCATATACAAGTTCCTTGTTAAATGATATACAAACTGGTGGTTTGTTAGACACACAAAGTGCTATAATTAGAAAGGCTGCAATTAGCTCACAATTAAATTAAATGTTGATTTTTTTCATAGGGTCTATTAGTAAATTTTCTTTAAAAAAATTCACTAATGAGGAGATCAGGACTTTTGAATTTTGAAAAAATTTCTTCAAATGAGCGCAAACTGGGATTCCTAAAAGCCATATCCGGGGTTAGTTTCAATTTTTCTATGTATATGTATATATATATATATATATATATATATATATATATATATATATATATATATATATATATATATATATATACATATATATATATATATATATATATATATATATATATATATATATATATATATATATATATATATATATACATCGGAAGAGTCTAGGGATATTTTTTTATACAAGAAAGGGAACAAATTGATTTTGGAATCGGTCAAATTGCACTCATGGTGTATGTATTTAATCAATAACTCAATAAAGTAAAACCATTTGTTGTTAAAGAAAGTTAAAATGATATCAAAATTAATAAATCCGATATATCATAAAAGTAGAATTTTCATATGTACCGGTGAAGTCACTTTCGCCTTCAGTTGTTGTTTAGTGGCTGCATTAAAAATATTGTGTTTTACCATGGAACGGCGACATTAGGCTTTAGACGAGCGCTAGACCTTCTCCAAGCAGACATGCGGCAGAATGAAGTAGCTGGGCGGATGGGTGTTTCCCAAAGTGTGACAAGTCGTTTATGGAGGCGTTTAAGGAGAAATGGCAGTCTGGCCGAGCAACATCCAGGACGAGGACGCTCTAAGACGATAGGTCAGGATAAATTTTTATGTTTAACTGCCAGAAGGCAACCTTCAATTGCGGCACCTGAATTGGTTACGACTCTGCAAAGGGCGAATAATGTAACCATTAGCCGAGATACTGTAAGAAATCATATTCACGAAGCAAACCTCTCTAGTAGACGTCCACTCAGATGTCCACCTATTTACCGAGGCAATCGCGCTGCAAGATTGGACTGGTGCCAAAATTATCTGAATTGGTCTGCAGATAACTGGGATACAGTTTTATTCACAGACGAATCTAGGTTTGTTTCCATCCGGATTCTCGTCGAATAAGGGTATGGAGACGATCTGAAAATGCGGAACGCTTAAACCATATTCAGGAAGTGTACCCATACAGAGGTGGTACAATAATGGCATGGGGCGTAATAATTATTGGTGGCAGAACCGAACTCGTTTTTCAAAATCGCTTCTTAGCAGCTCAGCTCTATGTGGATACCATTCTTGAACCTATCGTGCGTCCATTTGCAGGCGCTGTTGGTCAAAACTGCCACCTAATGCATGATAATGCCCGTCCACATACCGCGCGCATCGTAACCAACTGGCTGGATAACGCGGGAATTGAAGTTTTACCATGGCCAGCATAATTCCCGGACCTAAATCCAATAGAACATGTCTAGTATATGCTTCAACGAAGAATTACTCCACATGTGGGCAACATCCACAATGCGTTTACATTCCAGGAGCTTCTGGCAGCAGAGTGGGCACGTTTACTACAAGGATACCTTGACAATCTCATTTTGTCTATGAGCGATAGACGTAGAGCTGTAATTACTCAACGTGGAGGTAATACTTTGTATTAAACTATTTTCTCACATGTTTAGAAGTTTTCGAAAAATTCTTAAAATTTGTCTTTCAATATATATATATTTTAAAATAATCTTCTAGGTTTCTTGAATAAAACATTTCATTTTATGTAATATTGGACACTTACTTATACCATACATTTTTTGTTTTCTTCTTAAATCATATCAAGAAAAAAATACGTGCATTTTTAAAAACATCCCTAGACTTTTCCGATATATATATATATATATATATATATATATATATATATATATATATATATATATATATATATATACATATATATATATATATATATATATATATATATATATATATATATATATATATATATATATATATATATATATATATATATATATATATATATATATATATATATATATATATATATATATATATATATATATATATATATATATATATATATATGACTTCACAAGTTATTTTCTGCAACCGATTTCACTTTTTACTGGGTGCAGCAAGTGCGTTATTGTATCGAATTTTCACTAAAGTTTCAAATTTCAATAGCTCAATTTGCTATTAACCTAACGTTCGTTAGCAGGAACCAGTTTTTCGGTAACATTTCAAGTTTATTTTCGGAAAATTGTTGTACATTTTTAAACAATAAAGTCATTTTGACGAAATATGGTACATTGTTTTAACTATATAGGTTATACTGGTAACCAAATTTAATGCCTGCTTTCTTTAAAAAAGAGACATATTTGTTATTAAAAACATTTTTATGAAAATCACTACCATAATGCACTTGCTGCGTCCAGACTTTGTTTAATATATCACACATCCTTCTACGCGCAGAAAAATTTAGCTGATACTAGTACTAAGTGATATCTCTAATGCAGCCTGTTAAATTTTGGTAAGACATTGGTTCAAGTCTTATTAGCCTTGGAAAAAACAAAAATGGATTTTTTGTCAATAAGTTTCTTATAACGGACACTTGTTCATCACGACGTCAGAGATCACGAAAATTGAGTATAGAGCTGTTATTAAATTCCTTACTCGAGGAGGTCTACCTCCTTAAAGCATCAAAGTTCGGCTGGATGGGGTGCACGGGAAATTCTCCGTCATATTCTGTAGTAATAAATTGTTCAGAGCGGTTTCAAATGAAACAGGAATCGTTGAAAGGTGACTCAAGAACAGGAGAGGCGGTAGAAGTGGTGATGGACAAAAAGAATGTCGGGGCTTTCAGGTACAAGTGTTCGCCGAATCCTCCAGGAACATTTAGACATGAATAAAGTTAGTCCAAGGTGGATCCCCAAACACATTTCAGCAGTTCAACGTTAGCCTCGTGTTGAATGTGCCCGATCCGTTTTGGACCTCTGTGTCGAAAACGTGCACGTGTTGAAGGCATTTGTGACAGAGATGAAACTATGGTTCTCTACTATGATCATTTGTGCAAAAGGGAGTAGATGGATTGGAGGCGTAAAGGAGAAGCACCGCCAAGAAAGCCCAAGGTCTGTAAGTCGACAAAAAAGTGATGTCTACGATATTTTGGGATTATGAGGGTATTCTTGTCATATACTTTTAAGAACGCAACACCGCAGTCAACGGGTCATATTATGCAATACTCCTGCATAAATTACGGCAAAACAATGGGGAGAAAAGACTTGGGAAACTGACCAAAGGCGTGCTTTTGCTCCATGACAATAAACCCGTGCACACTGCTAAAATTTCACAAGCCGCAGTTCGTGACTTCGGTTTCGAATAAATTGACCACGCTCCGTATAGTCCAGATATGGCTTCCGCTGACTACTATGTATTTGGAAATTTGACAAAAGCCTTCGTGGGCGCCATTTCAGTAAAGACGAATAGGTGAAAGCGGCAGGTTGGGCACATTTTGAGGACAAACCGAAATAATATTTTTTAGTGGTATCGAATTGTTGCTGAAACGATGTAATAATTGCATTGATATTGGGGGAATATATGGAAAAATAAAATTTAATTGAGGGTCCACGCCGTTTCTTTCATAGTCAAGTAGGGACATTTTGGCGCTTAGCTCGTAACAAACACTCATAAGCACTAATAGTTTGGTGACGTTCATAGCAACCTTTATTTCCAAATAAAATGCTACATGCAAAAACACTAATATTAATGAATTACCATTTTAGTTAATTTTCTTTTAAAAAAATCATTTATAAGGAGACCCCGACTTTTGAATTATGAGAAAATTTATTCAAATGAGCGCGAACTAGGCCCCCTAGAACCCCTTTCCAGGCCCACGTAAGGCGTGCATTAGAAGCTTTCGAATTAATATTGGGATTTGGAATCTTAAAATTTGTAACTGGCTATATCACCATTCGCTCATTATAACTAAAATATTTTGGTGACTGTATCACTTCCGGTTGTACCGGAAGTTGCCAACAACTCTCTTAATTTTAATAGAACACCCTATATATTATTGCATATTCGGAATGAGCATGCATTTCTGAGGAAAATGATATACCACTTGCCCATACTGTTGTCAGCCGTTCTCAAGATATTCGATTTTCTATTGTTTTTCCATCATAAATTTGCAAATCTTTTAAATGGAAATTCTCAGGCAACAAGTATGTAATGGTTCTGAAACTTAGCGAAACTATAGTCCTAGTGGTCAGAATTCTTCCCATCGCGAAAAAATAAAAATGATACAGGTTATTGTTTAACGAAGTTCAAATATCGATGATTTCAAACACGAAAAAGAATGTTTTTCCAAATGGATCACCCTGTATATTATCATCGCATAGCCTTTGTAATTATATTCTGCTTCGATCTGTATCAGCAATCCATGTACCTATCTCGGATGATTCCCGAGTTATGATGGGAAATATGTGAATTTTGTATTATCCGAGATAATACAACTTTTTTGTTTTCTTTGTATTGACAATAATAAGAATAGTAATCACAATAATAATAATAATAATAATAATAATAACAATAATGATAATGAATAACTCGTAACTATACAACAGTATCGGGGGATGTTAAGACATACCACTAGTGTGCTTTGGGTATTTCATTCATATTAGGTATTCCATTCATATCCTGGACGAGAAGAATGAAAACTTCTATTAGGTTTTAATGTATGTGAGCCATAATGTCGTGTGTTCGTGCGTGTCGGTGTGTGTGTGTTTTTTTTTAACTGTGGGGCAGTAATATCGCTCTTCTGATGAGTTGAATATCTCTCAAGAAATATTTTTTCCATTTCATTTTTTCATTTCTGGGTGCTCGAATACGTTTTCACCTCCTACCCTTTAAAAGAAAGCATTCCGATTCGATTTTCACTGTTTGAGAAATGATTACATCGTCTACTCAATCCAACATTGTGAGGGATGTTTATGAATCGCCCTGAAACTGAATTACTCAAAATGAAAACAAGTTATAGAACGATCTACCAATGCGAAAATATATCAGTGACTTTAAATACAGAAAATAATCGACGAAACAATGAAAGAATTAATTTTTAAAATGCCTATGAGTTTAAATGCAAAATGTGCTCTATATGACCACCATTGGCTTAAAGCACTTTAACAATCTTCTTTGCAGTCCAGAATTAGTGGCCTTTTGGATCATTTCAGGAGTGAGATTATTAAAAGCTTGCCTCACTGTATCCTCCAGTTCTTCTCAGGAGTTCATTTCGCTGGAATGAACTTAATTTTTAATATAACCTCATAAGAAGAAGTCAGGGGGAGTCGGGTCTTGTGACCTTGCAGGCCAAAGCCATGGACCGCCGGGTCCAGTCCAACGATCCTCAAACAATCTAGTCAACTAACTGGTGTACAGCTGCTGTAGAAAGTTCGGAGCGCCATCTATTTGGTACCAGAATTCTGCATCAGGCAAACCAGTCAAGATACCAGCAAAAACTTCACGAAGTATTCTAAGATCGCTTTCTGAAGTCAACATTTCCTCGTAGATATGGAAAAAAACTCATCCATTTACAATAACAGCGAAAACATTGAAACTGAATACTGGAAATGCGCTTCACGCATAAGGTTTTCATCTACCCAGAAATGACATAGCTTCCGATTGATGATACCTTTTCTTGTGACATTTGATTCATCCGTCCATAAAATCCTATCTAACATACCTGGGTCTTCCTAGATCCGTACCATCAAGCATTCACAAAATGAAACTCTTCTAATGTGGTCATCCTCCCGCAAACCATGCACTGTCCTTTGGGCATATGCATGCCAGCCATACTTCGAAAGAATTCTTTGAATTGATGTTCGAGTTAGTGTTAAATATTCTACTGCGTGCCTGATGGCATCATGTGGATAGGCCGTTGATTTTATTTGTTTCATAGCCGGTTATGATACTTGAACGATTTCTATCTAAATTACGATTCCAGTTATTCCGAAAATTTGACTCGAGTCTGGATAACTTTGTCCTATTCATAGGTGGTAAATATGGAACTCCCTTATGGAAAAATTATGGGCCGATTTTAAACAAATTTTCTGAGAATCTTTCTTTTGCAAGTTTTTATATTGGAAAGGGTGAACCAAGTTTAGGTCTGAAAGTTCAAAGACAAAAAAGTATTTAAAGAGAGAAATTGTGGTTTTCCTCAAAATGTCAAAGTCGCGATCTGAAACCTCAAAATTGGCAACATTTAGGCCAAGAACCTGAAACAAATACGGATTATGCACAGAAAATGTCGCAAGAAGAGTGTTCTGCAAACCCTTCACTTTTAGCTTCAACCGTCATTGTCCTCCATTTGATTAAAATATTTACAGAAAATTATTTTCAAATAGACCCTTTCTCTGATGCTTTGGCGATAGTTTTAGTTAAGTTTATGGTATAGCGGTCAATTTTAAGCTAATTTTCGTAGAAAAAGTTCGTCAATGAGGAGACCGCGACTTTTGAATTTTGAAAAGATTTCTTCAAATGAGCGCAAACTAGGCCTCCGAGAATCCATATCCGGATTTACATTCAGTTTTTATCTGTTTACATATATACAGGCTGACGCATTTCTACGGTAAAGCTCAATATATTGATTATTATACAAGATGCGAAAAAAAAATGTATACATTAATTATAGTGTATCTTGAGCTGCATCTTATAAAATTATTTTGAATCACTGTGTAGTCTATAAGTCGTTGGTGATAAATTTTTTTGCGTTTTGCTGGCAAATTTTAATTAAATGCTTTAAATTTCAATAACCCAATTTGCTATTAAATTATGTCCGTTGGGTACGAAACCAGTTTTCTCGTAAACATTTTAGGTTTATTTTCCGAAAATTTGTGTACATTTTCAAAAAATAAAGTTATTTTGATAAAATATGATACACTGTTTCTACTGTATAGGTTATTACCAAGTTTTATGCCTGCTTGCATTTAAAAAGACAACATTTTTTATGAAATTTCACTTCCATAACGAATATGTTGCGTCCAGACTTTCTGATAAATTTCAAATGCGACGAAATGGTCAACTAAAACCCAAAAAATACATACATATTTGTTGGCTCATCCTTTTTAAAAAGTTTTTGTAAGTAAGCTTTTAATATGTTAACGCGCAGTTTCAGTAATTCGCTTTCACGCACTATAAAAAAGATATAGCTTTTCTGAGTGCGGTTCTGTACTTTATTGAGCAGTGAATTAATTGGAAGTGACTGCATTATTGATTGCCTGGGATCGAATAAAAATTGTATTTTCTGTATAAACTATATATCTAAATACAAAAGCAGGTAATTTATGTTTTAGTCCTCTTCGAAGAAAGGAACTTGGAAAGCAACAGGATAGTTAAGTAGGTCTCTTTACATGCTGGTTCACGACCCGGCGAAAACATCTCCGTACAACACCTAATTTCTCAAACGGCTATTCTCGTGGTTGGAGACTTCAACGTGCAAACAGACTTGTAACCTCTGCTGTTGTAAGCAGTTTATTTTAATGAAAACCATAAATCAACTATTATCGGCCCACGTTTAAACCACTTGAGCACAATAATGTGTTAATATGCTGGATATATGGTGTTTTATGTGACGATGACAATGTAAAAATAATATAATTGGTTCTTCAGACAAGTCATTAGTTATTAACAGTATGATTTCTAATATTACTATTAGGAGAAATGCAAAAGATCTGAATATGACAGGCACTGTTTAGACCGATGGTCTTCTCTACATTGCCCATGGTAAATAATACACCTACCTCTCAAACTCTGGTCTAACTAATTATTAATTTACGCATTTGTTTTAGGGCATACTACTAAAGTAATTAATCAAAAGAACTATCATACAAGGTCATTTACGGAACCTGTTCGTTTAAAGTTTGTAATGAAGCAGATATTTTCGGGACAGCCATAGATATCAAAAGCGACCGTTCGAAAATAAATTTAATACAAATTATACTGGTAAAAATATTCTCCGGAGTTACAATATTTGATTGTCATTAATATTCTTAACAAGTACGCATTTCGAATTATCGCTCCAGAATAAAAACATATCTGCACAAGATAAGGATAAGGTATCTACCACCGACTAGATTTTTCAGCCAGCGGCTGGAGATACAATAACGACTGAGGGCAGAAAGAGTTTTTTACTTGTAGCAGCAAGGTTGAAGATTTTATAGACAAGTGCCATATTAAATAAATAGAGAATTCCGCCGTTTAATTGTAATTAGTTTTTGAAGTTAAGTACCATCCGTCTAGTACCGTACGCAGTAATAATTATCCCGCTAGATTATCCGAATAGGTAAGAACCTTGTTAATTTCATAATATTTAGAGACAGCGTATTTTCATATTTTAGAGGTAGCGAATTTACACATTTTAAAGATAGCGAACTTCCATATATTTTCTCCGAACAGTGTATCTCTTCGGCGACGTCGGGATCGTGGGTCTGAGACAAGACCCCTCCCTCCCAGTATCCTAGCACTGTTAGCGTGGTAAATCTGTCGGAAAGTGATGTTGTAGTGACACAGACTTTTCGAATAGATTACGCACGTCCGTCCTGATTTGATCCTGGTTTAGACGCTGTAGTGACACAAGTAAGCTTAGATCAAATTAGTTCGCGACAGTGTCCCGTCACAACCCCATCCCACCGACTTCCTCTTTGTTCTCGACACCCACTGGTGTCGAGGTACCTTAACTTTCACGACACCGATTCCACCCAAGGAGCCGCTGCTTGGTTGGTTATGAAATGCCCACCGTAGTGGTCCACCTATTATCTGCATCTCCGAGTCGTAAACCGCGGTGTCCGGTGTATTCGTTGCCGGATCTCTCGACTCAGGGTATATGGGGTCAAGCCGACGTCGGATCTTCCTCCGTACAAGTAATAGGCTAGTCTTGCCTCGTCCGTCCTCTAACGTATATTACTCAAGGCAGAGTAGTGTAGTAGACATTATCAGGTTGTTAAATCTTGCGGAATCTTAGTATATTGTGTCCTAATAAATGTTGTAAATAGAATATCTAGTCTATGTCACCCCTTAAATAAATCTGCTACATCTATATAGAATTTCAGAATGTCAGGGAATTGTCGGGGTAGCGATTAAAGCCCGACATCCCGGCGGTAACTACACGGCCTGTTATAGAAAAGGCTACCAGACCCTCTCCACAGAGCTATCCAGGCACTCTGATCACATCTGGTGGTCAGAGTCTTGTGACGAGGTCGAGACCGTTCCCGTAAACCCGTTGACCGTTCCACTAAATAATTCACCCCGTAAATCAAGGCCTCGTTACAAGTTTTGTATTTCTGGTCCCACTAGAAATCTAAAAGGTTGCATTCAGATCAATTTTGTCGTGTCCAATTTACGGTGAAATATTTTCCAAAATGACGGACTCCCGGTTCATCTGCAGGTTAAGATCAACTTCTTTATTCCGAAGGTCCTGTATATATTGTATTTTTGGTAATATTTCATTTTTCTGTTCAGCATTTCATGTACATGTGTAGAACAGCCAAATGAAAATTTTGTATCTCAATTATTTTGTATATTTAAAAAAAATCCCAAAACACGTCAATTTCATATTAAAAAATTACACCATGCAACGTGAAAATTCACCCCCACATTCAACCGCCTTCGAGTGATAGTTTCAACCCCCAAATTTTAAATGGATAGTAGGGGCTTGTGACCCCTCATTTGAAGGATATCTTCATTCTCTATTCAAAAATGCTATGGTTTTCAAATTTATTGCAAACATTAACAGTAAAAACATTCATCTGATTAACGAACTTCGCTACAACACCATAAAAAATTAATAATAACAAATAGCGTTTCATTCTTGATATTAAGTGCCAGTGTCCTTTTTGTACGATATCATATCAATTTAAAAGAAGACTAAAAAGTTATCAACATTTTTCATAGCTGGCAATGTTAGTTTTGTTTAAAACGCCTTAGCAACTTGCTGTGTGATTGTAACGGCATGACAGTAGTACAGACACACACACAAAAAAACTTTCGGTGCACTTAGTAATGATGATACCAAATTAGATGTGATCCTCGAGTTTGAGGAAAACCCACATAGTTC
Source organism: Tillus elongatus (assembly GCA_964006375.1). NCBI lineage: Eukaryota > Metazoa > Arthropoda > Insecta > Coleoptera > Cleridae > Tillus > Tillus elongatus. Next base: position 130,169,918 of record OZ023262.1, read on the forward strand.
GACTCGACAAGCAGCCACAACATATAAATTGATACAAACTCAGCAGTTCATGGAAAACGATTTTGATAGAGGAACCTATTTTTATGAACACCTGATGGAAATATTAAATAACAATGTTATTCAACTAGAATAGGTTTTCTTTTCTGATGAGTGCAATTTTGCACTTCAGGGTGGCGCTAATCGTCAAAATTGACGTTTTTGGTCTAAAGAAAATCCACACTGGATGAAATAAGAACATACGCAAAACCCTAAAAAGGATAATGATGGGGCAAGAATAGTTTGAAACCATATGTCATTGGTCCCTTCTTCATTGATGGCCATTTGAATGGATATAAATTTTAGAACTGCTCCAAAATAATGTCTTGCCTATTTTGGAAAACTTATATTCCGATCGAGCAAATTTACAAGTTTCAGCAAATGTGATATAGTTTCTGGAGGATGTAGCACCGGCGCATTACCAGATCAATGTCCGGCAATACCTCGACCCAATATTTCCAAATAAGTTGGATAGAAATGCGAGGATCGTTAGAATGGCCAGCAGAATCACCCGATCTTACGCTACTGGACTTATTGTAAGGATATGTGAAAAGTATGGTATGCAAAACCAAAGCAGGCGATTTAAGTGACTTCAGAAGAATAGCGACGATTGCGATTGGGTCGGTCACGCCTCAGATGAAGAATAGCGTTAGAAATCATTTTTATTCAAGATTAGGATGCTGCCAAGACACTCGAGACATACATTTTTAACATATGCATTGAGATTGAGGTGTTTTTTTGCTCATTATCAAGAACTAAACGCAATTAATTATTAATTTTACTTCCACATCGTTGATAGGTGTGAAAGTATGGTGTCGATGACACAAATTTAAAAAAAATCGCTCAAACGTCGTAAAAAGTGAAAACATAAAACATGATTTGGAAACGAAACTTTTTTGTCTATCGGTCTGTATGTCTGTCAGTAGCCACGATAACCTTAGCACGAATTGAGATAACGTCTTTGGTATACAGTTAGCACCCGACAATCAAACGGTTCGAATAGTTTTTGGGTAAAATCGCTCCAGGGGGTAGGGGATGAATGGGGGATGATTTAGTGAAAATTGACATTTTTTCGTGAAAACTGGAATAGTATAACGTTTTAGGGTTTGTGTATTAGAAAACTTTCAATTTGATCAAACATCTGGTATACTGTACTGAAATTAAATTAGGGGTAGAATGTGTGGGGATGGAATATCGGTGACTGAAATTTCGAAATTTTTTATTGCTAAAATGACGTGAAAAGTCTCAAACATAAAAAGCTTGATTCTAGAACGATTTTTTTTTTGTCTGTCAGACTGTACGTCTATCTGTTAGTAGGCGCAATAACGTTCGAACAAATTGAGATATCATCTTCAAATTTGGTATACAGGTTAGTACCCGATAAAGGAACGTTTCGAATTGTTTTTGGGTAACATCACTTCAGGGAGAGTGACCATTGAAGCTCATCTGCATGTCATGCGCTCATGTGCAAAAAGCTGCCACAATTACTCTGAAAGTTTGAGCTACAGATAAAAAATCTCAAGCTTAAAGGTCCGGAATGTTTACCTGGCTATCTGAAGGTTACCTTGTATTCGACTTTCACTCCCACATTGAAGTTTAAATCAAGGTCAACATAATATTTTTGAATGGGGGCCTATACTTTTCATCACAAAAATCTGAAGAGCAACAAATTGCACCTTTAAATATGATCTCGAGCAGTGACCTTTTCAAATCATCTAAAGGTCAAACGCTCGTGTATCAAATCTGACACAATAACACGGAAAGTTTATGTCGCTGAGAAAAACTTTTAAATTCTCATAACGTGTTGGAGTATGGTAACAGTGACAGAATTTTCATATAATAAATAAAAATAAATATTCTGCTAAAACTGTGTGATAAAGAAACATGTTTTAAAAATGAAAAGTTTTGTGTTGGTCTGTAGGTACCATCACTTTTGAAAACATTGTGCTGACGTATTCAGATTTCATACACAGCCAGAAAATTTTGGATTGCGGTTGAAATATTAGATTATTTTGTAATTAAGCAAGCGACATCAAAATTGGTGCCCAGGTAGCTGTAATTTGCAAAGTAATTTTTCTGGTACTTTTTTACTTTTTTGAGCCAAAAACTTACTCTTTGTAATATACAATAGATTTTATTATCGACACAAAATATTTTGGTTTTGTGCGTTTCTCTTGTCATCGGTGGCATAACTAGGAAAATATACTCAGCTTTGTGGAGCTTCCGGTTACACCGGAAGTAGCTACCAACTTTTCTATTTGAAATGGAATGATATACTTTTTATTACAATTACGGATAGACATTAAAAATAAGTGTGACTTTGCGTAGCATTCCCTATCTTTGATATTTGTGAAAATAGTGCGACTTTCTTTTTGTTTAGCTCAGATGTATATGTTAGATCAAACGTATGCTGTGGGCTGAGTTTTGAATTTTGCTGCCGTAAATTCAAAATATCATTAGACGACAATCAAAGATTTGAAATAGTGAAAGCATAAGTTATGATCAGTGTACAGGGTGTATTTTTTTGGTTTACAGCACACCTGATTTTAAAGTGGCATAACTTGTGTCTTTCAAATGGAACACTCTACTTTTTATGGACTGGTCAGGTAGATCATTAAATTCTGCATCGGGGTAGCATGGGTTACCAAATAGCTATAGTTGATAGTTTTCGAGTTTTAGCGGTTTGTTTTACTTTCGCTGGTAAAGATGTTATTGTCCCTGTATGAGGCACAGAGCATGTGATCAATATCAGGTGACAGCTGAACGTCTCCTTAACAAGGACCTCAGTAGTTTTTACATGTCCATTGTTTGAGCATATTTACCTCTAATAAATAATTGTTTAAACATTCATTTCAATAGAATTAGCAGAAATAAAATCAGCTGTGCGCAAGGCAAATTATTCGATCCTCTCCCCCTTTCTGGATAATGTGTCGACACAAAAACTTACAGAATGCAACTGCATGAAATGATTGTTATATGGGACTTATTTATATTTTACCGTACAAAAAGTGAAACACCGTTTAATAAAGGTAATTGTAATCATGCGAACCAGAATGTGGAGTAAACCTTATGGTTATGTTATTATTTACATAATTATAATAATAAAAATAATCCACAGTCCATATTTATTTCACTTGTGGCGTTAGCAGTTCGCAACGGACTAACAATTTCACGAAACATTAAGCAGCAGGATCTTTGGGTCGGATATGTTTGTAGGTACACACGGGCTGCTAGAAAATAATTTCGCTGATATTCGCATATAATAAGTGCCATATCAGCTAGCTCTTCAGTATTATAATTTAATTTTATCTAAATAACTCAAAAGTTAGTACACAAGACTTGGCTCAAATACCTGATAATTGGAAAAAGTTACATAAAGCTCGATTAATCGAGGCTGCAGACCATCAATCACACCTTCAAAATTTTTGGTTGTCATGGCAAAAACCCGAATCATAGTCTGTGATTGGTCGTCTGAAACCTTGATTAACTAACCGGCCGTTAAATGTTTAATCCAGCTTTGTGAAACTGGGCATTACTTTTGGTGAGATGACGTTTAACTGTCACCTCAGAATAAATATCATTTGTTCCATTCTCTGTGCCTCCCGTATTTAAACGAACACAGCTTTTACAAGCGAAAGTAAAACAAACCACAATATATCGAAAACTATCAACTATAGCTATAGGAGCACCCCGTACTACGTCGTTGCAGAATTTAATGGTCTATCTGACCAATCTATAAAAATAGGCTATACCATTTGTAAACACAAGTTATAATACTTTAAAGTTAGATATTTTCTAACCCAAAAAGAATACACCCTCTACAATGATGATAAATTATCCTTTAACTATTTCAAGGAATTAAATGTCGCCTATTGATATTTAGAATTTAGAGCAGCAAAATTCAAAACTCAGCCCACAGCAAAAATATGATAAAAGGTATAACATTCCATTTAAAATAACGAAGTTGACAGCTATTTCCGGAATCACCAGAATTTCCACTAAGCTGAATATATTCTCCCAATATAGCCTAGATAATCACAAGAAAATTTTTGTCAATGTTTTGTCGGCTAGTTCTTAGGGTAAGGGATATATATAGGAATTACACACTATTGGGATAGCCTGTAGTGATTTTTTTACGAAAATCCTTTAAAAATATGTCAGTTTGAAGTTATTCAAATGCAGCCACTATTTGAGAGCACCTGTATATAGTATTTCGACAAATAATATAAACAAACCCTGTACAGGGATTTCATACCCAAAATTCCGAAAAAATACACCTTGCGTATGGAATATAGGCAATCGAATTGTTGGTCCAATTTCCATTCCTGGGAATTTGACTGGAGGTTTGTATCTTAATTTGTTGGAGAATTGAGTAAATGTTTTCATAGCAGAAATAGTGTAAAATGACGAGAATTATAACATTAATCACCTATATTTTTAGCAAGATGGTGCCCCTCCTTAACAATTTCGAAGCATATTCCCAGATTAAAGATAGTTCGTAATTCAGGTTTGTTTAATTTTTTGTTTCAGATCGGTGGATAGGAAAAGGGGTCATATTAAATGGTGGGACAGATCTCCAGACCTGAATCCTCTGTACTTTTTTCTATGGGAATGGTTAAAGGCAACCGATTAAAAAAAATTAAAACTTAAGGAACAAAAACAAAAATTAGCACTATTGATAATATAAAGAAAGCTTGAGTTGAAGATCCACTATATTATGTATAATACCAAATGAATTGAAACTGGTTTACAAACAGAAGTTGGCACTTATTTTTGATATACGTGATTTATGAAGCCGCATATTAACCTCATTCGCGTGCTTGTTTGAATACTGCATGAATATAATTTAGTTTATACGGATGGATGTGCTCTTTGTATGCTGCTTTAACTCCTGAGTTATTATTAATTTAACGGTACTATAACAACTGTTAAGATATATGATGTATGCCTATGCATTTGGCAGTAGACTTTTCTCTGGCAGACGTGCGTGCAGCAAACAGATAGGAGCAGATGACTGTTTTCTTTGATGTATCAAATTCGCATTCTGGGTTAATCAGATATGTAATTCAATAACGTAAATTTTAATTAGAACACCATTAGTATTAAGAGGTTTAACACATCTATATAGTTCATCATCATCACAGTCTACAAGCGACGTCGCCATATCGTCACCACGATGACTCTTTGTACGGCCGGAACAATTAAGAGGCGCAGGCTAGATGAATTACAAGTGTTTTAATATACAGGGTGGTGACCCGCTATATCTCGGAAACCGTATATCCTAGAATTATGTGAAAACATTTTTTATAACGAAACGGGGCAGGAAGAAAGCCTGAAAATTATTTACAGGGTTGTAGGTCGGCCGCCAAAAGGTGTAACTCAAAACCAAAAAACAAAAAAAAACAAAAAAACGATTTAAAAAAATCCTAATTAAAGTCTACCGAGAATCTAAACATCGGAAAAATCTGAATATTTTGTGTGAGAAGAATTTTATTATACCTTGGCAAATAAGAGGTCGGGGAGAGCGAGATTCTAGTTCTGAAAAAACGCTTCTAAGTCCGGCTCTGCTTAGCCGAATTTTTCCAACTAGGTCTTGTTCCAAAGAGATCTTCTAAGCCAATAGGATGTTTACAAATTCGAACCATTAGAATAAATATTATGAATCTTAAAGGGCGCTGCCCAATCGTGTATTGTCTTGAAAATATTAAACAGAAACTTGTAAGTTTGACCACGCACTATAAAAATAGACTAAGTTAGTCACAAATATGTGAAAACCCGACATCAACAATTTTTTTATCCAAAGATATTAAAAAAAGTCTGGACGCAGCAAGTGCGTTATGGAAGTGAATTTTTATAAAAATGCTTTTAATAGCAACTATGTATTTTTAATGCAAGCAGTCATCAAATTGGTTACCGGTATAACCTATATAATAGAAACAATGTGCCATATTTTATTAAAATAACTTATTGTTTGAAAATGTACAAAAAATTTCCGACAATAAACTTTAAATGTTGGTTTCCTAGCCAACAAACCTTAGGTTAATAGCAAATTGAGTTATTGAAATTTGAAGCATTTACCGAAAATTTGCTACCAAAACGCACTTACTGCGTTTCGATTTTATATCCTACAAACATATTTCGATAAAAAATGCAACAAAATAAGGGCGTTTAAAAAAATGTAAAAATCACCAACGACTTATGGGCCAGCCTGTGATTGTCAAAATAATTTTGTAAGATGCAGCTCAATTTTTTCTCGTATATTGTATAATAATAATTATATTGAGCTTTATCGTAGAAATGCGTCACCCTGTACATATGTAAACAGATAAAAACTGAACGTAAACCCGGATATGGATTCTAGGGGGCCTAGTTTGCTCTCATTTGAAGAAATCCTTTTAAAATTCTAATTTCATTGAAATAGCTTTGTAATTTTCGGAGAAAAAATTTTTTTTCGAATGAAAACTCAAAATTTTCCCGGAAAACCTTGTCCAATTTTCCTGGCTAACGAACTCATCCAAGCTATTAATAAAAGAAAGGCACTTGCCGAGTTTCATCAAAATCGGTTGATTATTTTTTGAGTTATCGGTTGGATACATACATGCATATGTATATATGTATATATATATATATATATATATATATATATATATATATATATATATATATAAACATATAAAAATCGAAACTTACCCCGGATATGGGTTCTAGGGGCCCAAATTCGCGCTCATTTGAAACATTTTTGCAAAGTCTCACCATCGATACCTCTCTATTAGTGAATTTTTTTAAATAAAAATTCACTAAAAACATGTAAATAGTGGGGATTTTTTCTTTACTTTTCTAGTACGCCGGTTACCCCCAACGAAATTTAACAAATTTTCTCTCGTTAGAAAGTACTTATGAAAAGAATATCTAGTAAAACAACTGACGACAATGATTATCAACACAACGAATGAAACATAGTCAAACTAAGGTTACTCATAACAGAAATTTACTTAGTTATTTTAAATACTCAAAATATTTTCCATTATTTACTATGCAGAAATTCTCCTAGGCTTTCTAGTAATGGAAATTTATCCCAGATCTCTTAAAATGTCTCTTATAGTTTTATGCGGATAAGCTGTAACATTACGAGTATGTCAAACTGGCAAAAAATTTTCCTCAGATATGTTTCAAAAGTGAAGTAACATTTCTCTTTTGTTATTATTTGTTTTCAATTTGTTGTCAAAATAAACTTGTACGTTTGAAATGTCACTTTTTTACATTGCTTAATTTCTGAAATGAAATAGCTTACGATATGCTTGGTGTGTATTTTGAAAGCCTGTAAAAAGCAGTCGTTGCTGCAAGGGAATATGCGTTACGAATCCCGGAAGACCGAGTCATTCGAGAAAAGTTTTTAAAAGACTGACAAGGCGACTACGAGAAACTGGTACTGTTTAACCGTTTTCAGTTAACAAAATATTCGGGACACAGCAAGTACGTTAAGGTAGTGAATTTTCATAAGAGCAATATATTATAGTGATTTAGTCTTATATTAAAAGTTATAAAACATTACTTTATTTACTTAGGAACAGTAAAAAATAAGGTAAGGAAGGGGAACCAAAAACATGAGCTCTATCATAAATATTTATACAGCAATTTGGATACAAAACTCAAACAAAACAATTGATAAACAGGAAATATACTCAACAAAAAATACACTTGAAAGCGGAACATAAAAAGATTCCTGTGGTTCATGCACTGATGGTGATTGCATGCATCCAAAGGGGAAGAAGAACCATCAGGATGAAGAGGGTTTCTTCGACTCTCATTGATAAGGAGCTAGAAGCATATATTGGGCGCGGCACTGAGGACGTGCTGTAAAGAGTACTATCATCAGCGACGCTGTGGGCCGGATTGTTGGTTGTTAACAGATTGTCATTTATATGTAAAAGAAAAAGTGTGGGAGCCAAAACAGACCTCTGTGGAACACCCGTATTAATTTTTAATTTATCTGATAAAACACCATTAACAAAAATACGCAAGGAGCGCTCCTTCGGAAAACTATATAGCCATTAGCATAGTTTCAAAGGCAATCCGTATGATGAAAGATTATTAAGAAGTGCCGCATGCCAGACCAAGTCGAATGCTTTATAAATATCCAATGAAATTTCATTACCTACAAATGTTTCGAGAGCAGAAATCCAAAGATAAGCAACGTATGTCAGAATAAGATGTTTGGTTTTTCGATGTATTTTATAAGCTGTATATTGATACCCTTTTTTCATCACTTTGCACAAAACTGATAGAAGGAAGTTGGAGCATAGTTATCTCCCTCGCATTTCTCTCCCTTTTTAGGACAGGCTGAACTCAAGCTTCTCTCAGAAAGAGGCGACATAAAATTGGAGTCAGTTCAGGGGTACAACATTCCAAGAACGATTGCTGGGATTCCATCGAGATCTGGTGGTTTTTTTAAGTCTAAATTTTCCAACGTGGCTTAACAGCACGATGTCTAAAAAATATATCTCCATTTTTGACTTTACAGCTGTAATAGTTGATGAGCTCTTTCCCTGCGGATTGTGCGTGAAATTTTAAGCAAATACACAGGCGAATAGATCATCCTCTTCTTTTGACGATGTTGGTAATATCCCATCATTTCAAGTCAGGGGAGGAAAAAAGCCGCTGATGAAATTTCTACCTATAATTTTTGCCTTTTTATACTTATGCAATCTTAACCAGGTCATATGTCTGTTATTGGACATATATGTGGTTGAACTAATGACTATATCACACAATTAAAGAAAATGTTATACACCGGTATAAAATAAATCAACTTTTAGTTCTTCTCAATTATCTGAAGCATTGTAGAATTTTCCGTCCACATATCTACAAGAATCATGGAGCTGATGCCAATAGGCAGAGAAACAACCATAATAGCTAAGTATAAATGTAAATCTGAGACAAGTTCCAAGACATGTACTATCATTATATTAAATATTATAATTAATGTGTTTATAATATTCTTTATATTTATAGTAGTGGTACAATATATATTACCTTTTGTCTTATACAGTTAAAAATGGTACAAAATCATTCCCGCATTTTTAGGACAACCGGAAACACAGTAAATGCAAAACAATAGCACGCAACAAAGTAATTTATATAATTATTTAATATGACTATCTTTTATTTGAACAAAAGACTTTTTCAGAAACTTGTAAATTAATTTTACAGCAAGTACTGTCATTGACACATATTCTGTAGTAGTGTTTTAAATAACACAAACTTGTCGATATTGAGCGCTTTAATATTGCCTTTTAGTGAATTTTATATATATATATATATATATATATATATATATATATATATATATATATATATATATATATATATATATATATATATATATATATAGTTTCGACAGGATAGAGAACCTTCACACTACTGGCGAACAGTACGTGATTACCTCAACAAACTTTTACCAAATAGATGGATCAGTAGATAAGGATTTCTTGAATAGCCAGCCAGATCTCTAACTCCTCTAATTTTTTGGGGTTGCATACAATCCAAAGTTTAATTTAATCAACCGAGAAATATCGCAGAACTGCAAAATAGGATAACCATGGAAATAACGCAAATCCTGGCACAAACGGTAAAATAGCTAATCCAAGAATTTGATAACTGTCTTGCTTATTGTCAAGTAGTTAATGGTCCACAATTTAAACATTTAATTTAATATTGTCTCATGCCTTGTTATTGTTTTTGTGAATTTTCTTTTGAAAAATCACTAATGAGGAGATCGCGACTTTTCAATTTGAAAAAACTTCTTCAAATGAGCGCGATTTAGTTCCCCTCGAACCCAAATCCGGGGTCGGTTTCAGACTTTATATGTTTATATAAATAATACGCCGATGGTGATCAAATGTGGTTAATACCTTCCTTTTGCAAGTGGTTTGGATAAGTTCGTTAGCCAGGAAAATATGCTCAGTTCAAATAGATTAAACAATGCATTGTTTTAATTAGATAGTCGAATTCTCCCGGTCCGTGCCAGTACTGCGCTGACCTTTAATGTATCGAATTTCAACCACGAAATTATAGTGCATGTTTGTAAGAAAAGAAATTCGGGACGCAGCAAGTGCGTAATGGTAGCGAATTTTATTAAATGCTTCAAATTTGAATAGCTCAATTTGAGAATAACCTATAAGGTTCGTTGGTCAGGAAACAAGTTTTTTCGGGAACATTTTGTTTATTTCGAAAAAATTTTGTACATTTTTTAACAATAAAGTTATTTTGATAAAATATGGTACATAATTGCTACTATATACGTTATACTGGTAATCAAATTTGATGGCTGCTTTCTTTAAGAAAAAGACACATATTTAATATTTAAAATATTTTTATGAAAATTCACCACCATAACGCACTTGCTGCGTCCAGACTTTTTGTATACAATGTTTGATTAAAATATTCTAAACTTATACCACCATTTACTCAAAAATATCCTGATGTAATATATCGTGAATTTTGGTGGTCTGTATTAAAAAAAAAACGCCGCTCTTTCCAATAGAACTGTGTAAGTAGGGGTTATTATTTAATAAAATTGACGATGACGTCATATATACGAAACCGATGACGTCACAAAACATTTTTTATGTCAAAATGTACACTTTCAAACCTTATTTCTGTTTCATGCGAATTCTTTTTGTTTGCCCCCTAAACATTTTGCGAAATTTGTTTCATTCTATGCGGACTATATATATATATATATATATATATATATATATATATATATATATATATATATATATATATATATATATATATATATATATATATATATACAATTGTGTGTGTATGGGTGCGTGTGTGTAGGTGCGTGCGTGTGCGTGCGCACGCAGAGATTCCGCCGACAAGCTTAAAATATTCTTAGAGAGGGCCTCAAATTCCAAGAATGAGCTCCGTTTATAACTTCTATAGAACACTTTCCGGAAAAGAAGAAAAAATAAAAACTGACAGTACAAATGAAAATCACAGACAACTTTTTATGATGTGTATAAAGTTACATTAATTAATACTGTGCAGTATATAGTGATGTGCTTTTTTTTATGTGAATAACATTTTTCATTCAAACTAGACAGTTCCAGTTGAATTTCAGTATTGATGGAAAGATTCATAGGGGAGTAGTCCGGTACGTACATATCTATATTTTTCGTCGTTACTTCTTGGTTCTGATATAACAATATCCGGTTTTTTTTAGAGATATTATTGCTGGATCCGGATTCTACTATATATATATATATATATATATATATATATATATATATATATATATATATATATATATATATATATATATATATATATATATATATATATATAAAGATGGAAACCTCTATAAATGCTGTGGATATTGTTTTCTGTTACCTGACCAAGGCCCACTAATGCAGTTTTTTCATTTCGAAAAATGGCAAAAAGGGTTAGGGCCGTTTGTAGGAGGAAAATAAGTATGCTGGTAAATTCGGCATCCCTCAAAATAGATATATACCTAATGTCATCAAAAAAGAAGAATTAACCATTCGAGAGAAGCTGATTTGTGTGACCCTTCTAGTATGGAAACACCCCTGTAACTTAATTTTTTTGAAGAGATCTCAAAAGATAGAGAATGAAGAAGTCTATAGACCCTATGAAAATTGTTTCCTAAGCCATTCGACCACAGCCTACTAAAAAGATTTTCATATGTTACAGCATTCATAAACTTTTTTTGAGATGTTATTGTTGACTTTCATAGTTCGTCATAAGAGTTACTCTTTGACGAAGATTGTTAGATAACACCTTTAAAGAATGGTGAATCCAGTGGCGTACTTATTTTTTCCTAAAAGCAATCCCAATTTTGACATATGAAAATAGTTTTAGTAGGCCGTGATCGAATGGCATATAATAATAATTCTTCATTCTCTATCTTCTGAGATCTCGTTAAAAGAATTGCGTAATAAATACAAAAGTTATAGGGGTGTTCCATATTAAAAGAATCCCATAAATAAACTTCTCTCAAATGGGTAATAATTCTGCCTTTTACATGAAATTCGGTATATAGCTATTTTGAGGGATGCCAAATTCACTGGCTTACTTATTTTCCTCATAAAACGGCTCTAGATCTTTTCCCCATTTTTTGACATAGAAAAACTGCATTAGTAGGCCCTGGTCAGTTGACATACAGAACAATTTTCACAGCATTTATAGCGTTTTCCATCTTATATCTTCTGGTATTTTGCTCATCAAAATCGAATTTCAAATACAAAAGTTACAGGGGTGTTTCTATTCTAAATGGGCATATATATATATATATATATATATATATATATATATATATATATATATATATATATATAAAAATTTTAACATAAACTGTAGGAGACGGGCCTAAATTCCTTTTCGCCCATTGCTGGATTCGCAGATTTAGAGTTCAGGATCAACTTTGTAAAGTATAGCGTGTTTACGGCTAACAAAATAATAAAGTGTACTTACTTAAAAACTGCAATAGTAGGCCCTGGTCAGTTGACATAAAGAACAATTTTTACAGCAGTTATAGCGTTTTCCATCTTATATCTTCTGGTATTTTCGTCATCAAAATCGAATTTCAAATACAAAAGTTACAGGGGTGTTTCTATTCTAAATGGGCCATTATATATATATATATATATATATATATATATATATATATATATATATATATATATATATATATATATATATATATATTTAGAATAGAAACACCCACAATTTTACCATAAACTGTAGGAGACGGGCCTAAGTTCCTTTTCGCCCATTGCTGGATTTGCAGATTTAGAGTTCAGGATCAACTTTGTAAAGCATAGCGTGTTTGCGGCTAACAAAATAATAAAGTGTACTTATTTTCACACGCTGTTCAAAAATTTAAAAACATCATGTAAAGTTTTCACATGGTGTTTAAAGAACATAGTTGTAGTCGTTCACAAAACTGGTGTTATTATTATTGGCGCTTTGTTTAATGTGGTCTAATTATGGTAATGAGGCGTTACTTTTAAATAATATTTGCAAACATAACGGGAACCACAGGCATGAGCTGACAGAAATTAATTATGGGAGACTCAGCATGCATAACTCTAATTCACTAGAACTCGAGCTTGTCTAGTCAGATTTGACCCTTCGCACTGTTCTTACTTCTTTTCGCAACATCTGGAAGATTAATGGCACAGTCTAGGTGTGCACTTGAACAGCAAAGATGCAGGTAAACATGTAATTTGTTCAAGTTAAATGATTTTTCCACCCTTGCTGTGAAAAATCTGTTCACACAGGCGACTATGATAAATGGTTAGCTTAGTTTCCGTTTTAAGATAGGAAAAGGGATTAGCGAATTTTCGTAGAATTCGTTAATGCATTTTCTGTCCGAGGAAAATAATTTTAGCAAGTAAAGTGGACTACCTAAAGGCAGGACACATGAGGTGTAGTGTCATTTTTGGGGGTCATAATTCCACCCGACGCAACCATTAAATAATATTTAGGAGTCCTGATAGACAGACACCTTAGAAGGAATTGTCATATTGATTATGTGGTGAAAAAAACTACGAAGTGTGATGTACAGAACCAAATATATGTGTGACATTTTAGATATGCCGCAACTCAAACTACTTTACCATGTCTTAGTTGAAACCCATCTAGATTACAGCATTAGAGGATGGTGACTTATTGGTGAAACACACTTGATTGATCTTGAAGTAAGCCAAGGAAAACTCGATAAGATTATCTCAAACAAGAATAATATGTACTCAAATAATCAACTGTACTAAGAGGCTGACCTGTTGGATGTAAGGCAGTTATTTTTTAAATCGGCAGTGAGGAAACAATTCAGGAATAGATTGGGCCTGTCACCTGTGAGGCCCGACTATGAAACACGGCGTTTGCTAAAAAGAACATTGGCCGAAGAAGTTATACTTACCAGGCACCAAGAATGTTTAATCCTATTCCTACTGCATTGCTTACAAATTGCATTGCAAAGTATTTACTAGATCAACCCAGGGCTTTTGTTCATGCCATTATGGACGGAAAAATTTCACAGTCCTGTTCTTACGCGTTATTATAGATTGGAGCATATACAGGGTGTGGCGCCAAGACCTTTAGTTAGCCGTTTATCAATAACTACTCCGATTTGAAATTTGAAAATTTACACACATACGATCGAGATAAATCCCAGTTCAGTGAAAATAGTTTACTTTATGTCAAACTTCCGGTTTAGCCGGAAGTGACTATCAACTTGCTTATTTTAAATACAACATGGTAATTTTCATTATATTTTCGAATTCTACATTGTATTTGAGATAAATTATTACTAATACACCATATGTCAAAAATGAACCGTTTTCTAAATTTTTCGATTTTCTTGAAAATTCTCGCGAAAACCAAGGTGAACGTTGCACGCGCTCTCTCTGTGGAAATACAACTGAGAAGACTCAGTTTTTGTACAGATTACCCTTAGATTGACAGCTAAGCGACACGTTTGATAGCGTTTCTTTTAAGTATACAGGGTGATAAGAATTAGCCCTGCTATTTGGTAAAATTCAAATCACAATTACTCGCTTATTTCAAATGGAACAGCCTATATTTTATGAGCTATTTCGGTTCGCATCCGGTTTCCCTTTCAACGTGTATTAGCATTTCCTATACCTAAATTCCACCGTTACCCGAATATTTCAATTTTATTGGATTCACTTAATTCAAACACAATATTGCCACAATAGATTTGAGGCAGGCTTTGGAACTTGATAATATGCTTGTTGACGTCTACATGTCAAAAGAGCGTCAAGCGAAGCTTATTGTCATAAAAATCGAGATACTATCAGTCAACGCGGTGCAAAAATGGCAAATTTGCAGTACACAAACGACGATTTTACGAAGCTTCTAATTATTTATGGTGAGTGTCAACGAATTGTGGGCCGAACATGCCGTGCATTTGCAGAAAAGTACCCGAATAAACCGAAACCCAGTCACTACATGATAAAGAGATTGATGCAAAATTGTTCACAGCATGGAAGTTTTCGCCCAGAAGCGCAGAAGCGTAAGCCACTCGTCGACAACGAGGTAAACGAAGTGAACGTATTGGCATTTTTTGTTGCTGATCCCAATGCATTTATCAGGGATTGCGAAAAAGAATTACGCTTGTCAACGAGAACGATTCACACAATTTTGAAAAAGCATCATTGGAGACCCTTCTCTTACCACCCGATACATGGTTTGCAACCAAACGATCTTCCTAGACGTGTTGAGTTCTGTGAATGGTTCCTATTGAAAACACAAGAAGATGAGAATTTCTGCAAGAGAATTATTTGGTGTGATGAGGCGAAGTTGTCCAAAAATGGCATGCACAAACACCACATTAGTCACTTCTGGTCAGATGAGAATCCCCATGTTACCAGGATCAACTATTTCCAAGACAGGTGGTCATTCAATGTGTTTTGTTCAATTAAGAACGATAAGATTTTTGGGATTAAAATATACGATGAAAATCTCACTGGTATGAGTTATAATGATATTTTGCACGAAGTGATTCTAGTTTCTCTCAACACATTAAGTTTAGAAGAAGCTAGAACAAGCTGGTAGCAGCAAGACGGAGCACCGCCCACAGTTTCCATTTTGCTCATGGTTTTTTGCAACAATATTTTAAAGACAGGTGGATTGCCAATAACGGTCCCCTGACTTAACACCTCTGGATGCAAGCATCTGGGGCTACATCAAAAATAAATTTTACCACGAACCTGCCACCACAAAAGAAGACATGGTAGGTAGAGTTTTACGTGCCTTCAATTCACTGAATTCGAGACAAATCAAGAAGGATACGAACCAAAACATTATAAGACGAATAACAAAATGCATCCATGTCAGTGGGAGTAATTTTGAGCATTTTTTATAAGTTCCACATTTTTTTATTTGTTAAGTTCTGTACTCATTTATAATAAATAACTACCTATATTGTTGAGTTGTATTTTGGTTTTACAAGTTAGTTAACAACACATGTGCTTTTTATGTAGCATAGTCTAACATCTTTAACCACTAAACAAGTATGTTATGTTTTGTTACGCAAAGTACTGAATGGGGTCCTTTAAGGATACCATCCGTTTTTTTTATGGAAACATGTAATTCTTATTACGTTAAGTACCAAATTGGATATTTGGACCGTGTAAAAAAAAAGAAGTGAAAAAAAAAAGGTTTAAAATGGAATGATTATTCGTCTTCAGCACAATGCGAAATGCACTTCATACTGGTGACACTACGTATGTGATTTGCGCACATAAATTGTTTGCAATCATCACACTTGAAGTTCTTTTTTATATGAAGTGTATATTTATGCATTTTCAATTCTTCAGTGGCAAGCAAAAACATTCAGGTGGTACGGTCAAAATGTCATAGTTCTTTAGTTAATTAAACACATTTTGAAGTTTGGCCAGTTTCAGGTTAAAAAGGAAAGATAAATATGTCATAAGCTGAACAAGAGTTGAAGTTCAGCAGAAATATGGAACAAAATATGAAATTTCTGCACATTGCTCTTTAATTTCCAAATATTCTACTGGGTGCTTTAAAAAGAGCTGCCAATTTAGGATAATATAAAAAGCAATAACTTTATTTTTTAAATGGAACAGCCCGGAAGAGCCTGTATATTATGGTGAAATACATTGTGGAATCTAATATCCTTTATGATAGTATCAGGGTTCCCTATACCTATATAAACATCCTCGTTTCCCAGATATTTACTTTAAACGTTTGAAATTATACGGGTATGACGCGTTAATCGCAAGAGTTTTAATTGCATTTTCTCAAAAAGTTTCTAAGTCTATCACGGAAAACTCTACTAATCGGTGTTAAGTGAATGTTTATGACCTGATAAACTATCAGTAGAGTCATGATAAAGATTTGCAAGTAGAGTTGTTTGTCTCGATATATTTATTAGTTTCCTATTTTGTTACAGTAAGGCAGAAAATCCAAAATAAGTGATTTTCAATCCCCAGTATTCAATAACTTTTGGCTATTTTAGCCAACCTATCATGATGGGAAAAGGTGCCCCCGATCAACTCTCCGAAGTCAATTGCAAAATTAACTATTATATACAGGAGTTACATGTAAAAACATGAAAAATAACAGATAAAAACAACAAAGAATACAGCATATGCATTATCATCATTAAAAAATTTAAAAGCTCATACTGCGTTGATATTAGCAACTTATTTCATAAATTTCATTGAGAAAACACCACTTTTGGTTATGAAGAGATCAAAGAAATATACTGACGAATATGTGTTATACGTATTAATTTTTAAAAGCTATATGGTTGGCGT
The DNA here is from genome assembly GCA_964006375.1 of Tillus elongatus. Taxonomy (NCBI): domain Eukaryota; kingdom Metazoa; phylum Arthropoda; class Insecta; order Coleoptera; family Cleridae; genus Tillus; species Tillus elongatus. The sequence goes on from OZ023262.1 coordinate 130,187,293, forward strand.
TGGAAAGAAACAAGGTATATTCTTATTTTGACAACTGTCACTCATATCAAACTGTTACTGTTCACTGCACTTACATTCAGGAGAAACTAAGTAAATATTATTATTTTTTGTCAGTAAAAGTTATTATGAATTTTTAAATGAAAGAAATGAAAGATATAATTTGCGGTATCGGTAAGAGTGATGGAAATAGTATAATGGCAGCGCGTTTATATCGTCAAGCGTAGCCGATTTATTGTAGGCAAACTCAAATCGCTTCACTCAGAAAACTGAAGGAAAGATTAGATACGAATTGATCTGTGAGACATCTGACCCCAAATAAACAGAAATACGTCTTGATTGACAACAACGAGCTCAACAAATTGCTTTCCGTAATTAAGCACCCGCAATCGAGTCGGCCCAGAAAAAATGTGAGTAGAAATTCGATACAGAGATGTTTAAGATCCAACAACCTCCCTGCATATAAGTCTCAGATAATGCAAGAATTGAGGGAAGACGACTTGCCATCTAGATTCACTGATAAAGGCACTTTCCGGAATGTGAAACTCCAAATCTAAGTAACATGCAATATTATTCCGATACGAGTCTCCATTTTGAGTTTGGGTAGAGATGACATTTCATGACTACCGATTCTGACTCTTCTCAGACGGGTAGGCATAATGGGACAGCGCTTAATCGGTCCGCACTTTTTCGGAGGCGGCCTAAGTGGTTTAACCTTTGACGCGTTTTTAGGAGAAGAACTGGCGCCCTTGCTTGATACCGTACCCAGAGTTACACTATCAGAAATTTGGTTCCAACAGGACAGAGCTCCACCGCGTGTCTCCCTGGCCAAAAATTATTCAAATCATTGGATCGGTACAGGTGGGTCTATAAGTTGGCCTCAAAGGTCTCCTGACCTCTCCTCAATGGATTTATTCCTGTAGGATATCTCTGTGTGTGTTTTGTTTCTTTAACATCGGCCTATTTCCGCGACTATGGCCAATCACCGACGCCAGGGAGCAGTTTCACCTCACTATCCTGGAAATTTTGCCGAACCCCTGCCTTTCTGTAAGGAGGGTAGGGATCTTTAACGTGCCCAACATCGCATGGACTCGGGACCAACGGCTTTACGCCCCCTCCGAAGGGCGGAACGTGCAGACATTCAACTTGCTCAAATACAATGCAAGAACCTCGGTTGATGCTAATTTTACAGTTTGTACTGAAAAAGTGAATGGAGTACTTTGAGATCGAACCTAGTACCCTTCGGTTCAGAGGCACACGTTCTTACCGCTGAACTACCGAGGTTCTGTAGGGTATCTCAAACAGATCGTTTATAGTAATCTGCCAACTACCATTGTAGACGTCAAGCATAGAATCATTCTGTTTCACGAAATGCCAACTATGTTTTATGATCTTATGCAAACCGACTGAACAACTGCATCCAACAAAACGGGAGACATTTAGAAAATCTTTAGTAATTGTCATTAAATAGTTTAACAGTATGTTTATTATGTAAGAATCATTTTCTCAATAATTTCTCCAAAACACTTTATGTTGATTTTATAGCGTTAGAAATTTGTCTTAATAAAATCATGGTTTCTATATGTTGCCTTTTCTCATTAGACCTGATTATCTCGGAAATGACGATGTTTGTGTACAAGCAAACCTGATACTAAAACAAAAGATATTAGATTCCACATTGCATTTCACCCTAATGCACAGGCTGTTCCATTCAAAAATAATGTTATTTCAGTTTATATTCTCTTAAATTGGCAGCACTTTTAAAAGCATCTCGTAGAAGATTTGGAAATTAAAGAGACATCAGCATACATTTCATAGCTTGCTTCATATTTTTGCCGAATTTCAAGAACCACTCTAGTCCAGCTTATGAGAAATGGATCTTTCTTTTTCAACCTGAAACTGAACAAACTACCATTTTTTCACCTAACTAAAAAACTATGACATTTTGAATACGAACCTCTCACAATTCAATGAAGAATAGTGCTGCAAATTAAATCATAACTTCCACATAGCTGTGACAATCTACTCTCCTCAGAAAGACATTCTAATAAATAAAATCCCAAAGACATGCGTTGAGACGACTAAGTGGTTAATTTACAATGCCTGACAGACACCGTAGTTACTGTCACGCGTAGATTGTTTCATACAACAGGTATACACCATACATCAACGCTAACCAAACTAAATATATACCAGCCATAAACATACTACCCGAACCAACAATCGTGAAATCTCGACCGCAATTATGGAACATGACAGACGACATGAAATTAAAAATTTGCCCAGTGATTGTTTTAATTTTTGATTAATGGGGAAATAGGTTGTTTTTCGATTAATCATTTTAGTTTATATGAAAAGCTTGTGAACTAAATCATTGCCGAAAACATCAAAGTTGTTTGATCATATTACTTGTCCAAGACCATAACCGATAAAATAAGTTATGCTATTAAATTAATTCTTTCACACATAGGAATAGTACGTATGCAATGAGGACTGTTAAAAATTGTGTAAATGTTGCAAAATTTGAAAATAATTTAATTCTTTATTTAAAATCAAAACTTAAAAATTAATAATGACTATATAATCCTTGGAATAATAAACTTCTCAAGCGAACTGCGATACCACGTTAACAAAAACCTATTGTCTTACGATCACCGAGGTTAAGCAACCTCGGGCATTGTCAGTGCTTGGATGGGTGACCACCTGGGGGCATCGTGTACTATTACGTCTTTTTTTAGGTAGTGACATTTCTCTTTTGTTCTTATTGGCGAATTTTTATTTAAAAAATGCGCTAATAGCGAGGTATCAATGGTGAAACTACCATACTTTAAAATTGTATATTTAATACAGCCACAAGCCTACGCTTATTTGTATTGTATCTTGTAAAATGTATTTGAGAAATAAATAAATAAACAATATATATATATATATATATATATATATATATATATATATATATATATATATATATATATATATATATATATCCACACGATAACTCAAAAAGTTATTAACCGATTTTGATGAAACTCGGCAAGAGTCTTTATTTCATTAATAGCTTGGATAAGTTGGTTTTTCAAATCGGGCAGCCCGTATGTTATTTCAAATTAAAGTACAGATTATGTAATTTAAGTTTTATGTACTTTATCAGAAAATTTTGGTGTAAAATATATGTCAGTTTTCGTAGAAATAATTTTTTTCGAATGATTGTGAAATGTTTGTGATTATCAAGTACTATATTAATACACAATAAGCCAAAGGTTGCAGTGCTCTCGGGGCGGCAAAGCCGTGGACGAGCCCTGAGGGAGGAAAAAAAGTACTGTATTATATATAATGTATAATAGATTATTGTAAAAAGAGGTGTTTGCAAATTCACATGGAAAATCTGTTTTCGAATTTTCTTGGAAAGTAATTTGTTTAGCAAATTGTGTAACATATTTTTACCTAGCCAATTTTCGTAAAAAGAATTTTATACAAATTTTGTGAACATTTAAGCCGATTTTCGTAAGAAAATAGTTAATTTTCGTGAAAGGGGCTGTTTGAAATTTTTCGTTTATTTTTTTTTTAAATTTTTGTCAAAAGCTTTTTGTGAATAATTATATCTTGGCTAGTGTAGTTTTTGTGTAAATCGCTTGAACTGGTTCGTTGTCTAGAAAATCGGATCAGTTGTTTCGGGACAATTATATTTATTTTCGGAAAATGTTTATATTTTTTGAAAAATAATGTGTAACATGACGCTACCTTGTTTACATGGATACCTTGGCGTGATTGTTATATTTCATCCCCATAGAAGCATGCAGGGTACGCCAGCCCTAACAGACCAGTTTTTCTTTAAAAAAAAATTCCGAAAAAACAAAATTTGTATAAATAACCAAGTTATTTTGATCAAATTTGGTTGGAATGTTGCCCTCGTAAATACCTTACTCCACGAAAACTCAATTTTCTAGGTTTATAGAAAATTGAGTTATACAAATTTGAAGCATTTAATGAAAATTCGCTACCATAACGCAATTGCTGCGTCCCGAAATTTCATCTTGTGACAAGCCGTCAAGGATTTGCTCTTCATTTTCCAGATTTCTTATTTTTGTTTTATTTTGACACTTGAAGAGACAATAGTGCCCAGATTTCATATGTTTTGAACAAGATTTCATTTTTGTTTAAAATGCCTGAATAAGTTTGTCACCTTTGAGTCTGAAATTATAATTTTCAGCAGACATTTTGTTATTATTGATATTGAAAAAACCGGTATGCTTAGGTTTACTAAAACGAAATCATTCAGGCGATTAAGAAAAAATAACTGCTACGTTTAGAATTTGGCAGACTAAATATCAATTAAATTTCCTTCTGGAAATATTTTGTATAACTTTAATGAAGTTTGTAATACAAGTTTATTTTAAAGAGACTTACCCTATCTACAGATATAGCAAAATTTAATTTTTTTAGCTTCATGGAAGGTTGAGTTTTGGGCATTTTTCTCAAAATGAGTTAGAACACAAGATTTTTTTGGAAATAGAGAGATCGATGGTAACACTTTTGAATGAGTTTTTCAGAGGTGCGCGTACTAGAACCTCTACAATTTATTTTCAAGGTCTGTGTAAGTTTAAAGTATTAATTTTAGTAACATATCGTATAATAAGACAATTCTTACGAAAATTCGCTACTATAACACACTTGCTGAGTCCCGAAATTTTATTTTAAATATCAGAGTTTAAAGCTGCTAGGGAATTACGGGCCACTGTATACAACAAAATAATATTGAGTTGTGAACAATAAGAGAATAACCCCGAAGGTGAAAGAAAAACTCTGGTATTTTTCGTAGTTTTCAAGTAAAGACACTATTACAGGGAAATAGGCCACTCTGTATAAAATACAAATATTATACGTAGGAACATTCTGAGTACTATGGAGCATAACACTACTTACTTTGACAACTCAAAAAACATTATGTATATGCAAGAGAGAAGAAGGTATCTTAGCAACGCATCTTTCAAAGTTAATACGAAACCAAAATGAAAAATTTGTAGAATGAAATGGACAGCTCTTTTACCACATAAAAGAAATGGATTTTACTTGAGCATTGAAATCAGATATTGTCATTTAAAATCAAGTCACCTAAGTATGTACTTATATTAATAAATGATTGATTATTGTTACAAATGCAACATATGTAACCAGTGCCAGTTATAGAACGTGTCATCAATATCATTAATATCACTGAATACAATAGCTTTATAAATATAGGAATACTTGAATAAACATGCCTAGACAAAGAGAAGACCACGTCCACTGAACACCTATCCAATTGTTAAATTAATCTGACGCTGGATGAATGTAGATACGTTATGTGAACTATTGTGGCTAATACCATTGTCAGAAGAAATAAAATGATTTGAATACCGGTCGAGTTAGATAATATTTATTACACCTCAACTTGACCTGATCTCTCGCTCATTTTCACCGGTACCTATCAATTACGTCAAATCACTGTTGAAAATTGCTGCGAGCATCACTAATGGGACCCGTTAGAATTTTTTCCGCGCCAAACAAAACACACAAAACTTTTTGTCAATAATTACACAGCGAACCTTGAAAGTGAGTGATATGGTGGATTTACTATCGTTCCTTTTTATGATACGATAACACACATGGAGCATCTGAGATTTAATTAAACACGCATTAATCGTTTTTATTGACCCAGTGAAGAAATGTTGCTTACACATTACCTGAGTTTGCCGTAGTCATCGCAAGACGGAGAGAATGCAAACTCGACAGGGCCGGAATACCCACTAATATCCACTCAATTAATTACTATATCTTATTAACCCAGATTTTACTCTTTTTTTTTTTCTTCTAAATTACATTTTTACTTGATCTATATACATCTATCGTCCTTTTAAAAGGCACTTTGTTATCATGAAAAATAAATTAATATATTTCAAGCCACTGGATTTTTAAGTCTTCCTGTGTCACACTCAATAGAATTTTCTTGTTAATAGATTAAACCAGTTCAGCAACAAGCGTGCTATAGGTTGCTTTTGCAGTCATTAGCTATGACCCAAGGTTAGACACACTATACTATTGTTAGTTACCAGGGGCGGCTCCTCAATAAGTGCGCCCGTGAGCGCGCACTGTCGCCTGCCGTGGAAAAAAACAAAATTTTTGATATGCTATATTTTAATAAATTTTTATTTACTTTTTACCTCCTGCATTCAACAAACAAAATTAGTATATCGAGGATCGTAGAGAGTCGGCAGGCATTAATACAGAATACAGAATCAGAATAAGTATAGTGTTAATCGTTGCAGACGTTATACACATTCATATCCATATAAAAGCAGTCGGGCGGCGGCGTGTATCTTGCGGCGCTCTCAGGGAATGCGATACTTCAGTGCGAAATTATCGCCGAATCTTGATGAGCTTCGTCGAAAACGACCGTATAAGCAATCTGTTGTGCGCTATAAAATTACACACTTCAGTTTGCAGTGGACTTTTGGTAGAGCGTGTGTACCTACTACCTAGTAATTTTCGTCTTCGCGTCGGATTGATTTTAAATTAGATCATTTCGTTGTTGTTTACATCTTCTAACAAAACAATTATTATTATTATTATTATTATTATGGTTACTACTTCGGGTTGCTTAATAAGTAGACAAAATAATTGTGATACTGTTATTAATTCAGTGGATATTTTAAATTTAAAGGTTAACTTTTTAAGGGAGTTTTTAACTACTATAACGTATAACTAACTAGAGGAAAACTTGGTAAGTAGTTAATAATTATTAAGTTTAGTAAGTAGGTTTCTTTATAATACATTTTCTGTGAAAAAATAGGCGAGCCCTTCATTTTTAGTGAAATTTTATTTTTAAAAATTCACTAATAAAGAGGTATCGATGGAGAGACTTTGCAAAAAAAATTTCAACTGAGCGTAAACTAGGACCCCTAGAACCCATATCCGGGATCAGTTTCAATTTTTATATGTTTATATATATATATATATATATATATATATATATATATATATATATATATATATATATATATAGTATTAAATTTTTGTGACGGTAATAGAGTTATTTATCAAAAAATTGTGGGAACGCCGTCAGTTGTAGAATAAAACTCTTTATTATAGGCCGAGCTTTCGGAAAAATTTATTCCTTTATGAAGGCTACAACATGGAAAGAAAAAAGTTTACAATTTACGTGGAAAAAATATAAAAGTTTAAAATACTTACATATAACATGAGTTTTACTAAACTATTTATCTAATAACAAACATAAAAAGAAAACCTTTTGATGAATTTGATTGAAGTCTAATAAATGCCAAACTGACATATAAAGCTAAATATTGTTTAATTAAATTTGTTTTTTGTTTTTGTCTAGGAAATATAAAAAGGGGTAGTGATTTCTAAAATTATTATATTTCTTTAAGTTTATTAAATTTTCGTTAAAAGTAATTTCAAATTCTTCTAAACACATTCTTTTATTACTTGAGGTTTCACAGTGTAAAATAGAAACATTACTAAAATTTATATTATGGCCAGTGTCGAGATTATGTTCTGACAGAGCGCAAGTTCTTTTTTGCCATTGCTTTATATATATATATATATATATATATATATATATATATATATATATATATATATATATATATATATATATATATATATATATATATATATATATATGTATATATATGTATATGTATATGTATATATATGTATATGTATATGTATATGTATATGTATATGTATATGTATATGTATATGTATATGTATATGTATATGTATAGTATATGTATAGTATATGTATATGTATATGTATATATATATATATATATATATATATATATATATATATATATATATATATATATATATATATATATATATATATATATATATATGAGAACTAAAAAAAGAATGGGCCGATTTTCATAAAATTTTCTGAGCACCTTCCTTTTGCATCTGGCTTGAATAAGTTCTTCAGCCAGGAAAATCGGCCCAGGTTTTCCCGGAAAATCTTAAGTTTACTTTCGGAAAAAGATTATATCTCCGGAAATAACCATGTAAGAGCAACCAAATTTGGTATGCGTGTTTGTATTATAAACAGGTGAACCATGTACCATTTTGGTTGAGGTCTGTAAGTTTAAATACATAAAGGTCATTGGCATTTAAGGAAAAGAAAATTGGCAATATTTAGGTAAAGAACTGGAAACAAATACGAATTATGGAAAGAAAATGTCACAAGAAAAGTATTCTGCAAACCCTTAAGTTTCAGCTTCAATCGTCATTGCCCTTCATTTTACTAAAATATTTCCAGAAATTTCATTTCAAATAGATCCTTTCTCCGATGCTTTGGCGGTAGTTTTAGTTAAGTTTATGGTTTAACGGTCTATAATTTTTATCTAATTTTCGTAGAAAAAATTCCCTAGTGAGGAGACCGTGGCTTTTGAATTTTAAAAATATTTCTTCAAATGAGCGCAAACTAGGCCCCGTAGAATCCATATCCGGGTTTGTTTCAGTCTTTATCTGTTACATATATACAGGGTGACGCATTTATTCGCTAAAGCTCAATATAATTGTTATTGTACAAGATACGAGAAAAAATTGTATACGTTAGTTATTGGGTGTCTTGAGCTGCATTTTATAACATTATTTTGACAATCAGAGGTGGTTCATAAGTCGTTGGTGATACTTCCAATTTTTTTTCGAACACCCTTATACTATTGCATTTTTTATCGGAATATGATGCATGTTTGTAAGAAAAAAAATTGAGACGCGGTAAGTGCGTTTTGGTAGCGAATTTTCATTAAATGCTTCAAATTTCAATAACTCAATTTGCTATTAACCCAAGGTTAGTTGGCTAGGAAACCGGTTCTCTCGGAAACATTTGTACATTTTCAAACGATTTAGTTATTTTGATAAAATATGGGACATTGTTTCTACTATGTAGGTTAGACCGGTAACCAGATTGATGCCTGCTTGCATTAAAGACAGATTTGCCATTTTTAACATTTTTTTTTTTTGGAAAATTCACTTCCATAACGCATCTGCTGCGTCCAGACTTTTTTTTTATATCAACATAGGTCTGGTTTCACAGTTATAGTGTGTTAAAGAATTTGTATTATTTTCTCCAAAACGACTTTAGCAATCCGAATAAAATTTGAAGGGTGACAGTTATTTCAACTAGTACATACTTAAGAGTATTTTACTACAAAATAAGTATGGGCAGCTTCACCAGAGCCGTGCGTATGTGCTATCACTGGAGCAATTTTATAAAAAAAAAAACCTGTGCGCCAGGATTCAAGTCAGGTAATCTTTGTGGCCATACTACTGGACCGCCACGATCAATCCATACATGGCCGTATGTTTCCGAGAGATTCTTCATAACACAAACCGCAAAATGCGCCGGTACACCAGCGTGTTGGAACCACGTTCTATTTATCACTAACAAAGGTAATAGTTAACAGAGTCATGTAAAGATGTGTTTAGGCAAAACAACATGCTTACCCTGCCATCATTGTACATATATAAGTGTGCCATATACGTAAAGAAAAATTATAGTGAATTTGTACACCTACAGGGCAATCATTGCCATGACACAAGACACAGATCTCACCTAGCTAATGTCAATACCAGACTCACTTTAGTACAAAAAAATGTACGCTATCAATTGATAGAGATCTATAATAAACTTCCGGACACGATGAAGGAATTACCTGAGAAGAAATTTGGCGGTGTCCTGAGGCGGATGCTGGCTGGGAATGCATTTTACTCTAAAAAAGAATTTTTAGCAGTTCAGCGTTGGCCGACACAGACTTAATTGTCAGTGGTGAAACTGGACTGGTAGATCTCTGTGATATTTTTTTGAGTATTTTGGTTTGATGACTCTGTATATACTTTTTGGATGATATTTGGTGTAGTTTGTTTGAGTTGTTTTTTTGTATTGTGTGGTTGTTTTTGCATTGTACATTATTATACGACTAGATGTAAGATTTTAAAAACTGTTGTGAGTATGTTCTATATATATTTAAACGTGCATATGTCTGCATGTATGTAGCTGACGTGTTCTGTGCCCCACTGGGGCGATTTGAACCAATAAAGTATTATTATTATTATTATTATTATTATTATTATATGCAAGTTATGGAAATTTATAATTTCTTTTCTTGTAAATGATGGTTCTTCTAAAAAAAGAACATGACGAGGAAAATATTGCTCATTTGTCAACTTATTTTAAAACCACTGACAATATTCTTGACCAGGCCCATAATCTCTTGATAAAACTTCTCTAGCACGTGTGTAGTGGTATGGTTTTAATTGTTGCTCTTGCCAGATTCTGTGTACCGACGATGTGGAATGTGGAAATCATTATTAATTCGTTAGAAACCATTCTGGTACATATAGTGAGGTTACGTTCCACTGCATTAAGAACTGACTCTTGAGGTTGAACAGTTTGTCGGTATCTTCTGAGTCCAGAATTAAATTTTAGAGGTTTCCCTTAAACGTCTGCAGAGATGTTCAAAAATATTTTTGCTGGGTGCTATTCGTCCAGGAAGCCTGTTATGATGAATTCTCGCTGCTTCTCTTCCAATTTGTGTACACTTCATGTAGTGTATGGAGAATTTAAAGTAAATGAATCTACATAATATCATAAAGTACCTACCTTAAATTATATAAACAGATGTTCAGTATAGATTATTAAAATTTTAATACTTTATTTCATTTTCAAAAAGTATGAATACAGCAATGGTAAATAGGTGTCGAAAATAGTGTAGGTACAGGAAGGGCGTTATGGTAGCGAATTTTCGGAAAAATATTTCACATGGTGATAACTAAATTTCCCATTAAACTAGAATCTTCAGTTGTGACACGTAGTAAAACCTATATAAAAGCAGCGTGGTTACTAAATTTAAAATACACCACAATGAGCTTCAAAGATAACCACAAATTTGATTTTAAAAACCTTTTTAGTTATTTTGTTTGCAGAAACTGGTTCGATTGAGTCGTCTAAAATGGGTCATCCAAGCGATGAATAAGGAAAAAGACCTACTACGTTGGTAATTTGGTACATTCCTTTTGTAATTAAAAATTAAATTTTCGGTAAATTTGCAGATTAGCACACAGGAGTTTTTAGCAAAATTTGTTCAAAAACATGCTTAGAACTCTTCTGGATGCACAAACCATAAGAAAAACTGCTTGCAAGTAGTACACAAGAAAGTTACGGGACCAAAAGTCAGAAGTGGTGCTGGCCGGGGAAGAAGATAAAAAGAAAATGTGACCGTAAAGCTCGAAATAAGCAGCTTAGTTGGACTTCTATAAGCTGCATTAATCCCATTTTGCAGCTATACTCCCTTAAAATCCTGTTTACGCCGCCCAGAACCTCTATTCACCGCAGGTTCCGTAACTTTCTTGGGGGTTGTTCCGAAGAAATTTTTTACATTGTTCTTGTTTATGCATTAAAGGTAGTTGTAGGCGTGCAGAAGCGGAAGGGGAACCCTGCGACGAACCAGCGAACCAAGATATTTAATTATCAAATTGTTACCTTTACATTTGTTTAAATATCTTTCCAACAATGAATTTGGGCTGACTTGTTTGTCAGTCTCACATAAAGAGCTACAATATTTTATCATTTTCAAAAAGTATGGATACAGCAATAGTAAATAAGTGTTGACAAGAGTTTGGGTGCAGCAAGTACGTTATGGTAGAGAATTTTCGTAAAAATATTTCAAATCTGATAATTCAATTTCCCATTAAGCTATAATCTTAAATCTTGAACCATAAAACCCATGCAAACGCAGGGTGGGTACATAATTTTAAAAAATGACGTAATGAGCTTTGCGGATCACTACAAATTTAACAAACCTTTTTTGTTGTTTTGTGTGCAAAAACTCGTTCGATTGGGTCAACTAAAACAAAACCCTCCAAGCAATTAACAAGGAAAAATACCTACCATATTTATAATTTGGCAGGTACATTCCCTTTGTAAATAATTTTTTTTTCTCGAAAACTTTTGTGACTACAATGATATTTGTAGCACATTTTTGTTTTAAAGAAACTTGCAGTACTTACATATATCTACTAAATTTTAATTTTCTAGCTCCACACAAAACTGAAATTTCTTAATATAATCGCTAACTGGGACGACTCGAACCGATCTCCTTACTAATATTGTACAATTCTTATGAAAATTCACCACAATAATGCACTTGCTAGGTCCCGAAATTGTGTTTTCATATATCGTAATAAATTCCAAGTGTACCAACATTTTACTGTCTAGCAAAAATTAGTTTTTTGTACTTAGAATTATTTAGATACCCACCTACTGTGTGTCCAGGGAAAAAAGCCGAGAAGTAGTCCATCAATTAATCTGAATGCCAGTCGTGAAAAATTTGAAATCATCAGCTAATACGTCCCTGAAAATCACCATCACTGCAGCCGACAGCCGGAGATTCGGTACTGTTTAATCACAGCACCATTAGATTGGAATTCACAATAAATAACACGACAATGAGGTTACGAAACAGAATTTCTGATTCGAACAAACATGTTTAAATTTTCAGACAATAATAGAAAAGTATACGTGATGAAAGAAACTTTCTACGGGGCGTTTAATAAACTTTGCCGGGCATAATAAATTCAATAAAGATTATTTTCAACATTAAATGAGTTAACTGTATTCAGCTCCTAATCTAAACTGGTTATGCTTTTGAAATAAGAGTCATTGTTAAGATAATTAAAAAATTCCTACGTAGAGAAGCTCATGGAAACAATTGACACTGAAGTAAATTTAAATAGGTTATATTAGTCAATGATTTACTGCTCATAATTTAAAAAAAATTGGAGACGCAGCAAGTGCGTTATAGTAGTGAATTTCATAACAGTTGTACAAAATTATCACGGCATATTACTAAAATTAATGCTTTCAATTTTAACAGAGCTTGAAGATCGGTAATAGAGGCCATAATGTGCTTTTATTTGAAGAATGTTTTTGAAAGTGTTACCATCGATATCTCTCTATTATCAAGAAAATAATTTAATCTTGTGTTCTAGCTCCTCAAACTCAATTTTTCATGAAGCTAGAAATGTAAAATATCGTATATCTAGGTACTGTAAGTCTCTTGAAAAACTTGTATTACAAATGAAATTAAAATTACAAAAGCTCTCCAGTAAAAAACCTAATTCGTATTTTGAAAAGGAAAGCGTCTGCCAAAGTATGACCGTGGCAGGTGTTTTTATTTATTAATCGCCGGGATGATTTCGTTTTAGTCAACTTAATCGAATTCTTTTTTCCAAAAAGAAAAAGTTTTTTCAAAAGAAATTGTCTATTAATCAATTTTTTTTATTAAAATTTACTAATATCAACAATAAAAAATGTCTGCTGAAAATTCTTTTTTTAGCCCAAAGTTCACAGTTATAAAGAAAAAGGAGATCTTGGTTCAAACGTATGAAATCTAGAAACAAATATTCATGTGAAACAAAACAAAATGTTACATGCACCGCGGGGAAATTGGACCCGAGTCGCCCGCGTGTCATGTCATGACTCTACGACTAAACCACGGACGCTAGCTAATAAGTTATTTGTTTACGTGGTAGACAGATTTCTGCCCCCAGAAAATAGCTAATTACAGAATTAAATGAATCATGATTGTTTTGATCTTATCTTTAAGTTTTAAGATAAAAGAAAAAACTGTTTTAAAATTAATTTTATAGAGAAGTGAACTCATTTTGTTGACAATATTTATTTCATTATTTTGTATCTTATCATATTCTTATATGAAACACTTTAATTGGGGCCATTCATCAAGCTACAAATATAGTGTATTGAATCCCCCAACTTAAAAAAACAATCACTTAGCAAATTTTAAATTTCATGTCATCTGTCATTCTAACGTAATTGTTGCGAGATTACATCCAGCCCCGGGTCCAGAAAACACCTAATAGGAAAATCCCACCTTAAAATGTTTGTTTTACTTTCATGAGCGAATTTAGGTAATCGTGATGTTAATTTTATTTCAGCGAAGACACCTTACAAATAAATTATTAGAAGAAGAATAACCAGTGAAAGAAAAACAGGACACAATTCTAAATGCCCTTGGTGCGATTTTGAGGTTCCGCATTCCGATTGGATTGGACTGGATCACCTAATAGGAAGATCCAACTTTAAAATGTTAAATTTATTTCAGCGAAGACACCTTACAAATAAATTATCAAAAGAAGGATAACCAGTGAAAGAAAAACAGGACATAATTATAAATGCCCTTGGTGCGATTTTAAGGTTCCGCATTCTGATTGGCTGTTTTTAGTGCCATAACAGAACCCGGAACTGGATATACTTTCGCGCAATGTAATTTGTTGACAAATGGCCCAAGGATAATTTTTTTGGCCCAGATTTCTCGATGCTAGCTCGGGTAGTATGTTTTATTTGTATTGTTTGGTTATCGTTGAATTATGGGTAATGCCTGTAGGATGTATCAATCTACGATGGCGGATAACTACCCTGTCTTTGTTAGGTACTGGACTTTAACCACTTAAGTCGTTTCACTTCATGTTTTTCAGAATTTATTTTTTATTTGGAAAAAGCTCAACATTTTGTGAACCAACTTACTTAAAATTCACAACAAAGATTTTTTAACACTATGTCTAGCTACATGTAAAGTCTATTCCAGTTACTCTAATACAAAAATACAGCGTACTCAAAAATATTTTTGCATATTTTTGGGGGAAAATGTCTGTTATAAATGATTTACGAATTCGTCAGCGGTCTTAACAAAATGAAGATATGTGTCAAGTTTCATCCCACTGGGTTGAGTATGTTTTAAGTTATCGCTCGGATACATACCTACATATACATACATACATACATACATAGATACATATATATATATATATATATATATATATATATATATATATATATATATATATATATATATATATATATATATATCTAGGGTGGCGCATTGAAAACGAAACAGACCGATTTGCGTCCAGATAAATTCTTTTTTAAGAAACGCTGAAACACGTCAATTTTAATATTGAGGGGGACATGTTTTGAGATAAAACTCAACTTTGTCACATCAACCCCCTAAGGATGGTGATAGCAACCCTTATATTTTAAATAGCGAACATGGGTCGAGTGTTACACCATTTTAAAGCTCTTTCTTTTCTAAATTCAGCACACAAATATTTTCTTTGAAGTTTTATCAACTCGTTTAAAAATTATTCTCAGTTGGAGATGCAAAAACGCATTTCACTCATTCCGATAACAAATGTTCTGATAGTCAATGTTTTGTTGGTTTGTAAACAAAAAATTGACTATCAGAACATTTCTTATCGGAATGAGAGAAATGCGATTTATGATTTCAGTTTATCGGTCGGTTTGATACTTGATAGTACTACCGAAAATTAATGTCACAATGGTGTATTCTGTAGAAGAAAGAGTTGAAATAATTACTCTTTTTTTCAAAAACGTTGACTGCCAACCGTACCGCAAATTTGTTTAATGAACGACATCCGAACAGACATGTTAACAGAAAATACATTTTGTAGTTAGTTGCAAAGTTTTGACAAAGTGGTTCAGTAGCCAACAAAAAAACGGGATCCTGGACGTGAATTTCCGGTTAGAAATGAGACCACTGAGATTGAAGTTTCAGGACAAATTGCTGCAGACCCAACTTTGAGCACGAGAAAATTGGCCACTGTTTCAAACATCAAAATAAGAACTATTCAGCGAATATTGAAGCATCATAAATTTCACCCGTACAAAATTCATCTTGTACAACAACTGAATGAAGATGATTTTGATCGGCGGCTGGAGTTTTGTGAAGTTATGACTGCACGAATAGCTGATAACGGGAACTTTCTGTTCAATATCTGTTTTTCAGACGAGTGTACGTTTTTATTAAATTCTACAGCCAATCGTCATAATTGTCGTCATTGGGCAGATAATAATCCAAGAAATTTTCACGAAGTGCACACTCAAACTCCACAGAAATTGAATGTCTTGACTGGCATTTTTGGAGACTCTTTAATCGAACCAATTTTTCTTGGTGGCAATTTGAGTGGCGAAACGTATATATCGTTTCCGCTCTACTAATTGACATTGTTGAAAATTATTGTCGCTATCAAGAAAATCAATTAGTGTTTCAACAAGATGGAGCTCCTCCGCATTTTTCACAACGTTTTAGGGAGTTTTTGACAGAGAGTTTCCAGAGCAATGGATTGGGTGTAAAGGTGCTACTGGGTGGCCCCCTAGATTATATATATATATATATATATATATATATATATATATATATATATATATATATATATATATATATATATATATATATATATATATATATATATATATATTCAAACGGATTTTCGATATGGGTTCTAGAGGCGCAAATTTGCGCTAATTATAAAAAAATCTGAAAGTCTCACCATCGTTATCTCTAATGAAAATTCACCAAAAAAAAACACAGTTCGTAGATGCCACGTACTTTAAAACTTAACATACTGCTATAAACCTAATATTAAATATAAAATTATATAAATATTAAGTAAGATCACCTAAAAACAATTCAACTATTTTATAGAAAAAGTTCTACTACTCGGCTGTCAGCTACAAGCAAGTTTGAATTTAATACTTGTCACATAAAGAACACATTTCATGACTACATGCAATATAATAATAATGATAATAATTATAACAGGACTTTACCAGAAGTAATAATTACACAACAAACTACAAATCATTTGTTGGTAAGTTCAATTTTATGATGCTTCTCAATTTAACCCAAATAAAATATAAAAAAACTCTAGGCGCAGCAAGTACGTTATGGTAGTGAATTTTTATAAGAATTGTACACTATTAGTAAGATATATTATTAAAACTAATTCTTTAAATTTAAATGGACCTTGGAGATCGGTTTTAGAGTCCCAGTTAGCGATTATTTGAAAAAATTTATATTTTATATGGAGCTACTAAATTAAAATTTGGTCTTAGATGGAATATGTAAGTACTGCAAGTGCCTTTGAAAAAAAATTGTGTTACAAATTTCATTAAAGCTACAAACGTTTTTTAGAAAAAATAAATGATTTACAAAGGGAATGTACCTGTCGAATTATAAAAATATGTAAGTACTGCAAGTGTCTTAAAAAAATGGTGTTACAAATTTCATTAAAGTTACAAAGGTTTTTCAGAAAAAAATAATTGTTTACAAAGGGAATGTACCTGTCGAATTATAAATATGACAGGTATTGTTCCATATTAATTGCTTGGATGGTTTTGTTTTAGTCAACCCATCCAGTTTTTGCAAACAATAAGCAACAAAAAAGGTTTTTTATGTTATGGTAGAAAATTTTCGTAAAAATATTTCAAATCCGATAGCTCAATAAATTTCCCATTAAGCCAGAATCTTCAATCTTGAACTTTAGTAACACCTATGTAAACGCACGTTGGTAATAAATTAAAGAAAAATAACATATTGAGCTTCGTTTTGTTTTAAAAAACCTTTTATGTTGTTTATTGTTTGCAAAAACCGGATGGGTTGACTAAAACAAAACCATCCAGACAATTAATAAGGAAAAATACCTGTCATATTTATTATTTGACAGGTACATTCCCTTTGTAAATAATTAATTGTTTTCTGAAAAACTTTTCTAACTTTAATGAAATTTGTAACACATTTTTTTAAAGACACTTGCAGTATTTACATATTATATCTAAGACCAAATTTGAATTTAGTAGCTCCATATAAAACATAATTTTTTTCAAATAATCGCTAACTAGGACTTTAAAACTGATCTCAAAGGTCCATTTAAATTTAAAGAATTAGTTTTAATAGTACATTTTACTAACAGTGTACAATTCTTATGAAAATTCACTACTATAATGCACTTGCTGCGTCCCGAAAATTTTGTGATACTGGAACTAATAAGTATAAGTTAGTATTTGTTTCACTTGACAGGTTATTAAAAATATTGAAGAACACAAATAACGATAACTTACCTTTGATAAACAATTGTGTCAGAAACTTTAGGACCAAATCAAAAGAACACTTTTTAATAACTAACATAATATGTAGAGATATAATAATAAAGAGCTTTATAACAACAAACTTGGCTAGTCGCTAACACTCTATAGGATGCTTTGCAAAATAAAACCATAAACAATAATAACGAATCTTTGAATGTTTTACATTTTAGGATTCAAATGAAATTTTATTAAATCTGACAACCCGGCTCCTTTATATTTAATTGTCAGGTGACTGTTTCTATTTCAATAATCTACTTAAAATGACGCATTCACAGTCTAGTCATCCTTATCAATATTGAACCTGGTAAATGCTGTATGAAATTTGAACTGATATCTTAGACTGTTTATTTGTTTATAATTTTGATTTTTTAATAACTCCTGTCCTCGTATGCCATTTAATTTGAAATTTGGTTAAAAGCTATATTGTAACGTCTCCTATACATGTGCAAATGTTCATTCGAAACACTTCAATATTTCAAAAAATATTGCGTTTTCAAAATTTTCTGTAGATTTTTTTCTAAGAAAAATTAGTCGCACGACACCCATCTAGAAACTCATCCAAGCCATTAACAAAATCAAGGTAATTCCCAAATTTGGTCGAAATTGGTGAAGTATTTTTTGAGTTATGGTTGGATACATACATACATACATATACACACACACACACACACACACACACACACACACACACACACACATATATATATATATATATATATATATATATATATATATATATATATATATATATATATATATAAATAAACATATAAAAATTGAAACTGACCTCGGATATGGGTTCTAGAGGCCCTAATTCGCGCTCATTTGAATTTTTTTTCCAAAAGTCTTACCATCAATACCTCTCTATTAGTGAATTTTCTTAATGAAACTTCACTAAAAGGCTGCACGAAGCAAGTGCGTTATGGCAGCGAATATTCATAAAAACGTTTTACGCTTTTTTTACGAAAATTAAGTATCCCTCAATAAAAATTATATTTATCTACAATATTGAATAGATTTTGTTAGTCCAAAAATATTTTGATCTTGTGCCACTCTGTGATCTCCAGTAGAACCATTTTTTTTTTCGTGAAATGCTTATAAACTTTTTTTCCTTTTGACTTATTTAGATCTCATTTTTGGTGTATGGTTTACTTTTTTTTCCCGCGTCTCCAATTTGGTTGCTATAGCTTTATTACTATTAGTACTAGATACAAAAATTTTTCGAAAAAAAAATTGTTTCCCGGAAAAACTGAATTGATTTCAGTTTGTACCGGCTAACAAACTTATCCAAGCTACTTACACAATGAAGGTACCTACCACGTTCTATCAAAATTGGCCAAATATTTTTTGAGTTATTGGTGTGATACATACACACATATATAAATCGAAACTGACCCCGGATACAATTCTAGAGGTCCTAGTTCGGGCTCATTTGTATTGTTTTTTCAACACTTAAGAGACCCGAACTCCTGATAACTGAAATTTCGTAACAAAATAATTAAAAAAACCAACAAACAAAAATAGTCAAAACGCAAATACATTGGACACTATTTTAAATCTAAATGTAAAAGTGAAAGTAAATTAACATAGAAGAGAAAAGATATCCTAAAAAAAAGATACACATAAACAAAAATGGGGTTATTACAATTACTGTATAAACAGAAAATCTGGATGCAGCAAGTGCATTATTGTATCGAATTTTCATAAAAAGGATCTACATATTTTTCAAAATTATATATATATATATATATATATATATATATATATATATATATATATATATATATATATATATATATTATAACTATAATAAGATATATTTTCCAAAGACAACATACATTGTATAGGACTAGTCAAAATTAGCAAATTACAAAAATTAACGAACTAAATACAAACAATCGCAGCATAAAAAACAAACATATCACTACATACGTTGTCCAGACATAAATTCTTCTAAACTATAAAAACATTCAGCCAATATTTTTTTCTAAGTTCTTCCCTAAAAAATGACAGGCTACTACATGATCTAACTCTCTCTGGCAGTTGATTGAAAACCCCAAGTGCTACGTAATCGGGAGAATTAGATGTTACTTTCAGTTTGGCAAATGGTATGTGAACTTTGTTTTTTGTCTTGTATCTACATTATGTATTGCTTTATTAGTGAATTTTTATTAAAAAAATTCACTAATAGAGAGGTATCGATGGTGAGACTTTGCAAAAATTCTTTCAAATGAGCGCGAATTAGGACCCCTAGAACCCATATCCGGGGTCAGTTTGAATTTTTATATGCTTATATATATATATATATATATATATATATATATATATATATATATATATATATATATATATATATATATATATATATATATATATATATATATATATATATATATATATATATATATATATATATATATATATATATATATATATATATATATATATATTATATATATATATATATATATATATATATATATATATATATATATATATATATATATATATATATATATATATATATATATATTTATATATATATATATATATATATATATATATATATATATATATATATATATATATATATATATATATATATGTATCCGTCTGATAACTCAAAAAATAATTAACCGATTTAGATGAAATTCGGCAAGTGCCTTTCTTTTATTAATGGCTTGGATGAGTTCGTTGGCCAGGAAAATCGGACGGGGTTTTCCGGGAAAATTTTGAGTTTTCTTTCAAAAAAAATTTTTTTTCCCGAAAATTTCGATAAAATTTGGTCTACATATTGCTTTGGGAAATACCTAACTATGTGCCAAAATTCAGCTTTCTAGGGTTACAGAAAATTGAGCTATTCAAATTTGAAACATGTTTAAATCATAAGTATGTGGTGGCTGTTGGTTAGTCAATGCTTTTCTTATTGACTCATGAGATTCATTCATCAACCTTCCATTGACTTCTGCTTCTGCCGCTGTTACAGTCCTTTTATTTAGAGCTAGAGTTCTAACCACTCATGCAAACAGTGTTTTTTAACCACGTGGCTGGGCGACTGACCGAATTCATTCCCAGTTGCTGTTGATTTACTCATATTCTCTTAATATGTTTGAAGATGTGGTGTCTACTTCATTCCAAGTCACTATTAACCGACTATTTATGAAATCAAATAAGTAAATTAAATCGATTGTCATAAAATATGTAGTGTATTAAGACAAGGGAAAAAGAAATAAAACATATATAACTGTGCACATTTTGATTATATTTTAGGGTGCTTGAGAGAGGTATTGTCACAGCATAATATCTTATTAAAGTTCATTTGTAAATAGGTTTAATTTTTATATGTTTATATATATATATATATATATATATATATATATATATATATATATATATATATATATATATATATATATATGATAACTCAAAAAATAATTAACCGATTTCGATGAAACTTGGCAAGTGCCTGTCTTTTATTAATGGCTTGGATGAGTTCGTTATCCAGAAAAATCAGACGGGGTTTTCCGGAAGAATTTTGAGTTTTCTTTCGAAAAAATTTTTTTTCTCCGAAAGTAACAAAGCTGTTTCAATGAAATTTACTATATATGTTGCCTCAACCTTACTACGTACCAAAATTCAACTTTCTAAGTTTAGAGAAAATTGAGTTATTCAAATTTTAAATTTTCTTTCGAAAAAAATTTTTTTCTCCGAAAATTACAAAGGTATTTTGATAAAATTTTGTGGATATCTTGCCTTAGGAAAAACCTTACTACGTATTGAAATTAAACTCTCTAAGTTTATAGAAAATTGAGTTATTTAAATTTGAAGCATTTAATAAAAATTCACTACCATAACGCACTTGCTGCGTCCCGAGTTTTTAATACAAAAGTTCCATCCTTATTTTTGAAAACAAGAAAAGAAAGTTCCACTATAATCATCGAAAATAATGTAAGCACTCTGTTCTGCTGAAAAATATTTCTGCATGATTGACGTGATGGAACTGATATGAAACCGAATTTAGCTTCCCAACCAGATGCGCACAGTGATCATGCCAATTCAAAGACTGGTCTAGAAAAATACCCAAAAATTTATAATTTCCATCTGTGGCTGTTGAGGACACTAAGATATTATTGTCTAAAAAGTTTATTGCGTTACAGTGCTTTTGAAAGTTGTGAAAGCTAATCCCAGTCGTCTGACCACAATTCAAAAACAGTCTGTTAGCAGAAAACCATGCATGTAACTCCGTAAAAACCGAGCTGCACCTAGTTGCGAGACCCACATCCGAAATGTAAGAAACAATAATGGAGGTATCATCCGCCTACATGGTAATCGACGCTGGCAACTTCAAGCTACCCAAGTCATTAATATATAATAAAAACAGCACTGGATCCAGGACCGATCCCTGCGGAATGCCCAGGTCACTGCTGATAATTTGCGCTCTGTCCAACAACAACATACTATCTTCTCTGGGAAAAATACCTAGACAGCCAAGACAGAGGCAATCCCCGTATGCCATACATCTGTAGCTTCTCGATCAAGATAGTGATCGACGCAGTCAAATGCCCTGCTGAGATCACAAAAGATACCAACGGGACACTCGCCAGCCTCTATGCTCTTAACTACAGAGCCATAGTATGAATAAATTGCCGTCGATGTTGATCTATTGTCCAGAAATCCATGTTCATTTTTTGTAAATATTTGTTGCTGGGAGCAGTACGTCACAAACCAGTTCAGAAATGCATACTCAAATATACATGAAAAGCTAGGAGGAATCGCCACTGGCCTGTAGTTTTCCAACAAAAAGAAATCTTTTTTTTTATGTACCGGAACTTTTTTGTCGATCTTTAACACTTCAGGGAATAGCCCACTTATAATATAAGTATTAACTAAGTGCAATAATGGTTTAATTATAATATACAGGCGCTTCTTAAGAAGAAACTTGGGAATATCGTCATACCCAGATGATAACTTATTTTTTAAGTTACAAGTTAGTACATTATAGAGTTCCGGTTCTGAAAACGGGGAAAGATAAAATGAATTTGGCGGAGACGTAACGTTCTTTGTGATCTGCCTATAGTCAATCTTGTGGTCGTCTATCTGAGATACCGTCTGCCTTGGAGTCTGTTCAAAATAGAAGTTGAACAGATTAGCAACCTCATCAGCAGAAGTCACCATACGATTGCCCTTCTGGATATGAATTTCGTTGCCACGTTTCCTACATTTGCCGGATAGTTCAGATACAATCTTCCAAGCACCCCGTATATGATTATCATACGGATATAATATATTTTGAAAATATTGTTTTTTGTTTGATTTTACGAGATTGTCATGCCTTTGTTTCGCTATTTTATAATAATAAATCTAATTCCGCATATTAAACTTTTAAGTGGCATAGATCATTAAGATTTAAGCTAGATGTCCTTACTTCATCAGTTACCCAATTTTTGGAAAGGTCACCTCTCGCTTTTCGGCAACGTTTCGGGAAATTAACCTCAAAATGGTAAAAAATGTGTTAAAAAAAGTATCCTTGAAGCAACTGACTACGAAGAACGAAGTAACTTTGACGTAAGTACGAGGACGTCAAGGCATTGAAGGGAATGCGGAAGCAAACTTGATGTTTGGGAGAAGAACCAAACGCTGTAATACTGGAGGAAAAAGGCAGGCAAAACGGTGCATCAACATATCAGCAGAGAAGCTCGACTGTTTCTTTAATTGAACAGGAACGACATGAGAATAATCACGGGACTTTTCACAGGACACTCCCCAGTGGTATCACCTTATAAAGAGGGGGAAAGCGGGAGTGAGAACAGCAGATGCTACACTTAAGCAGCAGAAGCAACATAACACTTACTATGGGAATGCATGGCTCAGTTCTGCAAAAGGCTCAAATACCTGATAAAGTCTAACACCACAGGAAATAAGTGAAATGGACCCAAAGAGAGAGTTGACTATATGAAAAGTTTGAAGATTTTGGACAACTTTTATAAAAGCAGCGCTGCAAGGCTAAAGACCTATACGACTTAGTAAACAATCTACAAATATAAAATGTATGTATGTATGTAGGTATGTGTGCCCAAGCAACATTTACAGTTAAATTGACGTAAAATCGCCCTAACAATAGGTCGGCGACCAAATCACCATAGGTCATTTTCAAGTAAAATTCAAGTGTATTTTACTAATGTGGGAAATAAACTAAAAGTAATAGGGAAGTCGATAATAGGTCCAGCAAGGCATTTTGCTCAACGCGTTTTAGGTATATTTAGGGCATTTTCATTCTATATTGGGCCAATTGACGTAATTTATTGGTAAATACGTTCAAGGTTTTACCTGAATCCGACATCTGGGCGCAAGTGCGTGAAGTTCTTAGCAACGAACTGCGCATGCGACATTATTCTGTAGGATCTCTGGTTATGTGTGTATTAACAAACAGTAGATATTAGCAACTAGGTATGTCCATCTTTGTTAAAAAATGACAACATGTTGAATGATCAAAGATGATACTTTAAATATTTTGATCAATGATAAAAGTAATTCGCACTGCATAAAGGAAAAAACCACTGCAGTTATGTTTTTTTCTGTTAACATGATAATGATACTTTGATATAATTCAAGCGCCTCTGTAAAAAGTAAAATTAGTTCATATTAAAAACTATTCAAAACTCTTGAAATTCTGATTTAGAAAAATTGGTAATGCAAACAAGACAAAACTACCCTACCCTCATTGTATACAAGCATTATTTTATGTTTTACACTAGATTCAACAAAAAATGGTGTTCAGTTTTTCAATGCAATCAAGATGGATACCGCAATCATAGCTTAATATGGCTACCGTTGTAACATTATTGACCTGACAGTTAATTTTGCTCTATTTTTTACCTATAAGTCACAATTCCCAATGACGAGACAAACTAAGCAAACTTTGAAGGCATTTTGTTCTATTATGGGAATTTCAACTACATGATAAACGAATTTAGTTTAAATTTATTAGCAATCATAGATTTTCATGCACCGGAGAGACATAGGAATGATTATATAGAGTTTTTGATTTTTGATTTCATAATATGTTATAGACATCAATAGAGCGAAAATAAGTAAATAAACATAAACATATGACAGCTAACCGTGTTGCCAATGCTTCATTACATTGGCATAAAAAGGTATGTATTATATTGAAGGGGTAAACGTTCTGATTTCAAATCAGCAGCTTTTCTTCCATATAGTAGTAGCCGATGAAGTTGTCATACGTTTTTAGGATTTACACAGAGAATATGACTGAACAATAAAACTTTTATTAACAAAGTTCATCAACTGAAACACCTTTAACATTCACAAATTGATTTCGCTGATGTACGCTTCAAACCTTGAGGACATTTTTATTTGAAGTCAGATTTTATGGGTAGTTTCAACTTTGATGTAGGCAATTTGATTTGGAAGACCACTTCTGCAGTAATTATGACTATACGACCAATCAGAAAGCCATTTTAGGTTATCTTAGTGCCCAAAATATTTCCTGTGTTGTATTGCAGTTAGACTGGTAATATATACGTAATCTGGATTTATAAGAATACCTCCAATGTACTATACTACAGAGACGTATTGCAAGTTGATATTAGGTAGTAAATTACCTTAAAATAGTTATTTTAGGTATCTGGACTTAGTAGTCAGTTTTCAGTCCAATTTAGGGCACACTTCGACCTAAAGATTACCAAGTGTCGAATTGAAACTCAAAATCATATTTTATATATATATATATATATATATATATATATATATATATATATATATATATATATATATATATATATATATATATATATATATATATATATATATATATATATATTATATATATATATATATATATATATATATATATATATATATATATATATATATATATATATATATATATACATAATACAAAGTGTTTTACATATATACATATATTACGTCAATACGAAATCGCAAAGAAACGAGCTGACCGAATTTGATAAAATTTGGCACATATTGTCTTTTGCAAACAGCTTAGATGAGTTCGTTAATCGTTTGTATCATCAAAAATTTGGTAAATCCGCAGCCTGTATAGTAGTGTGGATCGAAAAAATCAACTTTTGAATTTAACTTGCGGCTAGCTACAAAAAGTTGTCTATTATTAAGTGTGTTAATTTCCCAAAATTTTAAATTTCTTGTTAACCATCTTCAGGTGCCACAATATAATTGAAATGTAGGAAATTTACAAAATTTGTTTTTAATTAAAATTTCGTTTACATTACTAACAATTGAAAACTCCAATGCGAACATCGGCAACATAGCATGCTTGTGCGACTTTCTGCACAATATTTTAAAAAATTACGTCTGGACAAAGTGACGTGCAAGTGGAAGGTGTTTACTTCGATGGACGTAAGGACAAAACCGTCCGATATATCTCCCTCGGTAATAAATTGCACAGAAGAGTAGTCCTAGAAGAACATATCGCAGTATTTAAAGAACCCGAATCTGAATATCTCGGCCACGTTGTTCCAGTGACAGGATCTGCAAAAGACATAAAATTATGTTTCTTTGAATTTTTAGAGAAAAAAATTGATACTTCTACTGTAGTTGCTATAGGGTGCGATGGTACTGTGGTAAATACGGGATATAAGAACGGAGTAATTGTTGATCTAGAAAGACCTCTGCACCGGTTTGTCTCTATGCTCCATGCGAATGAGTTACCTTTAAGACATTTGCTTCAGTTTTTAAATGGTTCTACCACAGGTCCTCGAGGTTTTTCGGGGGAAATTGGAAAAAAATTAGAAGGTTATGAGAACCTTCCTATCGTACGTTTTCAACATATTGAAGTTGAATTATCCAATGTCGATTGCAAGATTTTAAGCAGTGATCAGAAATATTTACACGAGATTTGTTTGGCATTTTCTTCTGGAAATGTTACAGCTGATTTATCACATAGATATCCAGGACCGCTGGCTCATGCTAGATGGATTACTTGTGCTAACAGATTACTTCGTTTATATGCTGCCACAGAAATACCTTTAAAGAATCTAGACATCTTAGCTACCTTTGTGATAAAAGTATACGCGCTTACTTGGTTTGACATAAAAATAAAGTATTATTGCTTGGATGGTCCAAAGCATTTATAAAACTTGGTTAAACGGTCAAGATATCTGCTTGAAAATATTTTAAAGATAATAGATCCAGTGATTCAGGGAAATTCTTATTTTGCTCATCCGGAAAACCTGTTACTTTGCAAGTTAAATTATGAAAGACTATCTATTCGAGAATTAGGTCTAAGACGGATCTTAAGTCGAGAGTAGACAGTACTCCTGGAATTATAAGACAATTTACAATACCGGAACCGAATTTCAGTGCAACCAATTATGAGGACCTGGCTGAAGGGCAAACCTGTAAGTTAACAGAACCGCCCATGTTATCAACAACTCCAAATCCAGAATTCAGGGAACTGATAAGAACATTACCTGATATGAATTTAGTAAGGTTTCCATGCCACACACAGGCTGTCGAGAGAATGGTAAAACTAGTCATATAGGCATGGTTAAGTGCTACAGGGACAGAAGCAAGAGACGGTTTTGTAATGGCAAAGCTAAAATCAATGTCAGAAATGTCTAAATACGAAAAGGGATTTTAATTAGATTTTATAGGAAGAGGGCGGGCGGGTGTAACTCCAGGCACGGGTACCTATTCGTGGTGAGTTCTGGATAGTTTATTATGTAACTGTTTGAAATTATATAATAAATTAGCGAAAGTCCGTGC
The DNA here is from genome assembly GCA_964006375.1 of Tillus elongatus. Taxonomy (NCBI): domain Eukaryota; kingdom Metazoa; phylum Arthropoda; class Insecta; order Coleoptera; family Cleridae; genus Tillus; species Tillus elongatus. Next base: position 130,215,083 of record OZ023262.1, read on the forward strand.
AAAACATTTAGAAATCTTTTTTTTTTCTTCAATTTATTATATATGTATGTGTATTGTGGCACCTGAAGATGAAACTCTAGAGAGTCTAATTTTTGTGCAGTAAACGATGTTTATAAGTGGAAACTTTTTGTTACTAACCCGTTTTAAATTGCAAAAAAAAAGTAAAATATCTACTTTTCGATCCACCCTACTGTATAGTTAATATATATATATATATATATATATATATATATATATATATATATATATATATATATATATATATATATATATATATATATATATATCATCAATCCAGTTTAATAAGGTGTTAGATAAAACATGACCATTAATTTATGCATTTAATTCCACGAATAAATATGCATATTAACATATCCTAGAAAATAAAAAATTGAGTTTTTATACACGTTAAGAATAAAACATGAATCGTGTTTGCTTATCTCCAGTTTAGTTTTTTATTGTAAAGGAAACCATATTAATTGCGGTCGCCCACCTCGCCAGCTTGTAGATCAGTCGCTCTTAATAAATTCATGTGAATCATATTATCACATAATTTAACATAGTTTTTATGTGTAATATATATATTAATTATCTTTTCACTACAAACAAACCATTAATTTTGAAGCATTTGCTCTATAAATTTGTAATTCAAATTTTAAGATAGTTATATGTTTTGAAATTAAAAGCTAACATATCCAATCCAATTAACTTTGAAATAAAGGAATAATTGCTTATTATAAATTTAATTTGTCTGATTGGAGTTTTTATTTTTGTAAGATTATACAATTTTAGATAAATAATATAAAGCCGCAACGATCAAAAACAAGATATGGTTGCTATTTGCTTAACCTATACAGTTGTGGTTAACAAAAGTAAGCAATACATTTATCTCTTGTGTTATTATTCATTCTTAAATGTCGCTTTTTTCAGAAAAAATTTTCTAACCAACCCAACTTCCCCACTAACAAAATTTTTAAATGGACGGTATTCACCACAATAAACAAATTTTTATTTTGTTCAAAGGTGCTCGAGGTAATAGTACTGTATATACAGACTAGCCTGCAATGGTAGACTGAAGATCAACCCAGGCTTCAGGGGCAACTGCAAAATTCAGGAGATCGTGAAGGAGCCCATGCTTGAAATGAGGTCAGACTTCGCGAGCCCTCGAATCTGCAGGGAAAACAACTTTACAGTGGAAATCCCCGACCGCGAGGCATGGCGGGAAGAGACGCCGAGCATACCACGGGACGCGCTCGTCTGTTTTACGGACGGATCCGGCGGGTAGCGTGGGGCGGGGGCAGGTGTTTACTCGGAAGGACCGAGGGTAAGTCATAGTATTTCCCTCGGAGCCCATTCAACGGTTTTTCAGGCCGAAATGTACGCCATCCTGCACTGTGTGCGGGAGAACAGGAGGGGGGGCTACACCAACAAGCGGATGCTCATAGCCACAGACAGACAGACAGGCCTTAAGGCACTAAGTAGCCCACGGGTAAATTCCTGGCTGGTGAGTGAGTGCCGAGACGAGACGAGCGACCTGGCTGGGCAGAATGAGCTGACCCTCATCTGGGTGCCGGGTCACTCGGGGGTCAAAGGCAATAAAGGAGCTGACAGTCTCGCTAAGAGAGGGTCAGCAGAACCATTTATGGGATAAGAACCGGCTCTGGGCGTGAAAAAGAACACTGTCAGGGGAGCCATTAAGTCCTGGGTCAGACACCAACACAAGGTGGACTGGGCAGTTCAAAGAGAGCTGTGGAGCTGCTAAATCTTAGCAGAGGACAGCTCAGAAACACAACAGGTCTCTTGACGGGACACATGGCCGTCAAGGAACACCTACATAAAATGGGGCGGTTCGAAGGGGACCTCGCATGCAGACTCTGCGGCGAGGGGGATGAATCAACCCAGCACATTTTGTGAGAGTGTAAAGCTCTAGACTGCAAAAGACAACTGATCTACGGTCAGTTTAGACCGGAGACAGAGCACTATAAAACTTCACCCTACCAATCGCTGTGCAGACTAGTTCAAGGCACAGTGATTTTGGAATGGGTGGAGTAAGACACAATCAACCAAAGGTTGCAGTGCTATCGGGGCGGCAAGACCGCGGACGAGCCCTGAGGGAAAAAAATAGTACTGCAAATTGAAACATCACTTCCACATAGCTGTGATAATTCACTCTCCTTAGAAAGATATTCTCATGAAATTAATTTAGGATCCATGACTTGACCGTAATTATATTTGGAAAGGTATTTCATCGGCATGTTTTGGTTCTATCACAAGGTAGGTTAAATTATTTCTACGGCCGTATTAAGCGATATTTAGGAGAATTAAAAAAATATTGATTTAGGGCGATTTTCACAAACAAAACAAAAATTAAAGTTTCTGAGCATGAGAATCAAGAACTTATCCTACAAATGCATGTAGAAAAACAGAAGATGCTCTACGGGTTCAAAAAGTAATGAAAAAGCATAAATTTAAACCATATCAATACGAACCAGTTCAAAATATTTATCTAGGAGATGCACAACCGCGTTTAGAGTTTTGCAATTGGTATTTACAAAATTTAAAAAACTCTGGACGCAGCAAGTGCGTTATGGTAGTGAATTTTCATAAAAATGTTTTTATTGCAAATATGTGTGTTTTCTTTTTAAGAAAGCAGACATCAATTTTGGTTACCAGTATAACCTATATAGAAAAAGCAGGCATCAAATTTGATTACCAGTATAACATATATAGTGAAAACAATGTGCCATGTTTCATCAAAATAACTTGATTGTTTGAAAACGTACAGAAATTTCCAAAAGTAAACCAAAAGTGTTACTGAAAAAATCCGTTTCCTGGTCAACCTTATAGGTTAATAGCGAATTGAGCTTTTCAAATATGAAGCATTTAATCAAAATTCGCAACCACAACGCACTTGCTGCCTCCAGAATTTCTTAACTTACAAACATGCATTATATTTCGATGGAAAATGCAAAAAAAATAAGGCGTTTTCGACAAAAAAATAATTATTTGTATCACCAACGACTTATGGGCCACCCTGTGATTGTCGCAATAATGTTTTAAGATGTAGCTCAAAACACCATATAATTAATGTATACAATATTTTTTCATATCTTGTATAATAACGAATATATTGAGCTTAATTGATTTTTTACGAAAATTCGACAAAAATTATATACCATTAAACAATAAACTCTATAGCTAAGGCTACTGCCAAGCATCATAGAAAGGGTCTATTAGAAATGAATTTTCTGGAAATATTTTAGTAAAATGAAGGACAATGACGGTTGAAACTAAGAGTTCGGTGTATGTAAAACATTCTTCTTGAGACATTTTCTTTCCATAGATCGTATTAGATTCAAGTTATTTGCCTAAATGTTGCGAATTTTGACGTTTTCAATTGTCACTTTGACGTTTTGAGGAAACCCCCATTTATTTTTCTTTAAATGCCCATAACTTTTTTGTCTTTTGACCTACAGAGCTAAATTTTGGTAGGTGGCACACCTATAACGATATAAACCAGCTTACCAAATTTGGTTGCCCTTACTTTGTTAATTTTGGAGATATACATATTTTGCGAAAGAAAACACAAATTTTTCCAGGAAAACCTCGGCGGATTTTCCTGGCTAACAAAATTATCCAAGCGACTTGCGAAAGGAATGTACTCACCAATTTTGACGTTTAAAATCGCAATTTTGACGTTTTGAGGAAAATCCAGATTTTTTTTTGAATGCCTGTAACTTTTTTATCCTTTAACCTACGGAGCTAAATTTTGGTAGGTAACTTGCCTATAATGAAATAAATCCGCATATAAAATTTGGTTGCCCTTACTTTGTTAATTCCGGAGATATAAATTTTTTTCGAAAGAAAACACAAAATTTTCCGGGAAAACCTGGACCGATTTTCCTGGCTAACGAACTTATCCAAGCCATTTGCAAAAGGAATTTATTCACCAAATCTAATCAAAATCGGCCCATTATTTTTTGAGTTATCGGTGTGATACATATATATATATATATATATATATATATATATATATATATATATATATATATATATATATATATATATATATATATATATATATATATATATATATATATATAAACATATAAAAATTTAAACCGACCCCGGATATGTGTTCTGGGGCGCCTAATTAGCGCTCATTTGAAGAAATTTTTTCAAAATTCAAAAGTCGGGATCTCCTCATTAGTGAATTTTTTTTAAGAAAATTCACTAAAATGGACAGAGATTTTTATAAAAATGTTATTTGTACCGACGATGTATATGTAAGCAGTGTTGAAATCCTAAATAGACACAACAACAGATTTTGGTCCTAAGAGAATCAACAACAAACATTTCCGTGGTAGCAACAGGTAGATTTGGTTTTAGTGCTTCTTGTTTTATCTTGCGAAATAGAACTAAATTTGTTATTTACGAGGGCAGCTTGACAGAAAATAGGTCCCGAGATATCCTGAAGAAGGAAATGACCAGTTTATGTGATAATATTTAATTGATTCATTTAAATAACATATGTTGTCAATAAGATGGTGCTCCAGCGCACAACTCACAAACAGTAACACCATATTTATTTTAATTAACAGGCACAAACGGTTCTGTGGGGTAGCCGCCCAGGTTCTACGCTTTGCGTAGCATAAGGAGATTTTTCCAAACTTTCATAGAACATAATGACAATTAATTTGTACAATTTTGTTAAATATTTAAATAACTTATTGGTATTTTTTCGTTTATAAATTTATTGTTTCAAGTATTCAGGTTCAAATTTTTTATAATAATCACATCAAAAAACATTTTTTTAAACTCAATTATTTAAAATTAATTGCTTTTAGTGTGACATTAAATGACTATTATTCATTAAAAAGTTTATAATAAATTATACCATCTTTATAGCAAATGAAATGTAAACTAAAGGTAATACTATGTAAGATCATCCTAGAAAGACGATATAAATAAAGTTAGTAAAATATACTACTCAACACTCAAAGCGTCGCTCACAAAAATTTTACACTTTTAGTGAAGTTTCTTTTAAAAAATCACAATAAGGGGCCGATTTTGATAAAATTTGGCGAGTGCGTTCCTCTTGAGAGTGTCTTGGATAAGTTCGTTAGCCAGGAAAATCGCACCAGTTTATCCTGGAAAATTTTTGGTTTTCTTTAGAGAAAAAAATCGTATCTCCGGAAATAGCAAAGCCATGACAACCAAAAATTCGTATCTCCGGAAATAACAAAGCTATGACAATCAAATTTAATACGCTTTATAGTATGAAACATATACTACATGCGAAAATCTAGATCTCTAGGTTAGAAGACAAAAAAGTACTGGAAATTTAAATTTAAAAAAAATTGGGTACCACCGATGACCAGAGGAACGCACAAAATAAAAATATTTTGTGTGGATAAAATGTATCGTATATTACAGGCCGAGATTAAGTTTTTTTGGCGCAAAACCGACAAGAACTGCCAGAAGAAATATTTTGAAAATCTTTAGTTTTTTTTTTCTTAAAACGTCAAAAGTCGCAACATTGAGGCACAGAACCTGAAACAAATACCGGTTATGTAGAGAAGACTTCGCAAGAAACGTGTTTCACAAAGACTTAAGTTTCAGCTTCAACCGTCATTGTCCTCCATTTTACTAAAATATTTGCAGAAACATCATTTCAAATAGACCTTTTGTCTGATACTTTGGTATTAGGCTTAGTTATAGAGCGTATTGTTTAATAGTCTGTAATGTTTACTAATTTTCGTAGAAAAAATTCGCTATGGAGGAAACTGCGACTTTTGAATTATGAGAAGATTTCTTCAAATTAGCGCGGACTTGCCCCAAGAACCCACATATAAAGAGTGACGTATTTCTAAGGTAAAGCTTAATATATCCGTTCTTATACAAGAAACGAGAAATAATTTTATAAGTTAATTATAAGGTGTCTTGAGCTGCCTCTAAATTATTTTAGTAATCACAGGTGGCCCATAAGTCGTTGGTGATCCAATTTTTTTTTAATCGAACACCCCTTATTTTATTGCATCTTTGCTTTTTACATCGAATTACAATGCCTGTTTGTAAGGAAAAAAATTGATAGTGTTCATCGTTTTCGAGTTATTTCAATTGTTTTACAACTTTTCACATTTTTGGCGCATATCAAATATTGTCATACGCCGCTTTTACTCATAGATAACGGATCCCATGAAAATGGCGCCTTTGGAGATGCTTTCGTTTATATTGTTTGTCAATGATTCTACTTTTTCAAACAATAAAGCTATTTTGAGGAAATATGGTCCATTGTTTCTACTATATAGATTATACATTTCAAAATTTATATTTACATTTTAGACTTATTTGGATAAGTATAAAATGAAGGCAACTATTGAAATTGAATATAGAATCAATAACTTGTACAGTAAATTTGCTTAACTTGATGTATCGAAATTGAAACTGTCAGTGTCAGAATGTGTGTTTTGGAGACAATAATGTTTGGAACCTACCTAAGACCAAATTGCACTAGAAGCAATTACAAGTTTAGAAATTGTTGACCATATTGTACAACTTCAATAAATAATATTATTATTATTGTTAAGAAAGACATAATATTATGTGTTTATTAAATTTTGTTTATGAAAATTCACTACCATAACGCATTCATGCGTCTAGAGTTTGTTAATTTTGATGTAACATTCGATTGCCGCGATCAAATTGATCTCTGTTAAAAGCGTTTGTAAGCACGATCCTTTCGTTATTACCTCGTTGTTTTGTAATATATCAGGTAAGTCACATAAATTTTATACAGGGTGTTGAATAAAACACTGAAAATTTTCTATACCGTCAAGAAGTTCCCGTTTATTTTATTTCTTAAATTTCAACTAATAACATGTTAAAGTAGGCCCTAAGCTACAGGATGGGGTTTGTATTTTCAATTTATCCTTTTTATTTACAGGATGATTACAAAAGAAGTGTTTTTTTTTTGTTGTTTTTGTGTATAACTTTTTACTTGTAAACCGATTTTCGTCATATAGGGCTCATATTGAAATGACAACTTCAGAAAAGGACGTTCAGTTAACATAATTGACACACAATGAACGATCAATATACAGTGCGGAGTCAGAAGTAATCCAAATCCTAATCGTTTTAAAAATTTTATTTGACAGCAGAATTGACTGGAAATGAAGTTGCTTATAAAAGAACCATTAATTGTGGGCGCTAAAAATTGTTTCTCGTCTGCATAGGTCGAAACTTGTTAAAATAACTCAACTACAAACGGCTTGTTTCCAAAGGAAAATTGTTGAATGGTTCCAATGGCTTGGATCGCTTTTGATATCGCGCTGTATATTGATCGTTCATTCTGCGTTGATTATGTTGACTGAACATTCCTTCCTGAAGTTTTGGTTCCAATATAAGCCCTCTATCACGAACATCGTTTGGCGAGTAAAAAAGGTCTACCCAAAAACAGAAAAAAACTTTTTTTGTAATCAGCCTGCAAATAAAAAGGATAACCGGGAAACTAAAACACCACGCTGTAGCGGGTCCTATTCCAATATGTTTTTGGTTTATATTTAAGAAATATTTTTTTTTGTCAAACGGGAGCTTTTTGACGGCATAGAAAATGTTCAATGTTTTATTCCACACAATGTATAAAATTCATGTGAATTACTTGACGATTTGCAGAACAGCGGGCTAATAGTGAAATAATCGTGTTTGCGAACGTAAGAGGTTTAAATTTGATCGCGGCAGTCTAATGATACATCAAATTTAAAAAGGATTAAATTTTTTGGAACGACGCTGTTGAGTAGTGTATATAGGGTGATTCATTAAACAAAAGCTGCTTCATCTATTGTTCACACTGTCCATGGCCTACTGGAAATACAAAAAAAAAATGGAATCTACTGACCCATTTAAAAGAATATATATATATATATATATATATATATATATATATATATATATATATATATATATATATATATATATATATATATATATATATATATATATGTATATATGTATATATATATATATATATATATATATATATATATATATATATATATATATATATATATATATATATATATATGTATATATATATATATATATATATATATATATATATATATATATATATATATAAAGCGCATATATTCAAGAAGCTCTCAATGAGCCGGATTCAATGATATAAAAATATACATGTGTTCCATCAAAGAAATCATATGTTTGGTTTGCATCACAAAATCTGAGCTTAGTAGAAAAAAACTATCTGCATCATTTATATTCTACGCAACAAAATCTTTTAGTATTAGTTCTCACAGTTTTATTATCTCATCACATATAGGAGATATAGGGGGCGCATAAAAATGAAATAAAAATTTTCAAAATCACCATGTGGCTCAAAACAAAGAGTGTCATGCTAGTTTTTATTTCGGCATAGTTAGTTTCACAGAAAAAGCAGAATGGTATTACGAAAACCTCAAACTTCTACCTCCACTCATAACCGATATGCCCCACAAACACAACAGAATCCTGACATCTGTACATAGCATAACCATATGCGTAATACACATGTGTTCACAAAAACTGAAAATTGCTACTTTACTGAGATGTATTCAGTTGATTTACGTGAAACATTTGTTTTAACATTACCATTCTGTAAATTAACTTCGGAATTTGTAGTTATATATTACTTCCATCCTAATTATTTAAAACATATTCAAAGGCAATCTAGGACCAGACTCAGCAAAAATAAACTCTCTTGTTGCTTCTAAAGTAATTATATATTATATTGCAATTTGAAATGTCTGATGCATAACTTCAGAATTTCTAGTTGTATTACTGCCATCGTACTTATTAAAAAATAGTGCTGCAAATTGAATAATAACTTCCACATAGCTGTGATAAGTTACTCTCCTCAGAAAGATATTCTCATGAAATGAATTTAGGGTCCATGACTTGATCACGAAGAAACTATTCGCATTCCTGTACCCATAAACTTCTGAAACGTTATATTACTCGAGTTTTAACAACAAATGTAAATTTTCACCGAATCACCCCTCATTTACCCCCTACCCCCAAAAGCAATCTTACCCAAAAACAATTCGAAGCGCTCCTTTCTCGGGTGCTAACTGAATACCAGATGATATTTCAATTCGTTCGAAAGTTATTGCGCCTACTAACAGACAGACGTACAGGCCGACAAACCGACCGACACACCAACAGACAAAAAATATTCGTTGCAGAATCAAGGTTTCTATATGTTTTGAGACTTTTCACGCCGTTTTAGCAACAAAAAAATCGAAATTTCTGTCACCGATATTCCACCCCACACATTAAACCCATAATTTAATTTCCGCACAGAATACCAGATGTTTGATGAAATTGAAAGTTTTCTAATAAACAAACCCTAAAATGTTATATAACTAGAGTTTTAACAAAAAAATCTCAATTTTCACCAAAACATCCCCCATTCATCCTCTAACCCCGGAATCGTTTTTACCCAAAAACAATGCGAACCGTTCGTTTGGTGGGTGCTAACTGTATGCCAAACTTGAAGACAATATCTCAATTCGTTCTAAAGTTATCGTGGCTACAAACAGAGAGACCGGTAGACACAGAAAATGTTTGTTCCCAAATCATGTTTTATATATGTTTTGACACTTTGTACGATGTTTTAAGCGAAAAAATGTTTTCAATTTTTGGTGCCGATGCCACACTTCCAGACGTATTGACGATGTGGAAGTAATATTTACAAAGACATTCCGAAATCCAGGACCGGTCTCAACAAAGATAATTTCACATATTGCTTTTAAAGTAACATCCTGTATATTGCAATTTATAATTGCTGATGCAAGAATCGAAAATCTGAAAGACAAGAGGGCTAAACTATGCAGATCGTGTAATTGTCATACTTTTGCAACATTCACTGTAAATTGTCTGCAAAAAAGTGGCGATAGGTCCTTAATTTCCAACTACAGACGAATTGATTTTCTATGCAATTTTGCTAAGGTATTTGAAATCGCCATTCATAATCGCAACTACCCATCTGTCAAAAAAATGATGTCAACACGGCTTTATGGAAAAGAGGCCTACTGTCTCCAATATACACTGTCTATAATGTAACGCATAAGTCCAATCGAATTGAAAGTGACCATAATTAAGGAAAATTCAAAAAACAGGTCGATTTTTATTTTTTTTAAATAAATTTTCTGATATAAAAGTCTCACCCCTATCGTCACATCTCTTCAAGGAATAGCTACCCTTTCGAAATTTTGAAGTTGAATGGTGGGTAGTGTGATATATCTTTTTACAGCTAATCCAAATCTCTAGTCAGCAAGGTCATTTTTTTGTAGGAATAAAATAAAGTGAGCAATAACATTTTTATTATCAGTAACACCTAACACAAGTGAAGCCTATAAAGAATTGCATACTACAGCCTTATCTAATCAGATGTTTGAAATGCCCACCTTCTTGTGCCTGACAATATCCCAAACGGTTGGACTCTATTTATAATCTCTGGAGAAATGCTTGTAAATTCAGTTCTAATTCTTGCTCTTAATTCGTCGATAGTATCTGTAGAACAGGTGAACTTGCTGGTCACTCGATTACACCTAGTTTGCCAATCCACCTGTTGGAAAATTGTTAATGCAGATGCTGGCGAACATTAACGTCATAATGCGCGGGGGCACCATTTTGTTGATTGAAGTTATGACTTACCATACCAGCATTGTGTCCATCTCGATCAGGAAATAAGTTCAATAACGTGGGAATGAGATATCGCTGTAAAAATTGTAAAAATCGTGGTCTATTTATAGTTCCATAAAAAAAGTAATAGGAGCCCTACTCCTAACAATTCCCGCCCAAACATTTACCTTTTGTGGATATTGTGTGTGACTCTGTCGCATCCATCTTAGATTTTCCCTTGCCCAATATCTCCAGTTATGACGGTTAACTTCTCCATGTAGTATAAAAATATATTCGTCCGAAAACAGAATATTCGGTACTTGCAAAGAGTTATAATTACATTTATCCATTATGGTTAAACAAAACTGCATCCTTTGGTCTGGTTCGTCATGGCATTAGACCTTCAAAAGCTGTATTTTATAAGGATGAAGCTTTTTAAGTTTTAATACTTGATTTGCCGTCTGAAATGGAATTAGAGTTTTCAGCCAATTTTCCAAACACTGCTGTGGACATTCTCCTCCACTGCCAATAAGACGTTTAATTTCACTTCTTCATTAATAGACCGGCGACCTGATTTTGGCAAATCTTCCACGCTAGACGTTTCTCGAAATTTGTTATCTATTCGACTCACTGTTGATTGATTGATAGACATATCCAGATATTTAGTATTAAACAGAATACACACCTCTGCCTGTGTTCAGATCCTGTCACCATAATCAATTGTCATTAGAACTTCAATTCTGTGAGCTATTAAGAAACGCATTTAACTAAAAATTTAATAAATAATTTGGAAAAGCAAAAGTTGAAGATTATACGTATTCACTTTGCACGACAAGCAAAATAGAAATTTACTACTATTATCTATAGATTGTATCGCAAAAAATTATTAAACTTATGCTTGATTAGTTTTAGTGACACATGTGACACAACAGATAATTGTTATCATCAGTTGATTGTTACAGATACGACTAGTAGACAAAAAAATCTCTACACTTCTTTCGTAAATGAAGCCCAACATTTTAAACATTGTTTACAGACTTTAAGATATTGAAGTACCATATGATAAGTATGATATCATAATACTGGATTATGTAATTATTTACAGGCTTCACTTGCGTTAGGTGTTACTGATAATAAAAATGTTATTACTTACCTAATTTTATTCCTATATAAAAATTTGGTGTTGCTGAATAGAGAATTGGATTAGCTTTAAAAAGATGTATCACACTACCCACCATTCAATATCAAAATTTCGAAGGGGCAGTTATTCTTTGAAGAGGCATGACGATAGAGGTAAGATTTTTATATCAAAAAATCACAAACAATAAAAATCGACCTGTTTTTAATTTTAAAAAAAATAATGGTCACTTTCAATTTTTTTAAATTTATGCGTGACTTTAGAGACACAGTTTATTGCTATTATTGATAGAAAAGGCGGTCACGTTGACGTGATTTATATGAACCTGGCCAAGGCATTTGATTGTAGTGATCACATGGTGTTACTTGGTAAACGTCAATCTGTGGGTTTCTTGGCCTCACTTCCTCGCTTTTTCGCATCCTATTTAACCCGCAGGCCAAATTTTGTCCCTTAATTATATTCATACATTAAAGGTATTTCTTCGCATAATACATGGAAGGATGAGAAGTCGGTGCGAGGAGGACCTGGATGAGACGCAGTTTGGCTTTAGGAATGCACTAGGCACCCGGGAAGCACTTTTTGCCCTAAATATACTTCTTCAAAAGTGTCGTGACCAACGCAAGGATATTTATGTATGTTTCATAGACTATGAAAAAGCCTTCGATAGGGTTCAACATGAAACACTTTTAAACATACTAAGAACTTTGGGAATCGATGAGAGAGTTCTGAAAATTATAGAGTACTTGTATTGGAAGCAGAAAGCAGTGGTCAGAATCAATGGAAGACTAATCGATGCATGTCGCATTCAACGAGGCGTCAGACAGGGATGCATTCTCTCCCCGCTATTGTTCAACATATACTCTGATAAAATCTTTAAGAAGGCTTTGCAAGATAAAGACCTTGGAGTGAAGATTCACGGTGAACTGATTAATAACATTCGATATGCCGACGATACGGTCATCTTGTGCGATAGTGTCCGGGGCCTTCAAGAGTTGATGGATAGTGTAAACACGACAGGAAGGGAAATAGGTTTGAAAATAAATGTCAATGAGACAAAATTTATGATATTCAGTCGCCAACCGCACGCCGATGCTTCCCTACAGATAGACCAACAAAACATTGAGAGAGTTACCTAATTCAAATACCTTGGTTGTTATATCACAGAACACCTAGACCCTGATAAAGAGATAAAGTGCAGAATTGAAACAGCGCGCTTAACTTTCATGAGAATGAAATCATTTTTCTCTAACGACAACTTAAACCTAAGATTGCGTCAAAGAATGATCAAATGTTATATTTGGTCCGTGTTGTTGTATGGAGCTGAGACCTGGACTCTGAAGGCTGCTACGATCGGTCGACTGGAAGCGTTTGAGATGTGGTTGCACAGAAGAATGCTTCGAATACCGTGGACAGCTATGCAGACAAACGAAGCAGTATTAAATAAAGCGAATGCCGTCCGTGAATTATTTGTCACTATTAAGGTGCGAAAGATATCATACCTGGGACATGTTCTTAGAGGAGACCGATACAAGGTGCTCCAGCTTATAATGAAGGCAGCCGAGGAATTGGAAGGAAACAGATGTCATGGCTAAAGAACATTCGCGATTGGACTGGAATACGCAGTGCCGAACAACTATTCAGATTGGCCGAAAACCGCGAACAACTCGCCAATGTAATTGCCAACGTTAGGGGGACCTGATATGGCACCGAAAGAAGAAGAATATGGTCTTGACTCCATTTGATATTACACGTTCCTCAGGGATCCAACCTCGGGCCCTTACTCTTCTTACTTTTCACTAACGACTTGAACTATGTTTTGTGAGCCAATCACCTTCTTTTTGCCGACGATCTTAAAATCTATTCTTCTATAAGTGGAATGGATTATTGTGTATAGCTTCAATGTGCAATGGATACAGTTGACGAGTGGTGTATTAATAACGACATTTGACAACAAATTATCTCTCAACTTACACATAACGGTAGTAGTAAGTTTTTCAGTGACAAAAATGTCTTAAATGAGCCGTGTGATTTTAAGGTTGCGGACCCTAAGTGTATTAAATAGAGTTGTGGAGACTAGTATATTGTTAGAAACCTTTTTTAAGACTGACATTAATATATGTCTCTTTGTATTCATACTAGTTGAAATTTTTCCAAATAATTGTTATGTTGTGGTGACTGTACAGGATAATTATTCTAATTTCTAGAGTCAACGTTTCACATTAATCTTATTAATACATTAAACTCTCAGTCGAGTTAGTCACACAGCTAGGATATGCAAAGCACTCCCATTGTGACTATTATCACTGCAGGATTTTGAAACCCATGTTTGATATTTTTATTGAATTATAACAGCTCTCCTGAATTAATAAATCACATAGGGATTGTTTTACAAATTATGAGTACGTTAAAAGCCAACGTATTGCTAGACTATCTGCATCATGAGAATGCATTTCATTTAGATGATTCATCGTCAGAATTAATTCTGAATGCAAATACGGCATTTTGAAGAAGTATTAACGCCTCTACGCAGCAGCAAACCTAGCATAATGAAGACATAGTTAAGGTGTAGTACATGTGAAAGAAAAATCATTTAATACGCAACGGTAGTAGAGATGCATGTTAGTGCAAACGTTTACGGTTAATAATACTTCCTTTCGAGCACTTAAATGCGGCTTAATACTGCAATTGTTTCCTCGAAATGCAAAGACACATGTTTCATTGCAATAATGGCCGGTTATAAAACACTAATTTACGACAACTTAGAAATGAAGCGAACGGTGGAATCGTTAAAAACTCGCTGTAGGCCTAGAGTAATGCCAGACGGGCATCATCGTCATTCAGGGGGCATCGTAGTTGTTGCAATATACTTAAGACTAAAAGCGCTTGTTAACTCTTCAATGTAAAAACATACTATTTGCGATAACAAAGGTGACACATATAACAATTATTTTATTTCGTTAGAAATACAAAAGTTATATACAGGATCTTCCATGCAACTGGTTCGCCAGACGTTTAGAGTGTTAGACTGAGATTTGGGTCTTGAAAATTTGGTTGCCCCTGATCTTATAAATGGAATATTTTCATTATTGGCACTTCCGGTTATGCTGGAAGTTGCTGCGAACTTTGTTATTTTTTTTTATAAATATTATTGGCTGCGGCATCTCAGGTCATTAGCACATTCATTTCCCATCATTCAATATTTTTATAAATTTTTCAGAGAAAGTCAACTTGGCTCGCCCAGGAATCGAACCCGGGACCTCTTGCTTAGCAGGCTGGCACCTAGCAACCTGCGCCACGAGGGCGTCTAACTTTGTTATTTTAATATATGTATCACACCGATAACTCAGAAAATAATCGGCCGATTTTGATTAAATTTGGCGAGTGCGTTTCTTTTGAAAGTGGCTTGGACAAGTTCGTTAGTCAGCAAAATCGCACCAGTTTTTCCTGGAAAATGTTGGGTTCTCGATTGGAAAAACTTTGTATCTCCGGAAATAACAAAGCTATGACAACCACACTTGCTCACGGGTTTATATAAGAAGGGGTATACCATATACCAAAATTTAGATCTCCAAGTTAAAAGAAAAAAAAAGGGCATCTAAAAGAAAATTTGGTGACACTGATGACCAGAGAAACGCATAAAACCAAAATAATTTGTGTGGATAATAAAATATATTGTATATTATCGACAAAGAGTAAGTTTCTTGGCTCACAAACGTAAAGAAGTACCAGAAAAATTACTTTGAAAATTTTATAGTTCTTCTTCTTAAAACATGTCGCAATTTCAAACGTCAAAATTGGCAACTCTTAGAGAAAGTACCCAAAAATAATACGGGTTGTGTAGGAAAAATGTGGAAAGAAGTGTGTTTTACAAAACCCTAAGTTTCAGCTTCAACCGTCATTGTCCTTCATTTTAGTGAATTTTCGTAGAAAAAATTCACCAATGGGGAGATCCCGACTTTTATATTTTGAAAATATTTTTGCAAATGAGCGCGAACTAGGACCCCTAGAACCCATATCCGGGGTCAGTTTGAATTTTCTGTGTATATGTATCACACCGATAACTCAAAAAATAATGGGCCGATTTTGATAAAGTTTGGCATTTACCTTCCTTTTGTAAGTGGCTTGGATAAGTTCGTTAGCCAGGAAAATTGGACCAGAGTTTCCGGGAAAATTTTGAGTTTTTTTCGAAAAAAAATTTTTTTCTCAAGAAATAAAATAGCTATAGTAACCAAATTTGGTAGGTAGGTTTAGGATATAAAGGGTGAACTATACACCAAAATTTAGATTTATATGTTACAAGAAAAAAAAAAGTTATGAAAAAATATTTTGTGCCAGATCATTTCTATGAAAATTCACTACCATAACGCACTTGCTGCGTCCAGACTTTTTACTAAAATATTTGCAGAAAATCATTTGAAATAGAACCTTTCTCTCTTATTTTGGCAATGGTTTTAGTTACAGAGTTTATGGTTTAATGGGCTATAGTTTTTAGCGAATTTAAATAGCAAACATTTGCTATTGAAGAGGCCGCAACTTTTGAATTGTGAAGAGTTCTTCCAATGACCGCGAACATGATTCCCCCCTCCCCCACACATACCTATATATTAGTACGTGAACAAACACTTTATACCCCCTTTCCTGCACCAAAAAATAATCGACCGATGTTGATCAAATTTGGCATTTACCTTCCTTTTGTAAGTGGCTTAGATAAGTTTGTTATCCAAGCTAATCGGACCAGGCTCTCCGGGAAAATATCGAGTTTTTTTTTACAACAACTTTCTCAAAAAAAAAAAAATATATATATATATATATATATATATATATATATATATATATATATATATATATATATATATATACCTAATTTGTAATTAGAATTGGAAAAAAGAAAATTTGATCCAATGGCAAATCATGGTACGCGTTTCTTTATCTAAATATTTCCAAAATTAGAGTATTTAAGTATAGGGAGTGTTACACAAGAGTTGAAACAGAGGGCATGCTATTCATTTCTGAAACATAAAACACAGGCTGTTTCGTTTGAAAAAATTGAGTCACGACACATTGAATTTTTTTAAATACAGCCATTATTTGAGAGCGCCCTCTATGTGGCATCTGGATCTTTTTGACGAATAGTATAAACAAAAACCTCCCTGAATGCGTCACTTTCCTGGGACTCCAATTTATATTGGCTAAAAACGTCATACAACAATTCTTGATATGTGCCAAAAATGCGAACAGTTACAAAACAATTGAAATACCACGAAAACTATGAACGATATGAATTTTTGGTCCTTACAAGCATGCATTATAATTCGATAAAAAAATTAAAAATCAAATAATATAAGGCGTGTTCTATTAAAAAAAAACTAGGTATCACCAACGACTTATGAGCCAACTGTGATTGTCAAAATAATTTTATAAACTGCAGCTCAAAACACCATAATTGTTTCGCGTACATGCTATACTTACGGATATATTGAGCTTTACATTAGAAATGCGTTACCCTGTATATAAGTAAAGATATAAAAACTGAAATTGACCACGGGTATTTGGTCTAGGGGGCCAAGTTCGCACTCAGTTGAGGAAATCATTTTAAAATTCGAAAATCGCGGTCTGCTCAATAACGAATTTTTTCTGCGAAAATTTGCCAAAAATGATGGACTATTAAACCACAAACTCTATAACTAAAATTACTGCTACACCATCAGAGAAAAGGTCTATTTAAAATGGGTTTTTTGAAAATGTGTTAGTAAAATGAAGCACAATTACGATTTAAGTTGAAAATTAAGGCCTTGTAAAACACACTTCTTATGACATTTCGTCTACATAACCCGTATTCGTTTTTGGGTTCTTTGTCTGAAAAGTGCAAATTTCGGCGTTTTAAATTGCGATTTTGGCGTTTTAAGCAGAAGATCTATAAAATTTTCAAAGTAATTCTTCTGGAAATTTTTGATCTTTTTTCGTCCAGAAAACTTACTCTTGCTGCGTAATATTCAATGGGGTTTGTTATCCACCTAAAATAGTTTGTTCTTGTGCTTTTACCTGATTATCAGTAGCCCCGAATTTTTTTCTTTAAATGCTTATAACTTTTTTTTCTTTTAACGTAGAGATTTTGGTATGTAGGGTAAGTTTGATAATGGAAACCTGAGTGCCAAATTTGGTTGCCGTAGCGTTATTTTCGGAGATACAAAAGTTTTTCGAAAGAAAATCCAAAATTTTTCCCGGTAAAACTGGTCTTATTTTCCTGGCTAACGAACTTATCCAAATCACTTACAAAAGGAAGGTACCTACCAAATTTTATCAAGATCGGCCCATTATTTTTTCTTGCTAACGAACCGATGTATATATATATATATATATATATATATATATATATATATATATATATATATATATATATATATATATATTGTGACGAGGTCTTGGCTTGCAGACCGTTTTTCGGTGACACGGATTGACGGTTACTATCTGAGGATCTCGGGCGCAAGATTTTAAAGGGTTTAGTCCCTGTTGAGGATGTCTGCGACCTCTTCACTTAACTCTGACCGAAATAACGATCAAAGTACCTGGGTAACTTTGTGGAGAAGGGTTCGGTAGCCTTTAGGTGATATAGGCTAAATTTAGTGACCCCCGAGTGACCGGGCTTTAATCGCTGACTCGACGTGATCCGACCACTTCTGTTTTAATGAAAGGTGTAGCAGATTTTGTATGTTAAGGGGTTAGATAAGAATTATTCAAGGTCTTTAATTTACCCAACCCTATATTTCAGATATGAAACTATTTACAAAATATATATACACCGAACAATATTAACAAAATATGTACAAATAAAATATGCGGGTACTAACATCAATCGGAACGTCGCCCTCGCTAAAGCGGTAAAGGTTAGTGCGTGACGAAGCGTACGGATTCGGTCAGGTGTATACGATATGAGCGGTATTTCACTCAAGCATGGATACGGCAGGCGGGCAGCACACCGCGATAGACAACATCAGAATACTAGCTATAACTTCTCCGTCGAAGCAGGGGACAGCATAGACGAAAAAGTGCAGACTGGAGTGACGGGATGACAGTTCCCGGAGGCCTATGCGGACTGTGAATCCTCAGCATCTCCGCTAGGGCCAAACCGGGACGAAAACATCTTGATTACTTTAGCGAGCTGTGAATCCTCAGCATCCTTACTAAAATAACACAAGAGCTTATACCGTAAAGCCGGGAGCCCGACGAAGGGTGCAGGGCCAATTGGGAAGGACGTCTCACTTGGAGTGACCTAGATAGGCTGTGGATCCACAGCGTCCCTATAGGGATCAATCCAAGATGAATATATCTCGATTATTTAAGTGAGTGAATCCTCAGCATCCCCATAAATATAATGCAGGACAATCTAACAAACGGGAATCGTCCAGGAAGGACCGAAATAACTCGCTTGCGTAGATTTGGGCTAAAAGGCGTGATAATTTAAAAATATGAAAATTTGCTACAAAATATGGATCAATTAAAACGGACAATTTCTCACCTATAACAATATTTGCGGATACGAAAATCGGTCGGAACAGGTGCGGTCGGACGGCAAACTTAAGTGGACTTGGTGCGGACTGGTGGCCACTCACTATGCTCGACTTATTAGCTGAATTAGCAATACTGCCTCTGTCCCGTGTTGCTTCTCCTTTTATATGAATTTCAACGCTGGCCAAAAACTCCGCGATGCTTGGAATTTAATGAGCTTATCACAATCGGATAAGATAATAGGTATGAAATACCTGTTTAATTAAATAAAGATCGCCTTAAAATATTTCATGGTGAAAAATATTTTAGCAAATATTTATATAGTTTGTATTTAATTATTTTATATTTACTTAATTCACGACTTAGTAATTATGCGTTTTGTACCAAATACCGATAGAAAATAATACTTCATCACAATATATATACATATATATATATATATATATATATATATATATATATATATATATATATATATATATATATATATATATATATATATATATATATATATATATATATATATATATATATATATATATATATATATATATATGTATACATATGTATGTATGTATAATCTCCTCATTAGTGAATTTTTCGTTCTACGAAAAATTCGCTAAAAACATAAAATGCACCCCTATTATTTTATTGCGCTTCAAGCTCTACATAGGGGGGATAAAGCTAGAAGAATTAAGTTTTATTAAACTCTGTTCAAAAAAATACAGCAAGGCTGCGACTTTTTTTTTCAAAATAATTTGGACTGATGAATATAATCCAATCGGAATAATCAACAGGAGTAAATATTGATTGAAACCTCCACTACAAAAGAACAACTTTCTACAATATTATAATTTCAACGTGTTTTGTTGAGTTAGGGATCAAAGGATATGTTTTAAAATTTATTTTGAAAATTTAGCAGTATTAAAATATGTGGTTATGGATTTTGTAGTAAATTTGGTACGTTTTAGAGGCTAGGTATCAGGCTCATATTTGAAACCTACTACTCAATCCATCACCAAGAAAGATGCTGCGTTTATATGGGAAACTTATACCATTTTCCTCTCAAGTGTTCCTAATCTATGCTGGCTGAAGCACGATGTTCACATCCAATCAGTTGTTTCTTATATACGTTCATTGTGAATATATTATTACAAAATTATGTACATTTGAAGCAGCCCACTGTGCTTTCCAACCTTGTTATCGACCCTTCGCGTGCACCATTCTGCTGCTATGAATTTCTATATTTGTAGCCGGCTGTGTCACGACATTTAGTTCTTGTTCACAATAGGATTCGACATTTTTATATGCAATGCATTTACCTGCGAAATGCACACCGACTCATGATTGCATTTGTAAAACATCGTGCTTTGTTGTTTCGAATAAATACAATATTGCTGGTAAATATTCAGGAAGTTGCTGCATACTTGGCATATACGACTGATGACATTCATAAGGGAAGACATTGAAAATATCAAGT
Source organism: Tillus elongatus (assembly GCA_964006375.1). NCBI lineage: Eukaryota > Metazoa > Arthropoda > Insecta > Coleoptera > Cleridae > Tillus > Tillus elongatus. Next base: position 130,235,887 of record OZ023262.1, read on the forward strand.
GGGAACGTGAAATGTTAACACGTGATGAATATCAACAGTTTTCTGCTTTCTCTTAACACCAATGCTGATTGAATATCACTGCAGGCTTACGAACTTAATTAGTATTCTACAGGGGTTATCAACATTTAAATAAAACCAGAAAAATAAATCTTCATGGAAATTCCAATGGTTTATGTTCGTGCTTGTGATTCAAAAACCAACTTCTATTAGCCATTTTTGTAAAAAAAATGCTTAAAATGAGGTCATGATGAAGGGACAATCAAAAAAATTTCGTCTAGTAAGTCTTAACTACAGCTCTTATTAAGAAATTGGTATTTTTAGGGAGACAAGGTAAGATACTCGTATAGGTATATGTTTCAGTTGCGTGCTAACCATGGAAGCTAGGTAAGCATAGCTTCCCTTCCAAACTGAAAAATTACCTATAAGCGAATTTTTCGTACAAAAAAATGAACCAGTGAGGAGTTCCTAGTTTTTAAAAATATCTTACTGATAACTCAAAAAATACTAGGCAGATTTTGATAAAATTTGGTAGGTACCTTGCACTTGCAAACAGGTTAGATAAGATCGTTATTCGGAAAAATTGGAACAGTTTTTTCGGGAAAAAAATACATTTTCTTTAAGAAAATGTTTGTATCTGCAAAAATAACATAGCCATGGCAAGCAAATTGGGAACGCAAGGATCTGCTGTAAAAATTATCTTACGTACCAAAATTTAGATGTAAGGATTAAAAAGAAATCTGGGTGCCACTGGCGATAAGAGAGACGCACAATACCAAAATATTTTGTTTGATTAACCAAATATATTAAATATTGCAGACAAAGATTAAGTTGTCTTGGCGCACAAAGGTCAGGTCAGGTCAGGTCACAAAGGTCAAGAAATACCACAAAAATTACTTTGAACATTTAACACTTATTCTTCTTAAAACTGCAATGTCGCGATTTTCAACGTCAAAATTGACAATGTTTAGACAAAGAACCTGAAACGAATACGGGTTATATAAAAGAAATTCTGTAAGAGGTGTATTTTCTAAAGCGTTACGTTTCAGCTTTAACAGTCATTCATTGTCACTTTACTAAAATATTTGCAGAAAATTCATTTCAAATAGACCATTTCTCCGATGCTTTGGCAGTAGTTTAATTTACACAGTTTGTGGTTTAATAGCGACTTTCGTTCAAAAAAAAAACGTTATGAGCAGACCGCCATATTTGAACTTTAAAAAGATTTCTTCAAATCAGCGCGAACTAGACCCCTAAAACTCATATCCGGGGTCAGTTACAGTTTTATATGTTTATATATATATATATATATATATATATATATATATATATATATATATATATATATATATATATATATATATATATATATATATATATAGGGTGGAAAATACTAAATTCGAAAGGGACAACTCGATGTATTAGATGATATAAGTAGCTGTTTCACGCAGTCTGCTCTCAGTGCGTTGAAGCATCCTTCTGCCTGGAATTCCCAGATTTGGGAAGGCTTCTTCATACAGCCGTTTCGCTTTGTAGCAGTTGCCAAAAGCATGTGCATACACAATGTGCATTTCTGTTGATCCAGCGTTGGTAATATTTTCCATATTTAATAAACAGAAAAATTATGGAGAATGAAATTAATAACTTCAAAATAATTAATAAAAAGTCGCAAACGTAAAAATCAAGACTACACGTCAAGACGAAAATGTAAAAGTATAGTGTACATTCCAGTAACGATGGAAACTGCTCTGTTAGAATGGCTTGTTTAGGGTCTGTTATCAGTTTCTATGTTTTGTCTCTACGACTGTTTATCAGTTCTTTTTTCGAGCAAAATGTAATACACAAAAAATGAGCATAAACAGTTAATACACACCGATCGCAATAAAAAAGTAAAAACTATATTTCTGTGATTTTTCATCATTCAACGCAAAAATAATTTTTGACCCGACATCGACATACCAAAGTTGAAATATCTCAAAAACAGTGTGTGCAAGAGATTTCGACCGAGTATACCTTGGTTGCTTAAAATTAATAGGGGATTGAAAGCAGCTCTACAAAACGTCGGTATGCAGTGTGTCAAACAAATTAGGGCCAATTGAATGGAAGCACACTCTTGCAACTGGCGCCCTCTGCTGCAAGCATTGTCATTAACACTAACATATTTAAATTCCTCGTCCTGGAAAACCTCCTTATCCCAATTTTCAAGCCAATATTTAAATTATTTTGCAAATTATCCATAAAAAAATTATAATTTTAACACTTTGTATTTTAAAAAGTAAGCATTTGTGGAGCTATGTGTATATGAAACATTTTCTTTTCTGGTAATGAATGTGCACTGTAATATACAAATCATTCTTGAAACACGCTATATCTATACAGGGTGTTTCAAAAATGATGGTCTATGTTACAGGTGCACATTCAGCAGAAAAAATAAGACTATTTTTTCATATAAACATGGGTCCGCAAATGCTTAGGTTTTTAAATACAGCGTGTTCAAGTTATTTGTTTTTTTCAGTTTTTCACGAATAAGTCCGAGTCAAATTGAAATTTTGGCGTGAAAATTGGGATGTGGGGGTTTTCGAGAGCAAGAAATTTAAATATGTTATTGTTAATAACACTGCTGGCAGAGGGCTCCACCTGTAAGACATGGCTTGCATTCAATTGGCTATAAAATTTTGGCACCCAGTAATGTATACTTGATTTAAATCTCTCAGACACACCATTTTCGAGATATTTCAATTTTTATATGTCGATGTCGCTCAAAAATTAATTCTGCGATAAATCATAGGAATACATTTTTCACCTTTTAATTGCTATCAGTATGTATAAACTTAATTTTCTTATTCTCTAGTTAAAAATTAAAATCTTACCAGAAAAAAGAACTGACAAGACAATATCATAAAGATAAAATAAAAAGCCATGATAACAAACTTTGAACAAACCATTTAACAAAGTGGTTTCCATCGTTACGGGACTTGACTTTTGCGTTTTCGTCGTGACATATACTACATTTGACTTTTACGTTTGAGACTACTCACTATTTTGAAGTAATTAATTGTAGTGTCCCTAATTTTTCTAATTAAATAAGTCTTTACCAACAATGAACTAACAGACATGCATGTTATGTATTCACGAGCTTTTGGTAACTGTTATGAGGCGAAACGACTGTATGAAGAAGCCTTCCCAAATCGGAGAATTCCAGACAGAGGGATGTTTCAACGGATTGACATCGCTCTGCGAGAAACAGGTACATACTTACATCATCTAATACATCGATCTGTCTCTTTCGAATATATATATATATATATATATATATATATATATATATATATATATATATATATATATATATATATATATTACCAGGTACCCTTAATAAAGTTACTGCTGATCGAGGCAGACCACGAAGTACACGAAATCCTGATTTTGAAGAGGCTGTTCTGGATGAAATTGAACAAAATCCAAAAATAGGTACTTGGGAAATGGCCAATCATCTGGGAGCATCTAATACAACGATATGACGAGTTCTTCACGAGCAACAATTACGTCCATATCACATACAACGTGTGCAGGCACTATCGCCTGAAAGAGATTTTATACCTCGCCTACAATTTTGCCAATGATTTCTTTAACATAATAATGTAGAGAACTTGTTGAATTGTGTACTAGTCTGGATTTAGGCGCGACGGGATCGTCAATTTTCGTAACAGCCATATTTGGGCTGACGAAAATCCCCACGCAGTTTTTGAAAGGCATCATCAACAGCAATTTTCCTTAAATGTATGGGCTGGAATTGTAGGGTGTAATTTGATAGGACCATTTTTTTTACCTCACAGACTTAATGCTACAATTTATCTTGAATTCATACAAAACCAACTAAATGGGTTATTAGAAAATGTACCTCTTGACATAAGACATAACCTGTGGTTTACGCATGACAGAGCCCCCTCCCACATTTCGCCCTAACTGTCAGAATTTACCTAAGCAATACTTTTGGACGCAGATGGATCGGACGCGGTTCACCTATGGCCGGCTCGATCCCCTGATTTAAATCCTACGCACTTTTTATTTATGGGGGCATCTCAAAAGTATTGTTTATGAAGCAAATGTTGAAAATGTTGATGATCTTCAGCAAATAATTGTACTTGCATGCGAACAAATTAGCAATACACCAGAAATATTTCACAGAGTACGACGTTGTATGCTCCGCAGAATACGAAAGTGTAATCAAGTGGAGGGTGGCCATTTTGAACATTTAATGTAGTCAGGTATCATAAAATGTTATAAACTTTTTTATTTCTTGTTTTATTTGTTGTTAAAATTGGCAGACAATACAATTATTTTATTTGAGAAAAATTAATTATTGAGCGACATCGACATACAAAAATTGAAATATCTCGAAAATGGTGTGTCTGAGAGGTTTGGATCAAATATATATTTTTTGCTTACAATTGATAAGGGCTGCAATGTAGCTATACGGTAGGTCGATATTACTGGGTGTCAAAAAATTATAGCCAATTGAATGCAATCATAGTCTTACAGGTGGCGCCCTCTACCAGCAGTGTTATTAACAATAACACATTTAAATTTCTTGCCCTCAAAAACCCCCGCATGCCACCTTTCACGCCAAATTTTTCATTTGACTCAGACTTATTCGTGAAAAACTGACAAACACAAATAACTTTAACACGCTGTATTTAAAAACTAAGTATTTGCGGACTCGTGTTTATATGAAAAAATAGTCTTGTTTTTTTGTGCTGAATGTGCACCTGCAACATAGACCATCATTTTTGAAACACCCTGTATATATACAGGCTGGCTTATTAGTGCGTCAAAGCCCCAACTGCCGTATAAAAACGATCTGAAGCAATCTTTTTATATGAATTGATTAAATAGAACACCCTATTTATTTTTACATTTTTTGATTCATCATCAATTAGCGTTTCCAAAGACGTTCCCCTTTTTAATTTGCGATGCGACCTTGCCAAGTTATTCAAGAAAATGTAAAAATATTGGCCAAAACAACGTCACATAAATTTATTGGTTGTATGAGTACCATGATGAATGAAGTTGGAAAATTTTGCCACTACCTAGCTAACAGTGGCAGTTGGAGGATACATTGACCAAATATTGTGCATAATTTTAAAATTGAGGAAATTTAAATAGCATTTTTTCTCTTAATTTAAATAAATACATCAGTATTTCATCCGATAACTGAATTCGCATCTTCATTCCCCATAAATTTCATAAATAATGTTCTATGACTAAAATCAATATTTTCACAATTATTCTTACTTTGCCGGTTCACAGAGGTGAATTTTGATCATTAATTGCTGGGAGTTCTAGTAGTAATAATAACTATTATTATTATCATACATATCATTTCAAACATGAAACTAGAACATAACAATAACATAACTATAAAGCCAACAAAAACAAGATAGAATGATAAGATTCGAATAACAAAACCGGAAAATAGTTAAACTAATAAGTTGAATACAGGTGCACATCGATTAATTATCTGAATATAAACGTTCTATTTTGAATTCAAATCCTGAAAATAACCACCGAGCGCAGTTTGTTGAATGTTTACTCATAACAAATGTTCAAAGTGCCCTCCGCGTTGCTCAACACACTTCTGTATTCTTTTCAAGAACGACTGATGTACCGCCTGTATTGTATCTATGGGAATTATCCCGAAAGCTTCTATAATTCTGTGCTTCATATCTTCTGCAGTAGTCTGCAGTAGTTGACGAGTTCTGATACACAATCTAATCAATATGTCCCAAGAAGAATAAATCAATTTTCGACAAGTCCGCCACGACCAATCCATTGGCCTGGAAATTCTCGATTGAAGTAACTCCGAATAGTTTGTGCGGAATGTGGTGGATGACCGTCGTGCTGGAACCACAAATTTTAATGCATAATTTCTGGAACATTTTGCAGATGTTAAGGGAAGTGATTTTGTAAGAAGAACAAATAGTAGTAACCATTTAAATGCCCTTTGAAGAAGCGAGGTACAATGATGAAGTCGCCCACAATACCTCGCCAAATATTCACAGTCCATTGACGTTGTCTTATCGACTCGTTTCACAATTGTAGGGTTTTCGGTCGCATAATGATGCACATTATATCGATCTGGAGTACTTCTTTGTGTGAAAGTTGCTTCGTCAGTAAAAAGTAAAATTTGAATTTGTTGCTTCCATTCCCAGAGCCCATTCGCAAAATTTCCTTCGATTTGCCAAATCCGGATGCAATAATTGTTGATGAAAGATATGTGATAGTCACGAAACTTATTCTTCTTGATAATTTTGCTGATTGTAGAACAAGATATATCGGTTCTCTTCAATATTATTCTTGAACTAGTAATTGGTTCTGCTACTAACGATACCAAAACATTTTACTCGTCTTCATGACTGGTGCGTTTCGTTTTCTCACATTTTTCATATGACACATTTCCTGTCTTAATAAACATCTCTTTGAGTTATTCCAAGCTTCTAACTGAATGTTGTTCACACGATCCCATAACCACCACCATGTCAACAAGTCCATTTCTTGCGAAATTCATGTCGATGCGAATGACAGCACTTGAATCACAGGTGACAATTATTTAACGCCAGTAAAAACTCCTGTCAGGTGTTTTCACATTACGACAAAACAATGGTACTTAGAAATTAATCATCAAAATTCACCTGTGTGAACCGAAAAAGTAAGAATAATTGTGAAAATATTGATTTTACGCATAGAACATTACTAATGAAATTTATGGGGAATGAACATGCGAATTCAGTTAGCGGCTGAAATACAGGTGGTTCCATTTGAAATAAAAGAAAAAAATGTTATTTGAATTTTCCTCAATTTAAAAATTGTGAAATGAATGTACAATGGCCAATGTATTCTTCAACTATAACTTTCGGCTACGTAATGGCAAAATTTTTCATCTTTATTCATCATGATACTCATAGGTACAACCAATAAATTTGTTTCACTTTGCTTTGGCGAAAATGTTCACATTTTCTTAAATAAGTTGGCAACGTTGCATCGAAAATTAAAAGTCTGGACGCAGCAAGTGTGTTATGGTAGTGAATTTTTATTAAAAAACATTTTAATAGCAAATATGTGTTTTTTAAGAAAGCAGGCATCAAATTTGGTTACCAGCATAACCTATATAGTAGAAACAATGTGCCATGTTTCATCAAAAAAACTTTATTGTTTGAAAATGTACAAAAAATTTCGAAAGTAAACTTAAAATGTTCCCGAAAAAACCGTTTCTTGGTCTACCATATAGGATAATAGCAAATTGAGCTTTTCAAATATGAAGCATTTAATCAAAATTCGCTACCATAACGCAATTGCTACTTCCCTAATTTCTTGTTTTACAAAAATGCATTATATTTTGATGGAAAATACAAAATGCAATAACATTAAAAAAAAAAAGTATCACCAACGACTTATGGGCCAGCCTTTGATTGTAGAAATAATGTTTTAAGATGTAGCTCACGACACCCTATAATTAATGTATATAATTTTTTTCATATCTTGTATAATAACGGATATATTGAGCTTTATTGATTTTTAACGAAAATTCGACAAAAATTATATACCATTAAACGATAAACTCTATATATAAGACTACTGCCAAGCATCAGAAAAAGGGTCTATTTAAAATGAATTTTCTGGAAACATTTTAGTAAAATGAAGGCCAATGACGGTTGAAACTAAGACTTCAGGGTTTGTAAAACATTCTCCTTGAGACATTTTCTTTCCATAGCCCGTATTAGATTTAAGTTCTTTGTCTAAATTTTGCCGATTTTGACGTTTTAAATCGCGATTTTGATGTTTTGAGGAAAACCCCAATTTATTTTTCTTTATATGCCTCTAACTTTTTTGTCTTTTGACCTACAGAGCTAAATTTTGGTAAATAATTTACCTATAGCGATATAAACCAAATTTGTTTGCCATTACTTTGTTATTTCCGGAGATATAATTTTTTTTCGAAAGAAAACACAAAATTTTCCGGGAAAACCTATGCCGATTTTCCTGGCTAACGAACTTATCCAAGCCAGTTGCGAAAGGAAGGTATTCACCAAATTTGGTCAAAATCGGCCCATTATTTTTTGAGTTGACGGTGTGATACATGTCTATCAGATAAATTTGATACTGTTTGTAAACTCAAAAGTAAGGATGAAATTTCCAAAGTGTCTGGAGTGGTATATTGTATTCCATGTAATAATTGTAGTTTAAGATACATTGGCCAAACAAGCAGTCCTTAAAGATAGGTTAACACAGCACAAAGGTGACATACGTTTACAAAAAAGAACTTGCGCTCTGTCATAGCCTACCTAGCTTGCATTTAAAAAAGCCGATAGTGGTTGCTGAACAGCGAAACGTCGCATTTAGCATTTAAATTTATGGTCACTGTGATATAAAACAAAAGGTGGCCAAGAAAATATATCTAGTTTTTCGCTATCTGTGAAAAAAGCCACAGGAGAGAATGAAAACGATTTTCGGAAAATCACATTTTTCTCAGATAACCCGAAAACAGAAAAAACATTAGCAATTTGTTTCTGCCACTGTAGTGGTCCCTAAATTGTGCTATTGGTGATTTTTCATTAAGAAAATTTACTAATAGAGATATAACGATGGTGAAACTTTCGGAAAATTTTTTGAAATGAACTCGAGTTAGGGCCCCTAGAGTCCATATCCAAGGTCCGTTTGAATTTATATATATATATATATATATATATATATATATATATATATATATATATATATATATATATATATATATATATATATAAATCGAAACTGACCCCGGATATGTGTTCTAGAGGGCCTAATTGGCGCTCATTTGAAGAATTTTTTCAAAATTCGAAAGTCGGGATCTCCTCATTAGTGACTTTTTTTAAAAACACTAATAAGGGGAATGTCGTTGGAAACGTTAATTGATGATGAATCAAAAAATTGAAAAATATATAGGGTATTCCATTTAAGAAAAATTATACGAAAAGTGCTTTGCTGTGGCGAATCACCTTGTATATTTGGAAATATCGTTGGAAACCTTAATTGATGATGAATAAAAAAATTGAAAAATATATAGGGTATTCCATTTAAGAAAAATTATACGAAAAGTGCTTTGCTGTGGCGAATCACCTTGTATATTTGGAAATATCGTTGGAAACCTTAATTGATGATGAATAAAAAAATTGAAAAATATATAGGGTATTCCATTTAAGAAAAATTATACGACAAGTGCTCTGCTGTGACGAATCACCTTGTATATTTGGAAATATCGTTGGAAACGTTAATTGATGATGAATAAAAAAATTGAAAAATATATAGGGTATTCCATTTAAGAAAAATTATACAAGTGCTCTGCTGTGACGAATAACCCTATATATTTGGAACTATTTTCGGAATGTGCTCATTTCGGTATCACATCAACTCATATAAAAAATATTCCTCCCAATCGGTTTTAAAGAACAGTTTTGACGCACTATGAGCAAGCTATATATATATATATATATATATATATATATATATATATATATATATATATATATATATATATATATATATATATATATATCTGTGTGTGCGTGCGTGCGCGTGCGTGCGCGCGCGCGCGCGTGTGTGTGTGTGTGTGTGTGTGTACATTGTCATATAAAAATTGAGACTGACCCCGAATATGCTTGAATGTTATGCAAGTATACACCAAAATTTAGATCCATCAGTTAGAAGAAAAAAGTTATAAGCTTTTAAAGAAAAAAAATGGGTGTCACTGGTGAGCAGAGATGGCACAATACCAAAATATTTGTGCGGTTAGCTAAATCTATTGATTACCACAGACCAACATTAAGTTTCAACTTTTATAGTTTTTCCTCTTAAAACATCAAAGTCCCGATTTAAAACCTCAAAACTGGCGACTTTTAGACAAAGAATCTGAAACGTATAGGGTCTATGTGCAAGAGATGTCGTAAGAAGTGTCTTTTACAAAGGCTTCAGTTTCTGCTCTAACCGTCATTGTCCTTCATTTTATTTAAATATTTGCAGAAAATTAATTTTAAATGACTCATTCTCTGATGCTTCGGGAGCAGTTTTAGTTGTAGATTCTGGTTCAATAGTCTATAATATGCATAGAACAAATTAGCTAATTTGGAGATAGCAACTTTTGAATTTTGAAAATATTTCTTTAAATAAGCGCGAACGGTCCCTAGAACTTATATCTGGGGTCAGTTTCAGTTTCAATTTGTTTATATATATATATATATATATATATATATATATATATATATATATATATATATATATATATATATATATATATATATATCTGTGTGTGCGTGCGTGCGCGTGCGTGCGCGCGCGCGCGTGTGTGTGTGTGTGTGTGTGTACATTGTCATATAAAAATTGAGACTGACCCCGAATATGCTTGAATGTTTTTAAATCAGCTCAAAGGCGAATTTGTTTTCTACCAATTTTTGGTAAACTTTTTTTAATATTTACATAAACTCCCCATGTAAGTCATTTTTGTTGTATTTCAAATAAGACCACTTTTTGTAGGGTACCAGTATAGTGAACTCAGGGCACGAAAAGAAAACACTGTTTATACATTTTCAAGTTTATAACGTCACCTTTTCGTTGAGGCAAAGATCATAAGACCTATAAATCTTACAGCATCAAATACATGAAGAAATCCATCTTTAAATCGTGCCACGTCGAAGGTCGTGGCTTATTTACCATGTCATGGCATAGCAAATAGAAACATCTCCACAACTATTGACAATAATGCTTCCATAAAAACTTCAGCGTTTGTTAAAAAAGTCTGGATATAATGGTTTCATGGCATTCCTAAACTCCACCTGCAGTTGACCAGTTTGCTGGGAGTCTTCCTCGAATGTGATAGATCGCTCCCTGGATGCGGACTATTAGACAGGGTCTGCTGTCTGCGGTTCTATGTGAGAACCTGCCTGCACGAGGATCGTGCTACAGCGGATATATACTGGTCAATGCCGGTGGTAAGCGCTCACTAGTTACAAGCTAACAGTGCAAAAAAACTCCCACTACACATTGTTGTGCCGCGTACCAATACCTGAAAATATTAGGGACGAACAAGGAACGGACCCTTCAATCTCGTGGTATGAATTTTGATAAGAGATTAATAATCGGTGAGGAAGTCTACATTTTCTGGACGGTAAATCTCAAAGTAAGCATCCTTGTATGTAAATTATTATTCACCTTCAATATACAGGGTTAAGATAAAAGTATGTAACCAAGCGAATAAATTTAAAACGAAAATGATGTTATTGATGACAAGCAGGTCTAATGGCGCATAACGCATTTGAAAAAATGTTTTTTGTTGTAAATATAATTCCGGTTTAACAGAAAGTACCCTGAGCTTTATTTATTTAAATGGGACACTGGTGTATTTTTGCAGATTATAATTGAGCTTGCTTTTCGGAATTCATCCATACTAGGTTTTGTATCAGTATCTGAAAAAGACGAAAAAGATAAAGCGCTTCACATGTACTAAACAACAATTTTATTTACTTTTAATTATGTTAGCTGGCAACACCGCATATCCCATAACTCGCAGCCGGTGGTGTTCCCTGAGGTTACTGGTCATAATAGTAGGAGGTGAGAAAGGAAGGCCAGGCAGTGCGGAGATGGACCAGAGGGGACACATCCCAAGCAGCATCGGTCCACGCTACCTGTACTTAATATACCTAAGAATTAGCATTCCATTACAATGTCCAGTTTACTTCGATAAACCATTTACTTAAGACATCTCCCTATTTTCTTACAATTAATAACAAATTAAGAACCATAAAAATGTAACTTTGAATGTCCAAAATGCTCGCCGTTTACCTCCTGGCAATAGCTTGATAATAAATTGCTGGGTTACTTTTCCAAGACTCCTCTATGGGTTTTAATTCACATTCAGTGACTGTTCTTTCTCTCAAATGCTGCAAAGTAGTTGGTCGTCTAACGTAAACATTTGATTTGACGTAATCCCAAAGAATAAGATTAAGTGAGTAAGGTCTAGGGCACAAGCAGGCCACTACATGAATCCTCTATGCCCAATCCATCGATTTGGTAAAGTAGCATCCAAAAAATTCCTAACTCGTCTATCATAGTGGTGAGGCGCTCCATCCTATTGAAACAAACATTTTAAGGTAACTGCCTATTGTGTCGAAGAGCAGGAATTATTTGGTTGGTCAAGATATACAAACACAACCTGACCTGACCTGACCTGACCTTCCCCCATTCAAATTTCCGTCTATAAAAAATGGACTTATAAGCCTGTTTTCTACAATTCCCATCAAAACGTCCCACTTTTGTGGATGTTGAGTATTAGCTTCACGAATCCATTTTGGATTCTCATTTGACCAATACCTTCAATTATGGCGATAAGTTGTTCCATTTAATCAAAAATTTGCCCCGTCACATAATACCACATTAGTTGCAAAATATTCGTCGGCATACAGATATTAATCATTCTTTCCCAATACTCCAGCCGTCGGTCTAAATCATCACCTGACAATTATTGCACCAATTGAATCTTATTCGGTGGACATTTCTCTCTTTTCAATATTTTCCCTGCAGAACGACGACTAATACCATGGTTTAGAGCCAAAGTCGTGGTCGAAGTTTGAGGTCACTATTCTAATTCAATGGCGATGTTTTCTTAAATATCTTCATTAGTGACGGTCTGCGGTCTTACTGATTTTGACATCCCAGTTAACTTAAAACGTTATCATGTAGTAGCAGCTAAACATGTTATAGTTCTCTTGGGATTCAAACATTAAAAAGGTTACACTTTTACATAACTTAGAATCCGATTGCCAAAACCGATCAGTAAAGTTTTAATTCGCTCTGTTCCAGTTAAATGCGTCATTTCAAAACCTGCAAATAGTATTGGCGTTAAAGCAATACACTTGCCAGTTTATTCACAATTACTTACTGTATGGCACAGGTTAAGTACTTCCACAAGTTTTACTCTTAATGCGTAAAAACTAAAGAGTGATGTGAGGCACTTTATCTCCCCCGTTTTTTCGGATACTGACAAGTCCAGTATGGACGAGTTCGGACAAATAAGGTGCAATCTAATCTACAAAAATATACAGGTGTGCCATTTAAATAAATAAAGCTGATGGTACTTCCGGTTAAATCGAAAGTATATATACAACAAGAAACATCTATTCAGATGCACTATGCGCCATTACACTTCGCTATAAAGTTTCATCAATATCATCGTTTTCGTTGTAAAATTATTTGCTTGGTTCCATACTTTATTCCAACCCGGTGTAGGCGATAACAGAACCAATAGATAATTAGTTGTAGATAACATAAAAACGTCCAGTCGCAGTTAGTGGGCCAGAGCAAGAGGGTCAAGATACAACGCGTCCACAGGAGACTATAAACTCTGCGAAAGTGGATACTGGAAACCTACAGTCCACTTCAGGTAATTTGGCAAATAATCATAGAATGGGTCTTAAAAGGTTAGCTACAGGTGAGGCTGAAGTGTCTGGTGACCTAACTTGAAGAAAAAACCTCAAACCTCACATGATCCAGATTTTTTGCAACCAGCTCCACCCAACACTAAAGTAAAACCGCGAAAAAGAAACAGAAATGTCCACTCAGAACCTTTAGAAACTCATAAGTCGTTTAAGTATGTTTTTGAAGAACGGAGCTATAGCCTGTCACATGAAGACTTCAAGGCTTTTCTGCTGGAAGTTACAGGAAAAGATAATCCAATAGGTATAGCAAAGAAGTGTACAACGTAAATATGACTGCTGATCAGGATGATATCTGAAATATATCCCAACTTTGAATATAGAGCTCTAAAAGAGTGATTGAAAAGATTGGCAGTTTCGTTGGAGAATAACAGAAGTACAGCATCCGATACAGAATCTTCATCTAAAACCTTCTAGTTCATTCCCCTTTTTTTTACTACCAAACTTCCTTTCCCTTTTTTTTCATATATATATATATATATATATATATATATATATATATATATATATATATATATATATATATATATATATATATATATATATATATTTAACTATTAATAATAAAAATGGCGTAGAAATTAAAAGTCATGCATCTTAGCACAAAAAGTGTTAGAATTCAGGTCAAGTGGTTGACCCTTGAAACATTCTTCGAACAAAACTTTCCTGGCATACTATGACTGCAAGAGAATAATGTCTCCCCTTGTACACGTCCACCACCATCACAAAAGTCGTGTCACCAGTTTTTCTTTAATCCACCAGTTAGGTACTATTCGGGCACAATTATTGCTGTAAAAAATCCCCCATATATGCATTCTCCAAAACGACATAGAAATAGATGGATATATTCAATGGCTCACTATATATATATATATATATATATATATATATATATATATATATATATATATATATATATATATATATATATATATATATATATATAAATATATATTCAGGAAACAGTAAGGCATATTTTTTGTATTTATCTTCCTCATAAAAATTATCTGTCTCAGTGGTGTTTTTGAAGATTAAAAAATACACTTCAGACGATACCCAAGTCTGATTGTGTTGTTAATGGGTGACTTTAGTTTTACTCTGCGGCCAGGCAGAGATCGACTGGGTTGACGGGAGAGAAATACTGGGCTCTTGGATCTCTTGGGGATCTGATAGAGGAATTTAGCTTTTCTGATATGTGGCTGATAACGTCACCAAACTTACCTGGTTACACCTTGTACACAGAGGGTTCAGCATCAAGAATTGATAGAGCTTATTGTTCTGATCACTTGACAGAAATACTCGTCAGTTCAAAACTGATACCTTCTTTTTCTAATAAAAACAAAGATCCATCGCTTCAAAAACCCGGTGTGGCGTTTTCATAATTCATTATTAGAAGACTATAACTATATACTCTAAACAACTTTGTGGACTCATTAAACCTAGAAAATATAGAAAACCATTGTGAATTTTGCAAAACGGACAAGCAAGAAATAATAGAAATAAGAGAATAATACGTAAATAATAAAAAAAAACACAGGAGAATTGTGTCCTCGATAATTTTAAAAACTCGTTCAACGACTTAATTAGGAGGCATAGTTATAATATTACACAAATTTTTAGTGTAAGTAGAGGTATTACAGATATTTGTAAAAATATTACAGAAAATAGAATTCAAGCCTCAAAGCTTCGAAATCTAGACGAAGCTAACAGACCCACTGCTATTTATATTTTACAGACAACTTCTAAAAGGGTGTTTCTCACCGAAATTTTTGAAAATGGCAGATCTATTAATGACTCAAGAGAAATGGGCAAAAACTGTGAATGAATATTTTAAGGATGTTTATGAGGACCCTCAGGAACATCTAACCTTAAATGACCGATTGTTTGAGGGCTTGTAGATTGGAGGGTTTGTAGATTTGTTGTGCGCTACACAAAAACATTGTCTAACTGCTGATCATCTCTGCCTGCCGGTAAAGTATGGTATGATGGTACATGTTCCATCTAAGGTCAGGAACTTTCGAGTAAACTTCATGTTAAAATATCTGGAGTGTAGCGAAAATGCTAAGTGGTATATTTTTACAAATCACCTTCTCAAGTCTGTGGATGGTGCCAACCTCACATGGCAGACCTTGTTCATTGAACCTAACGTCCGCATATTGAATGTTTCTAAATATATGGACTCAGTTATGGAGGTATCACTAACAATCAAAACTTACATCACAAATCACATAAAGCATATCTTTGGGTATAAAACCTTTTCTTTTATCGACTCCAGAATATTACACAACTTTCATTTTTCTAGTCTTTCGTTTGCTAATAGTTTTTTTACGATGGCCGACATCTTTGATGGAGGCCGTTTAGAAGCTTTTAAAGATGTACATATTAGAGACGCTGATCATCAATATATCCTGAGGAGAAATTTCCAATATATTGAGGAGAATATTAAAAATGTTATAATGGACAGGCAAACAGAATCTGAAGCAAGGAACGAAAAAATTAAAATGTTTTTTTAAAACCGCAGATGAAAAAGAAGTTAAGATGAACAGAACCTAGAAAAAGCTTACTCAACAGACCCTAGTATTGAAACACTTCTATGTAAATTCGCCTCTGAAAGGATCCTAGTCCGACTATGTTATACAGTGAATGGACTTTCAACAAAAGTTATCATTTGGATATGAAACGGATGTGTCCGTACGGTTGGCAAAGAACAGGCTGCAGATGGAATCCAGGTTAATAGAATTAGAAGTCGTATGCCAAGTGTTCTCTGTGCGGTGTTCCAAATACAGGGTGACATCTACCGATATCTTGTTCAGAATGCAGCAGGTTTGGTCTTTCATTGATACAGTGAACTTGAGGCTCATGAATTCCAACCTCCAGACTCGAGTCATATATGCTGGCATCTCTTCTAATTCCGGCAACCGATCATAAAGCTTTGTTACCTATTTGTGCAATCTAGCCAAATACCCTATATACAACGATTTCATAGCCAAAATGAAAAAATGGATAACAGCATTGACCGTATACCTATCCATGATTTCAAAAATAGATTAAAGTCCCGTATCCTGGGAAACTTTGCTTGGTTCTCTGGCCGAAATGCGCTGGAAGATTTTTAGTTAAAGTGGTGGAACGATCAGATGTTGTTTGGTGTGGATGGAACTTCCTTATCTTTTTAGTTCTGACAGAAAAAAGAGACATTAGTTTTTTTTAATCTCTTGGTCTTTGTATTTATGCAAAAACTTTATTATTTCGTCCTTTTAGTTACAGAAATAAGATGTATATAATTATATGACCTGATTGTATAACTGTGATGTAATTATCTTACTGTGATAATAAATAATAATGATAAAACATACACACACAAATATATATATATATATATATATATATATATATATATATATATATATATATATATATATATATATATATATATATATATATATATATATATATATATATATATATATATATATATAACATACAAATATTGAAACGGACTTTGAATATCGGTTCTAGGGGCCCCAATTCTGATTTTTTTTTAAGTTTCACCATCTTTACCTCTCTACTAGTGAATTTTCTTAATGAAAAGTAACTAAAAATATGACTATTTAGAAATACATGCCTTATACAAATGTTACAGATTTAAGAGATACGGGGAATTCAAAGATTTTATTTTGAAATTGCTCAATGATTTTGAAATTTTTCATGGTGTCACGTTGAAAACTGTCAGTTCGTGCTTTTTGGCATGATAAATAAGACTTTGCAAATAATTTTAATGTTGTTCGCAGAAGGCGCTAGTAATGCCCTACTTGTTACGTAAATTGAGGCATATTTTTGTCTATAAAATTATGGTCAAAATATATTGAAAAACTACTGAAAAAACGTTCTTCTTTACATACTTGAGTAACTATATTTTTTCAATATTTTTAGTCTGAGGAAAAGTTTAAAGATATTGATTACTATGCGATTATGTAGGCGGACCTTGAGTTCACGTTGAAATGGTATTTGATACAAAAGTTTTCCCTGATCTACGACCCTTTCTATTGGGATCATGTTACACGTAACTCTTGCAACTATGTTACGTTAATAACAGTTGAAAATCATGCAATGCAATACGTATACTTACTAGATTCAGCGTGTAGTAGTTATCTATAAGCTGTTTCCATACACAGTACTTATATCTATTGAGGAATATAATATGAATGGTCACAGATGATTGAAAAGCTCCTTCGAATGGAGAGAAACTGTAGTTGAAATAATTACCAGAAGACACGGCACATGTATTGACCGTATAGCAGCATTTAAAATAAAAGTAAAAGTTATGTAACGAGAAATGCTTTGTGTGTATATCAATTTACGGAAAATAAGAATTAATTCTACGGTCCCAACCATTTATCGTTGCGTGGCGATTATAATCCCTGACTGTTACGTTCAAGACTCTAGAACGATCCATTCAAGCCCGAACCTCGCCACATCCTATTTAAATAATGACCAATTCTCTTTGACGAGCCGTGGAAATTACAAAAGTATACACGGTATGGCAATTACATACATACATAACGTCAATCTACCATTATAGTCCAGTCAACCCAGACTCACAAAAATGGTGATCCAGTGAAATATATCCCGCAGCAACTCAAAGGTGTTTTTCCTATTTTTCTCCATATATCTCCATTACTTAGGAAAACTCAATTTAAACGGAAAATTAAAGTACAGAAACATTTCTACAATATTCAAAACTCATATTCATTTGTATCGTAGGATTAATATTTCTAGTTATAGGCTTGACAATTTCTCGTACTTGCGTGGGACATGGTTTTATTGTCGTCTTCTACTTTTTAATCATTATTTCAAACATCTATTCCTATATTATTGCTGTGGAGGTGACCCTTGAGTTCGGTGGAAATGGATTTTTGATACTCGCTATCTACCGACCTCCTTCTGCGGATATTAAGAGTTTTAATATGAAGCGTCGGCCCAAGTCACAACAGATCAATTTGGTTGTTGGTGACATCAACATAGATCTTTTTGGTAATAGCAGTGATATGCACGAATATCTGAATATTCTATCATCTGAGGGTTATAACTCCCTTATCAACAAGTACACACGAGTATATAAATATTCTGCCAGTTGTTTAGATCACATATTTGCCAAAGTTGTAGGTGGCTGCTGCAGTTTGTACCCAATTATAATGGAGTCGTGTGTAACGGATCATTATGCTACCGTGCTACAGGAATCATTTTCTGCGGCACTGAAACATGGCGAAACTAAAAAAAGTTCATATAGACACCGCACCAATATGGAAAACTAAAGGACATGCTTACCAACAAAGACCTGTCTTGTATCTGTGTTGCAGATGATGTTGAGATTGCTGCTGAAACTTTTGTATCAGATTTGCGAACTATGATTGGATACTGCATGGAGAGGTACAGATGCCGGAAGAAAGTTTGGATTACCAGGGGCATTGTTATATCAGTGAATAAAAAAACCGAATGTTTAGAAAGCTTAAGATGCAACCAGATAATCAGAAACTTGCTCAGCAATATAAAAATTATCGAAACAGACTAAATGGTATAATAAGAACGGCCAAGAAGGAACATTACGGTAAAATCATTGACAGAGGCAAAAATAGTTCTATAGGTTTGTGGAATATAGTGAATGATATTGGCGGAAAGACAGCGGCGAAGGCAGGAATCACTAAGCTTCAAGATGAGCATGGATCTATCCTAGAGACTGATCTTGAGATTGCGTGTCAATTTAATAAATATTTTTCAAGTGTAAGAAAATATTTGGCAAGCAGGATACCTGTCTCCAATAAGTTGGTGTCGTCTGTTCGGGTGAGCCAGTCATTAGTGTTGTTGCGAACAGAAGAGGGTGAGATCAAATCAATTGTGAAGACACTGAATGACCACAAGGTACCCGGGTACGACGGAATAAGGGCAGAGACACTGACAGAAATAATAGATGAGATTGTCACTCCTCTGACTTTTATTATAAATCGGTGTATAGACGATGGCATATTCCCTAGAGCTTTTAAAATAGGTGTTATCAAACCTTTATTTAAGAAAGGCGATGTGCTGGATCCCGCTAACTATAGACCGATATCACTGATTTCCAGTATTGCTAAAGTCGTTGAGTGTCTCCTGAAAAAACGCTTCGATAGTTATCTCAATAAATATGGATTATTATCTGAGAGGCAGTATGGCTTTAGGACAAAAACGTCTACGCAGCATGCCATAATTGAACTGACGAGTAATATATATCAGAGTCTGGATAACACCAGACCTTCATTGTGTGTCTTGGTGGACCTAAAAAAGGCATTCGATACGGTTGATCACACAAGATTGCTTGAAATATTATAGATAATGGGGTTTAGGGGGAGACAACAACAGCTATTGCAGAGCTATCTGTCTGACAGATATCAGGTGGTGTGTGTGAATGGTGTTCTGAGTGATGTGGTAAAAATGAACTATGGTGTTCCGCAAGAAACCGTTCTAGGACGCTTATTATTTAATATTTATATAAACGACCTTTTTTATGTTAGATCGTTAGGAAAGATAGTTGGATACGCGGATGCTGCTGCTGTATTTTATAACGCAGCATCATGGGATATACTCAAATCTACAGTTGAATCGGATTTTAGAAAAATCCTGGATTGGTTTCAAAACCGATTGTTAACTGTAAATGCGGCGAAGACAGTGTATATACCATTTTCATGTTACGAAAGTAACTTACCAACTTTTACCACCTTGGAAATATGTGATGGCATGAAGATAAAGAGTGTGAAGCATGCAGTGCATTTAGGTGTTACTATAGATTCACACATGAAATGGGAGCACCACATTTTAAATGTAACTAAAAAGATTCGCTCTGTGATGGTAAAATTTAGAGTATTGAAAGAGATGCTACACATCAAACACCTGAGGACTCTATATTATTCTTTAGTGGAGAGTCACTTACGCTATGCTATAATAGCTTGGGGTGGTGCTGCATATATCTCAATTACAGATTGCTCAAAATTGTCTCATCAAGGTGATTTATGGTAAAGAACACACATATGCTACTGATGTTTTATACGCTGACAAAACTGCTGGGTATTAGGCAGCTTTTCTATTTCAACGCTGCTGTATACCAGCATATTCATCGATGTGAATTGAAGGAGTTGAGTCACAACTATAATACGAGACACTGCGCACACGTATCTGTAACGGAAAGAGCTAAGAAGACTATTGCACAGCGTTCATATGCTTACCTTTGCGTAAGAATATATAATTCTATACCAGCCCAAATTCACCAGCAGCATGGACTTCGAGGTTTTAAAATCGGTTTAAAAAAGTGGATAGTTGGAGTAGATCGTGAAGTAATCCACAGGGTCATAGAAGTTAATATGCTGGTGTAGTGGTCTTTCCTTTGTATTTTGTTGTTTCTTGTGCCTGGCGTCTGACCTGTGGGGCCCGCGCATGTGTAAGTGTGTGTAGGTTACCCATAGTGTGGCTTAAAACATTTGGGAAAAGAAATGTTATCTACAGTCGAAAAAGGATAATTATGCTTTTTTATATTTTCCGCGAATCCCTGGAGTTCGTCTGCAGTTTTGGTTTTTGTTTGTATTTCATTACAATGTCAGAGTGTGTGCACTAGGTTTTTTTTAGAGTGAATGATGTTACAAGTATCACCAACAAGTCTTCGACTTAGGTGACTTTTAACGTTATTAAACAACCAGGCTCTTGATTAATCTTGTAAGCTGTTTTGTGAGAAATGCATATTGTTCAATAAAAAAATATTATTAAAAATTATTACTATTATATCACCATAGTTACAAAATTATAGTCTGTAGTGATAAGTATGTTTCTACTGCTATTCACAAGAAAAAGAAGAAGAAGGAAGGGTGGGGGTGTATGGCGTAGTCACAATCGAACACTCTGGTGAATGGGAGTTGCAGAGACTCTCCGTAAACCCAGCCAAGACATGCGAGGAGCTCAGGGGGGCCACTGATGTGTGCTAAACGTTTAGCCTTAAGCAGGAGGCCAAGTATCTGGGGGTGGTCCTGGGCTCTAAATTATCATGGAAGTCGCCAACAAAACGAGTAGTAACAAAGGAAGTAGTGACTTAATCATCAGATCCTTTATTGGATTCATGCTGCGACTCCCAAGTCGATGATTCTATATGGGGCGGTGGTCTGGGGAAGCGGAGGGCGACACCCGCAGTCACACTACAAATCTTGTCTCATTCCAGAATGGGATACTGGAAACTGCTGCGGTGACGGAGTAATCACTGGACATGCAAAAGTTGACAAGAAGGTTCGAAAGTAAATTACAATTTCCGTCATTAATATACGAAATGTAGAGGATTATAATATGCTGTCCAAGGCATATACCATTAGAATCCCCAGCAGAAATGATAATGAAGTGGCTTTTCTGCCTGTCAGCCCAGTCTGTTACCAACGGATCGCGGCTTGAACAGTTGAACGCAAGTTACGCTTTAGGCGCCGTGCCACGGTATACCCTACACGATGTGAGGACAATCTCGAAAAGTCAGGCAGCTCTTCTGGTGGTCTGCGCACCCATGATTAGATCAATCTGGGGTCAGGACTACGTTAGCGCTCTTGAGGAGCTGAAAAGGACAACCCACGAATAATGTGGGTTGCGGAACACTGTGTCGTTACGTGGGAATAGCAAAGGACCTCGCAAGGCCTTCGGCAGCCTTGATGCGACCCGGGACTGCTACAGGAATATGTAGAAGGGTGCTCTCAGACGTCATAGATAAATGAACTCAAAAGGCCTTGGAGAAATATTAGAGATCGGTCATTGGTTGTAGATAAACATAGAACTTCGTGAAAAGGTCGGATAGAAATAATACTGTCTGTTTCTTGATGGGAGTTGTACTGACGTCGCCGTATCATCTAGGTCCCAACAATTCACTGCAATTAGAAGACACCTTATATTGGTATGTGCCAAGAGGAACCTCATTTATTAGTAGTGCGGTGAGAGATGAGACGGAAGAAACGTCGTACCACCTGTGTAAATGTGAGACAATTCCGAATCTACGAGTAGAAATGTTTAGATCAAGGACTCTAAAGAAAATTTCAGTCTCATGGTCTTTACTGGAAGGTCAAGTAGCTTTGGTAACGAAACCAGGGAGGGATATGGCATGGTTCTTAAATGTCAGGGTTGGCAAAAAGTCCCCTCCCCGCTATTGCTACTAATACGAGTATACAACTACCACTACTACTACTTTTTTAAGAAGGAGGAAACTCATCATGGGCATCTGAGGAGGAGTCCCAGTTAGTGTCAGACTCTTACTGACTAAAACCCCCTCGCTAAACCCGTTGCACCCTGAAACTGTCGCTTGTAGACCTATTTTCTGTGCGCTGGGCTGTCTATTCTTCTCTTTCGGGGATGAGCTCAAGTTAGAACGTCTTGCTGGCACTTCTCTTCATATTCCTTTTCCTTTATTATTTGTAACCAGCGTTGACCTAATTCTGACCGTGCAGACTGCCCGGAGCACCGCCTGGCTATCCGAGCCAATGTATACACATTTCTCGGGGCTCATCCTCACATCTGGTCGATTGGCTACAGACAGGATAACGTACACCTGCATTTCGAATGCTGTGGTATATGCACCTAGAGCATAACACTCACGCACCCTCAGGCTGTCGATGTATATTCCTGCCCCGGAGGATTGTTGATCCTCGAGCCGCGATCCGTCGGTAAAACAGACCAGGCTTATGGGCTGGAATGCAACCTCATTTTCCCTCCACTGATCCCTACTGGGGATTCTGAGGGTATGTGGCCTAGTCAACCTAATATCGTCCTCTGTATTCCGTACCTTGATGGTGGAAATCGGAATTTCCTTTTCCACCTCGTTAGCGACTCTTGCATGTCCTATTATTGCTCCCTCTCCGCACCAGTTTCCAGAGTCTCGCATTCTAAGGTGCGACGCCATAGGCTCCCTTCTGATACAGATGGGAAGCAGTGGCAACATCAGCAAGACTTCTAGCGCGGCTGAGGGTGTCGTCCTCATAGCAGGATTGTCAGCCTTTGTAGTTTGGCCAGCTTCTTGGTAGTAGTTTGGTTCACACCACACCACCAGACTAACTCTCAATAGAGGATTCTCGGCCTTACGATCGCAGTGTAAATCCAATAAAGGATCCGTGGGTTAAGTCCCCAGGTCTTCCCTATCACTCGACGCAGCTGCCAGAGAGTCGCTCCTCCCTTCCTTACTACTCTTTCTATTTGCGACCACCATGTTAGTTTGGAGTCCAGAATCACCCCCAGATATTTGACCTCCCGCACTAGAGCTAAAGGTTTTCCAAACATCACGGGCGCCCTGATCCCCCCGTATTCCTTTTCTTGGTGAATAGGATCATCTCCGTCTTCGCTGGGTTTACGGAGAGTCCCAGCTCACCACACCACCTTACAATTATACTACAGACAGCTTGCATGCACTCACAGACGACGCCGAGGAATTTGCCTGTAACTAAGACCAGCCCATCACCAGCGTACGCCTGGGCGTAGAAGCCTTCTTCGGAGAGCCGCTCCATGAGGCCGTCCATGACCAGACACCATAGATGTGGCGAAAGGCAGCTGCCCTGAGGACAGCCGCCCATCACCCCAACGTCCAGCCCCCGGCCTCTCAAGGTCAGCGAGACTCTCCTGTCCTCCAGCATGCTCGCCACCCAACTTATTAGGGACCTAGGCAATCCCCTGTCCTGTAGGGCGGCACAGACCGTATCCGTCCTTGCCCTATCAAACGCCCCCTCCACATCGAAGAACACAGCTAATGTGCTCTCCCCGTAGTGTAGTGCCCTTTCCACCTTTCGCGTCACAGCGTGGAGCACCGTCTTCATCGATTTGCCCCGCTGGTACGCGTGCTGATCTTTATGAAAGGGGTGTTCCCTGAGGTTCTATTTCAGGAATTACTTAACGTTCTTTTCTGTAATTTTGCACATGTAATAAAAATAATTTGGCCTATTTAAGCGAAATATGCTGACAGTTCTGCCACTTCCGGTTAAACCGGAAGTTGACACAATACTCGTTATTTTACATTAAACTTTTCTGTCATTTCAATCGTTAGGTTATGATATTTGAATGTGACTATGAAACATACCATATACCTAAATGTTACGGTTTTCTGGATATTCATAATTTTATGAAAAAAATATATGGTTGCAAACCCCTAAAACGATTAGCCGCCCAAATAAATAATCAGGAAATGCATTATTTTATGTTCTGGCGTTCAGAAGAAAATACACAGGTATTCAGTGGATAATCAGAAAATCTTCAAAATTATACAGGATGACTACAAAAATCGTCAAAAGTTTGAATCCAAAAATATAGAAAATCTTCATTTTTTTTTTAATAGAACCAGCCTTTTTTTCATTTTCTTGGACGGTCTGACTAAAAAGAGGGCAAGTTTGTGTTTACATCCCTAAACCTAAATGCGACAGTTTTTTTTCTCATTGGCGATTTTTTGGAAAATCTCTGTTTTTTTTTAAATTTGTGCAGTTAATAAGTTGTCCATGAGAATAAATTGTAAAAAAGTATCACAGAGTTGTCAAAATAACTAAATAGTTTGGCGGACCCAATCTGCAATTGGTAGATTATATTAATTGAATTGTCTGACTATGAACGATCCACTGGTCCTCAAATTGGTCTTCCAAGAAATTATTTACAGAACAGCTTCCATGGGGTGGTGCTCCATCATGTTGATACCAAAGTTGACGACGTCATTTGGCAAAATATTCAGATACATACTTCTAAACTCATTTAAAATAATAAGTGGCACCTAGTAACGATTTAGTGTGTAATTCTAAATAGCCGGTGAAGTAAGGTTACATGAATGTACCAGTCATCATTTTTTAACATCATTGTCGAAGTATTCCAAATTGCGCAAAAAACATTAAATTGCCATCTGGTTTGGAAGGATCTTTCTCTGATACTATGTCTATGGGGATTCGGATCAGACCAATAGTGTGATTTATGCCCGGTAAATAATCAATTTCTTATTAACTTTGATTCGTCTGTCCAAACTACATCAATGAGAAAATTTTGGTCCTCTTGGTTCTTAATTAACATAAACGCACAGTAACTTATCCTTTTTTCATCACAATTTCATCAAACATCTGGTATTCTTTGGTGAAATTAAATTAGGGGTAGAATGTGTGGGGGTGGAACATCTGTGACAGAAATTTAGATTTTTTTGTTGCTAAAATGAAGTAAAAAGTCTCAAAACATGTAAAAAACTTGATTCTGGAATGACAAGTTTTTTGGTTGTGGGTCTGTCGGCCTGACCGTTTGTCTGTAAGGCGCAATGGTATCCAGTTAGCACCCGACAAAGGAACGCTTCCGATTGTTTTTGGGTAAGATCCCTTCAGGGGGTAGGGGATAAATGAGGGGCGATTTGGTGAAAATTGACATTTTTTTAATTTAAACCCGAGTAATATAACGTTTCAGGAGTTTATGGGTACAGGAATACGAATATGTTCTTTGTGGTCAAATCATGGACCCCACATTCATTACATGAGAATGTGTTTCCGAGGGGAGTAGATTATCACAGCTATGTGAAAGTTATGACTCAATTTGCAGCACTTTTTTTATAAGTTTTTGCGAGGGTTTGTTCCAGAATGCCATTTTAATTTTAGTCTTTTACATTTTAACAAAAAAGAGTCAAGGCATCAATTTTATATCAGTTTCCATGCATGGTTAGTTATATTTCTTCTTAAGTACATTTTGTGTTGTGTTATGTGAGTGTTTTGTTCTTAATTTAGGGTAAATGAAAGTTTAGTCTAACATTTTTTTTCCTAATAAAATTTAAATAATAGTATTTAACAACAATATATTGCACTCCTTCAGTCAATTATAATTTATCTGTTAGAGTAACCATTCGCAGCCATGTATGTACATATATGTATTTACTTGCGTTTTAATACAAGCCAACAGTTGTGGCGTAACCATAAATGGAATTTTGCTGGGAATTTTTTGGAAATCACATGGAATTATGAGGAATTTTGGGGGAATTGCAGACTACTTAAAGGAATTTCCAGGGTATTTCGAATGCTTAGAAGTATTTCGGGGATTTTCAAAGAAGTTTGGGTAATATCGGGGATTTTTTTCTGAAAGGAGAATTTTAGTGAAGAATTATTTTTGTGGTTTCCCCCTCGGCGCCCTCTGGCAACCATATCGTGAGTTGAGACGCGATACGAAGCAATTAATATTAAATACCAATTAAAACTCTATCAAAGAAAATAAACTGTTCTAATTTATGTCTTTTCAAGCCAAAGTTATGATCTCTTCATTTTACGACTTTTTATAATGCTGTAACTTACTTATTGAAAAAGCTGGAGCAAAAAAATGTGAAATTGTTCATAATTTTCCAGAGATTAAGAAATCGTTACATCATTTATATAATAGCAATTTTCTGAGAAAACAGAACCTTTTAAATCGGCAGTTGCCATTACGATCTCTTGCGGCTATGATAGGAATTTGAAAATAATTTCCAACAATTTCTCTGTGTCATATTTGTCATTAAAATATTTGTTTGGAAGCTGTAAGAAAAACTGTCACGAAGATATGCTAGCCTTTCAAAATTATTTGAACAGCATGTACTTCTTTCTAATCCTTGCCATGCGATTCTAATGTACCGTCACTGATAACTTGCAGGTTTGATGCGACAGCAACGTTAGTAAAAAAATGTCTATTGTCATAGCTCAAAAACAACAAAATCACTTCTATTTCGTTTCAAAAAGAAACATTATAGGCAAGATTGATTGATATTTCACTTGAATCTCGGAAAGACGTCGGCAAAATGTCTTCTTCCAGCATGTCTTATAAATCTAAAAGTCAATAAAATTACAAGCTCTCGGCGAAGGTGTATAATAATTCGGAGAATTTTAACGATACTGGGAACCGCAGATGCTGCTGGAGGATTATGGTATTCGATCTTGCATGATTATAACTCCATACATCAGATAGGGCTTGTTTTATTTTAGCGTGTTCGCAACACAGTTCCTACATAGATATTGACAATATCTGAGCTACTTGAGAACAAACTCGTGCATTCCTGGTAATAACGGAGTCGTGATCTCATCTCTCTGTGTATAACTCTCGGTTTTCGCTTTTCGCGCATTCAGATGTTAGACTCCCATTGTAATTGCAACTCCTACAGTAAAATGAATAACTCCGAATCATTATTATTGGATTACAGTACACGCTATCGCAAAGAAAAAATAATAATCACCATAATATGCAAGTAACCACTACAGTCACTGTAAATACGTCGTCTTTTATGCACAACATAAAATGGTATAAGTAGTTGAAGATATTTTTTATATACAATACATTGACCATTTTTTTACTATAATAACAAAGTACATTATTATAACAACACTACAAATCCTTGGTTACGAATTCGTTGTTTATGGATTCTAAAGAATCAACGTTTTACATTCGATAATTTTTGGGGAAGGAAAACTGTAAATACAAACTACACAACGAAAGTTGTCAGTCAATGGTTCAGCAGCTACATATAAATATTCGATTTATTTAAAAAATCTGTTTGATAGTGATTGTAATGGATTAATCCGCTTTGAAGGACCAAAATCGTTGCCTCAGACTGATCAGTTTTGAAAGACTAGAATGGTTTCATTACGTAACTTACGAAAGACCAGAGGAATTGTTTATTAGGGTGCAGAATTATAGAGACTACATGTGGCGTTAAAACAATAACACTGTTAATACAATAATCTCATAAGTTGAGTTCTGATCAAATATTAATTCATAGAAGTGATGGACAAACGTATAGTTGCATAGGGGGGTCAAAGGTCTACAGGTGTCCAGGTGACAGGTGGGTTTCGATTTCGTGATGCCGCTTGCACACGATCGAAGCGACAGGTGTGAATTGATGTGGGGCCAGTCGATCATATTGTGGTGCTTATTGACCGCAGGGTGACAGAAAAGGGATCAGTAGATCTTGGTATGATGCTGGGCGCTGGGTGACGAAGAACTGATATGATGTGCGACTATTTGTCACGGACCAGGAGATCTTGCTGTGATGCTTAGTTGACGCTAAATGACGAGGAAGTGATCTGATGTGCGACTAGTTGTCACGGACCAGTAGATCTTTTTTTTTCTCCCTTAAGACTTGTCCTCGTCTTTGCCGCTTCGATAGCACTGCAGCGTTTGGCTTATTGTGCATGCCCTTAGTTTTTCCTACTCCACCCATTCCAAAATCACTATGCCTTGAACTAGTCTGCACAGCGATTGGTAGGGTAAAGTTTTATATTGCTCTGTCTCCGGTCTAGACTGACCGTTGATCAGTTGTCTTTTGCGGTCCAGAGCTTTACACTCACACAAAATGTGCTGGGCTGATTCCTCCTCTCGCCGCAGAGTCTGCATGCGAGGTCCCCCTCGAACCGCCCGATTTTATGCTGGTGTTTCATGACGTCCATGTGTCCCGTCAAGGGACCTGATATGTTTCTAAGCTGTCCTCCGCTAAGATTTAGCAGCTCTACTGCTATCTTTGAACTGGGTTCGTCAATTACTGACTTCGCATATCTGAGCCCTGGACAATCTGCCCAGTACACCTTGTGTTCGTTTTGAACCAGGACTTAATGGCTCCCCCGGCCGTGCTCTTTGTCACGCCAAGAACCGGTTCTGGTCCCATAAATGGTTCTGCTGACCCCCTCTTCGCGAGACTGTCAGCTTTTTCATTGCGTTTGACCCCCGAGTGACCCGGCACCCATTCTACACAGCCAGGTCGCTCGTCTCGTCTCAGCACTCACTTACCAGCCTGGAGTTTACCCGTGGGCTACTTAGGTCCTTAAGGGCTGCCTGGCTGTCTGTGGCTCTCAGGATTTGCTTGTTGGTGCAGCCCCTCCTCTTGTTCTCCCGCACACAGTGCAGGATGGCGTACATTTCGGCCTGAAAGACCGTTGCATGGGCTCCGAGGGAAATACTATGACTTATCCTAGGTCCTTCCGAATAAACGCCTGCCCCCGTCCCACGCTCTCCGCCGGATCCGTCTGTGAACCAGACGAGCGCGTCCCGTGGTAGGCCCGGCGTCTCCTGCCACCATGCCTCGCGGTTGTGGATTTCCACTGTAAAATTGTTTTCCGATTCGTGGGCTCGCGTGGTTTGACCTCATTTCAAGCATGGGCTCCCTCACGATCTACTGAATTTTACAGTGTCCCCTGAAGCCTGGGTTGATCTTCAGTCTACCAATGCAGGCTGGTCTGTATAGTCCTAGCCTGGCCTCCCCCATGATAACTAAGTGTATGGGGGACATATAGCAACACCTCCAGGGCGATGGTTGGGGTCAAAGTCATGACCCCTGTGATCCCCAGGCAAGCCATTAGATCTTGCCCAGTTTTTGTTTCGCACTGGATTGTGTCACTTTAGGCCACCAGATCAGTGCCGCCTAAGTTAACGATGATCTGTCCACCCTTGTGTACAGCCAGTGGACCATACTAGGTCTTAGTCCCCACCTTTTTCCATATAGCCGCCTAGTGACTGCTAGGGTCATAACTGCCTTACGCAGTATTTTTTCAACATGACCATTCCAGGTTAGCTTAGAGTTCAATACGACCCTAAGATATTTTACCTCCCTGGCTATTGGGATGTTTCTACCGTATAAAGTGAGAATTATGTGGCTCTCCCAGTATATCTTGCTACGATGCTTACTTGGCGCTAAATGACGAAGAAGTGATGTAATCTGCGAGTACTTGTCACAGACCTAAATATCTTGCTCTGATGCTTACTTGGCGCTAAATGACGAAGAAGTGATGTGCGACTACTTGTCATGGACCAGAAGGTCTTGCTACGATGCTTACTTGGCGCTAAATGACGAAGAAGTAACTACTTGTCACGGACCAGTAGATCTTGCTATGATGCTTACTAGCCGCTGAATGACGAAGGAGTGATTTGAGGTGTCACTATTGGTCACGAGCCAGTCGCTTAGTGTGATGCTTACTAGCCGCTGGGCGACGAGAAAATAAATGATATGATGTATGATTACACGTTACGGAGCAGCCGATCTTGCTATGGTGCTTACTTCCCGCTGGATGACGAAGAACTGATGTAATGTACGACTGCTTGTCACAGACTAATCGATCTTGCTATGACGCTTACTGGCCGCTGAATGACGAAGGAGTGATTTGATCTGTGACTATTGGTCACGGGCCAGTCGCATACTGGGATGCTTACTGGCCGCTGGATGACGAAGGACTGAAAGAGTCTTGTATCTAGTTCTAGTTGATTCTCTGTTGTTGACAGTCGAAAACACTCGTGTCATGGCACCACCGTCGGTTCCCTAGGCGTCTGGGCAGTTGGTGTAGACGTAAACGGAGGTTTCTGGGGAAACAATAGACAAAGCTGTCCTCACGGATATTAGAATATGTGCTTAAAAAATATTAGAACCCCACAGAGAGACGATAATAAAACAGAGAGGCTATGCAGAATATGTGCCAAAAAGGCTTATTTTATTTCTGAAACATGTAATAATACTAATAGTGTTTTATTTATTTAAATTTTAAAGTCTATTCCACCAATAGGCATAAGCTTGTGATTGTTGGTCTTCTCCCCAAATATTGTTTTAGAGTAACTAGGTGAAGATTGGAACGTATGATGAGCACTGATAAGTACACTTGGAGAACCCAAATTACCACAACACATTAAAAAAAACCTGACGATCATTTCACTAACCAAGTTAGCGTCATTAGAGGATGAAGAATTATTCATCGTCTGATGACTAATTATTTATCCTCTGATGACGCTAACTTTGTTAGTAAAACGATCGTCAGGTTTTTAAAATGTGTAGTGGTGATTTGGGTTCTCCAAGTGTACTTATTGTTTTAGAGTTGATGAAAGTTGATTAAATAAAAATATAATATACTTGATGTGACATAACGCAAATCATAGCGACAAAGTAGTTGTGTTTGGAATCAATTATAAAATTCGCAATTTTCAAATATTTTTTGGATCGTTATTTTTGCAGTATGTTAAATGAAAAAAATTATTAAAAATCATCTTGTGGGATGTCTATCAGATGTGATAAGAAAAAAAAACATGCAAATTGTCTATTTCTAGTCAACTCACATGAAAACAGGAGTTCTACTTTTAATTCACTTAGTTTATTTATCCTTCTGAC
Source organism: Tillus elongatus (assembly GCA_964006375.1). Lineage (NCBI taxonomy): Eukaryota > Metazoa > Arthropoda > Insecta > Coleoptera > Cleridae > Tillus > Tillus elongatus. Next base: position 130,267,543 of record OZ023262.1, read on the forward strand.
TAACGTTATTTGTGAAATTATCGTCAGATCTGAAAATGTAATGTGATGCATTGGATTTTCCCAATTGTACTTATCAGTGCTCATCACCGGTTCAATATTGATTTCTGGAAGATTTTCTAGTACAAGGTAGAACTAAATTGCGCGAGTAAATTGTGAAAAATGCCCCGGAAAATAGCCAAAGGTGTGTTCTATTTCGAGGACACAGCCCCTGTTTAAAGTCTTTCATTGCGCTGCAAGCAATTGATAAAATTTGTTTTAAATTGCTTGACCACCCGCCCTATTCTTCAGATTTAGCACCATCAGATTTTTATTCCCAAAGTTCAAAAAACATTTTAAAGCTAAACGATTTTAGACAACAGGAAAGTCATATAGGTATACTGTTGACAAGTGGTTTGAAGATGAAGATATGTTTTAAATGGTTTAGAAAGGTATGCTAGATGTGTAGGTCTTACCAAAGCTCAAAAAACATTTCAAAGCTAAACGATTTTAGACAACAGGGAAGTCATATAGGTATACTGTTGACAAGTGGTTTGAAGATGAAGATATGTTTTAAATGGTTTAGAAAAGCTTTATAAAAGGTATGCTAAATGTGTGGGGTCTTAGAGGAGATTATTCCCAAAGCTCAAAAAACATTTTAAAGCTAAACGATTTTAGACAACAGGAAAGTCATATAGGTATACTGTTGACAAGTGCTTTGAAGATGAAAATATGTTTTAAATGGTTTAGAAATGCTTTATAAAAGGTATGCTAAATGTGTAGGTCTTAGAGGAGATTATGTCAAATAAACTTTTCAATAAGTCTTCGTAAGCGCCCTGAAATATTGCATTAAAAGCTATTTCGTCCGCTACACTTAAAAAAGTCCGCTTGCGACATAAATATATCAATAATGTGGCAACGCCGCTGTATTGTCCGTTCTTGTTCGCGTTGTGTATACATGTAGGGCTCCTTTCAGATTGGGAAGAGCCACAACCGATGAGGAGGGTCAACGAGTCAACCAGCACTTGTTTGTTTTACGTTTCTTCGATAATTATATGTGAGCGATCACGAGCTCGCCCGCCCAGTGCACTCAACACATCCGTATGCTAAGTGCCCTGGCCTGCCTAAGACACAACACACAACACATTCTGTGAAGTGGAGTCGTTTCGACATTACGGGATTCTGTATGAGCTGCTGCTGACCTCTATCCAAAGTTGTAACGTAGGCTTATTATCACAACGCTTGTGGATGTGAGATGTGAATCTCTTTAATATTTCATGTGAAGCTGAGATATATGACGCTCTTAAAGGGACACCAGAATTATTCGGTTTACTACCGTTATTCTTATTATAGTAAGAAATCAATTCCAATTAGTACTCAGTAAGATGAATTACAGGTAAATCTTAATGAGATTTGGCGATCGTAGGTATGGTACGCTAAGGGGCTACAATAAGAGCGAAACCGGCATGTGTCTTTTATGATGGCCAACACTCATCTAATAGACACTTCCTTCCACACTAACCCGCTAATCTTTGCCGAGCCCATTTTGTCTGCACATAAAGTAGAACTAGATAACTATATGCAGCGGCATAATAACAAATTAACACTTTACTAATTATAATTATACATATTTGAACATGGTGAGCTGTACGGCAGAGTCGCCATCTCGGTTCGTAACTAAGTAATATGTTGTCAACCTTTATTTTACAATAACTTATTAAACATTTATTACTAATTACCAAAACTTCACAAAAATCTTACAAAAAATGATTTTTACGGAAAAAAAATCTGCGAACACTGACTAAAATATTGTTAACACAAGAATTTCCTAAAAGAATAGGCACTTACAATTATAATTACCTACCTTATACCTAATCTGTAATTAAATTGAAAACAAATCTTTTTTTAACTTTTCATGGAAATTTAAATCAGTAGAACTAAAGAAAAATATAAGCGGAAGAATACTAGGGGAAGTGTGGATATGATGGCATACTGATACGATGGCACTTTTCGAAATTGGCAGTATTTATTTGAATTAGGTTACTTCGTTGAGTGGCCGCTATTATTCAGAGCATCATAGGTTAACTGTGGTGACATCATGTCAATTTAGTGCATTTAACGGCTGGAACGGGTTATTCTGATTTTATGTGAGTACATAGAATATTTTCTATAATAGCAACTTAGTAGTTTGTGATCTCCAGTATAATAATTTGCCAAAATCTGTGGGTACATATAATAAACAGGATAATAAACTTCAGAAAGATAGCTTATTTTCAATATTATATTAGGTTGGTTAAAGGATGTTTACATTGATGTTTTCTGGATATAATGGCACCCTAATTTTTTAATATTCTTTTAAATTTCAACAACACACCACGAGGGCTTACAGCCTAAATACTATCGTACCGTGGGTGTTGACAAGGAGGAAAGAGGCAGCTTGTTAATTCTGGACTTGAAGGTTTGGAGGTTCGGAGGAGAAGGAAAAACATGTGCCGGCAAGGAATTCCACAACTTGGAAGTCTTCGGGACAAAAGAGCGGGCATAACAAGATGTTCTATGTCTGGTGACCTGGGCAGTAAAAGGGTACATTCGCTCTGTTCCCCTAGTGAATCTGTTGGGGGCGGCAGGTGGGGGAACTATGGAGGAAAGCCCCTCTGAGCAGTGCCCGTGCAGATATCTATAAAAGAGAGAGAGGTCACCAACGGCCCGTCGGTGGGCAAGGGATGGCAGCCTTTGGGTGAGAGTAGGGTCACTGATGAGACGAATAGCTCTCTTTTGAATGGAGTCCAGGATAGCGAGTGTAGAAGCGGCAGCGGCACCCCAGATGTGGGAGCAGTATTCAAGGTTTGGCCTTATTTGTGAAGTATATAAGGTATAGAGATTAGCTGGTGAAAAGTATTTGCGAACCCGGAAGAGGAAACCTAATTTCTTAGCAGCCGCTTCTGCAATTGATGTGACATGTTGGTGCCAATTAAGATTTCGATCCACAGAAATGCCAACAAGAGAAAAGGACTCATTACTTTGAATAACTTGGTTGTTCATTATGATGGGTCTAGTGCTGGTGTATCTCTTGTGAGAAAGAAAGCAAGACTTAGTTTTGGTGGGGTTGAATTGTACAAGATTTCTACTTCCCCAGTCTAATATTTTTTGGAGATCCATGGAGACAGAACCCTCCATGAGTCTGCGATCCTCATCTAATTGGGCTAAAGGGACAGGCTTAGAATATTGTATATTTGAATGGAGGGTGCTGTCGTCCGCGTAGCTGTGAACTGGGTTGGATGTGCTCGAGAGGAGGTCATTGATGTGGAGAAGAAACAAAGTAGGGGCTAAAGCTGAACCTTGAGGAACTCCTGCATTAATTGGATACAGTTTAGAGGAATGGCCATCCACAACAACAGATATGCTCCTGTTGGAGAGGAAATTTGCTGTCCACATACAGTTTTGGTGGTAGGCCATAGGCCGGAAGTTTATTAAGCAGCGCTGCGTGCCAGACCTGGTCGAATGCTTTGGATATGTCTAGAGCAACAATCTGGGATTCACCGTGTTGTTCCATTGACTTGTTCCAAGAATGGGTGACGAAGGAAAGGAGGTCGGCAGTCGATCTGCGCTGACGGAATCCATACTGCCTGTCGTGGATTAGACTGTGTTTTTCAAGAAATTTTATTAATTCGGTGTTTATATACTTTTCCATCACTGTAGAGACGACTGAAAGGAGAGAAATGGGCCTGTAGTTGCTGGGAAGCGCTTTGGATTCTTTCTTGGGGATGGGTTGTACTCGAGCAGCTTTCCAGTTACTAGGGAATATGCCTTTATTATAAGATATCTGAAACAGACGAGTCAGGACAGGAGCAAGCTCTGGTGCGCATTTTTTGAGAACAATTGCTGGGATCTCGTCAAGGCCAGAGGCTTTCCTGGTGTTAAGAGAAGAGAGCATCTTTCGTACCTTTTTGGTTTTGAAAATGATATCCGTAATGTTATGCGCGACATTGGGGACTGCTGGTGGTTGAACATTTGGAGGTGGGTTGAGAGTATAATTGCCGGCGAACAACGAAGCAAAAAGTTCAGCCTTGCCCAGGGCGGTAGAAACAATTTCATCCCCTGAGACAAGAGGTGGGAACGTGGTTTTGCAGAAATTATTCCCAATAGATTTAGCAAGAGTCCAGAAGGGTTTGCCGCCGTTGGAGCTTAAGAGGACTTTGTTTTTGATGTGGTTATTAAACGAGTTTTTTGGCTCAGAAAGAATGCAGACATAGCGGTTTCTTGCGTCGTTAAATGCTTGACGATTTTCTTGACTGGGATTGTGTAGAAGCGTTTTGTGAGCTTTGACCTTTTCAAGTCTGGCCTTGTCACAGGATTTAGAGAACCAGGGCTTTTGAGTGGCTGAAGAGGTTTTCTGTGTACGTGGGATAAATAATTCCATGCCAGCTTGGATAATTTCGGTGACGTTTTGTGAGATATCAGAGGGGTCAGGATGAGAGAAGCAGCTTTATGATGGCATAGGGTGCCATCATATCAAAAAATTGAAGAATTTAGTTTCTTGACTGTCTGTTATTTTCTGTGATTAATAATACCGTATAAAGATGTTTAAAGTTAGTGGTCAGAGCTGGAAGGAGGGGAATATGCGTGAAGCCATAGAGAATGTTAAATTAAAAAAGGTGGGCTGAAAACTTGCTTCCAAAACTTTTAATGTACCTGCAAGTACCCTTCGCCGTAGAGTTAAAAAAGATATGGGGTACAAGAAAGGAGATCTTGGAGGATGCCGTCCGACATTCTCTAAAGAAATAGAAGACTTAATTGTTGCTCATATAACTACCATGGAAACCCGATTTTTGGGACTCGCTACAACTGATGTCAGATCACTCCCATATCAGATTGCCACACAGAATAAAATTCCACACAAATTTAATTGTGAAACTGAACAAGCTGGATGGTCTTGGCTACATGATTTTGTTAAGAAAAATCCAAAAATAGGCTTACGGACTCCAGAAAATACATCTGCAGCTCGAGTTCAATCACTCAATAGAGTTAATATTGCCGCTTATTTTAAGAGCTTGGACGAAGTTTTGACTCAGTATAAATTTTCTGACGAAAATATTTATAATATGGACGAGACGGGATTTTCCACGGTACAGAGCAAACCAGAAAAGGTATATGCCACAAAAGATCGCAAGCAGGTAGGCGTTCCGACAAGTGCAGAAAGAGGACAGCATTATACAGTAGTGTGTGCAATGAATGCTGTTGGCTCATTCGTTCCCCCAGGTTTCATATTCCCGAGAAAAAATATGAAACCAGAACTTTTAGATTATGCACCAACAGGGTCAGTTTGCTTTTGCCAGGAAAATAGGAGGATGGCGTCAGAAGTTATGGTTAAATGGTAGACCGTTTTGCAAAGCCAATTGTAGAAAGAAAGGTTCTACTGTTGGGCATGCCAGCCACAAAAACTTTACCGTTAGTGCCGTTTTTAGAAAAAAACTAAGTAGGCCACTGCATTCAGCATCCCTTAGAATAGGTATATACCAAATTTCATCATAAAATCAGAATTATTAACCATTTCGGAGGAGTTTATTTGTGTCACCCATCTCATATGAAGACACCCCTGTAACTTTTGTATTTAAATCGCGACTTTTTTTTAACTAGATCTCAAAATATAGAAAATGAAGTAGTTTATAAATCCTGATAACAGTGTTTTCTATGCCATTTGACCACGGCCTACTAAAATTATTTTCATGTTACCGCATTTATAAACTTCTTTTCTTCAGCTTTTGAGATGTTGTTGACTTTCATAGTTCCATCATAATAGTTACTTTTTGATGACATTCGCAAGCTAACAGTTTTAAAGAATGGCGAATCCAGTGGCGTAGATATTTTTTGACATATTAAAATAGTTTTAGTAGGCCGTGATGTAATGGCATAGGAAATAATTTTTACAGGATCTATAACCTTTTTCAGTTTCTATCTTTGGAGATATCGATATGGGTTCTGGGGGTCCTAGTTCGCGCTCATTTTAAAACATTTCTCTCAGCATCGACACCTCTCTATTAGTGATTTTTTTTTAAATAAAAATTTACTAAAAATGACACTGATATAAACTAAAAGAGCTAAGATCGGTTGTAAAATAGAATCTAAAAAAAACCTCGTCACAGTGATCTCAATGGAGGAGAGCCCAAAAAAAAAACAGTTTTGACAATTTTATGGTGTACGCTTTTGCAGAGACTTCTTCGTATACCTGATGTGGGTGATATCTGAAATGACGCCGCTCGTCTGTATGGTAGATCTAACTGGAGAAAACAAAATAAGAAATACTAACTGTCAATACCTTTTACTAATTTATTAAGCTTGTTAGAAGAGCTTGTGAGAAAAATCGAATATCTATAAATAAGCAAGTAATTCGACTTGACAGCACTGTTGTCAGTATATAATTTAAACGTGGATGTTTATTGATCCAATGTGGAAACAAATTACGACGGGAACTGGTATCTAGAATGTGCGAAATAAAACTCATAAAATCACCGGTAGGAATTTATCGTTTGCTATATTAATGGTGTTTAATACAAGAGTATGTATATTGCTATAGATCATTGGACGTTTATGGTAATGATAGTGCAGAACTGGACATAAATTATTAATAAAAGTGACCTTTTGTAATATAAGTTATATCAATTTCGATATGACATTCTCCATAATTTTATCTACAAGTTGTGGACAGCAGTTATAAATAAACGTAAGTTGGTGTTTATAATAAGCAATTAGATGTTGTATACACATACTCTGGCTGAGATATAGAAAGATCCGTGTACCAAGTGTATATCACAATTCACAATCGTGATATACTTTGAATTTGTATACCATAATATAATTGCTCCTGCGCAAAATAAATGATAGCAACGTTAGCTTCTCTCTTGAGGAAAACCGATACGGGTTATAATTTGAGTGTTAATAAGCGACTAACTAAAACTACAGATCAGCCAGGTAAAGAAAATTACATTCCGTTTGATCCTTCTTCAGAAGGAATTCAGTTTTGCAGTTTGGATATTAGAACTTCTTAATCCACTGTTTACTATTTAATGTTTTAAAATTTCTTCGATCGGACTGACCAACGAGCTTTGCAAATTTGAAATTAGGTATAATTGATTACACTCTCTTCTGAGGGCTTTTATTATGAATAAAATTCTGTTATCGTTTACTTATCTTTATTGCTGGAGTCCTCTTATTTGATGTTTTGCAGGGGAGTTGGGTGGATGTATGTATGCTGGCTAAGAGGGTAAAAGTGGGCCGGGTTAGGCAGGCACAAGTGAATATACGAACGTTAAAGAAGGGAAAAGAGAGAGGAAGTCATATTAATCTACCAATGTTTGTAACGATTACGTTTCGTTACTGCTTTAATTATTCAAAATAAACCCGTAGGAGACTTAATTAATAGCGACAGTCCAATATCTGTAAGCAATTCATGTTTTGATTTCAACATTATTTTCATGAAAAGTCGCTAAATCTTCAAGTACCGTAAACCCCTTTACTGCATTTCTAATTTGTACGTTAAAATTCAATATATGTTTGCCATGGAAAACTACCTCGCATCATTACTGAACAAATATTTCCGGGAACGAAATAAGCATTGAAAATATACGTTAGGGATGTTCGAGAACAAAATATTGTTTATCTTGGACTTTTCCGCAATCGGTGATGTCACCCAACGACGGTTTGAAAACGTTGCAGAAAATTCTCGTCACGGGAGGTGAGTCGACGTGACTTCAGCACCGATTGGAGGTCTCGTTTTATCTCATTCGAGGAATGGAGACTAGAAAGAGCTCGCACACAGCCACCAACCGTCACAGTAAGAATTTTTGCGTGCAGCGACTAGCAATTGCCGAACCCGACACATTGGCGTTGGCTCTCCGCTGAGCGTTCATAGAGTGAACACCCGTCAGTTCTCTCGGTGGCTATTAAATTATCTTAAAACGGGGTTGTAATGTTCTTTCTGTTATCTGTACTACTTAATAATTATTGTCAGTGATTGTTCGGAGTAATTCAAGTGATTTTCGAGTATAAATAGACATAGTATTCAGCCTAAAAACGAGAGTTAAGTTGTGTTTCTTTGTTCCGAATTGTTGATTTCGTGTCGTGATCAGAAAGCATTCTTGGTTATTATCGAACCTTAAGTCAATTGGTAGTGAATTTTACCTAAACAAATTCACGTTTTAATTGCGATTTGCAAAGTTTCCATCAAGCGAATTCGGAACATCGACATATGTGTCAAATGGTCTTGTAATATTGGAGCAGTAACATCCACCGGCCCAATAATCTCTGATGGGAAGTCCCAGTCGTTCTCCAAAGTTTTTCCGCTCTTATTGGAGTCAGGAATCTATGTCAGGCATTTATATTTGATTCCACTTGGAAAGCATCTTCATAGGGTCATTAGGTAACTTAATACCGGAAGACTGGTGAGTCTAAACAAATCTTTTATCTGAATCAGCAGAATTTTCATGCCGAAATTTAACATCTGAACTTTTAATAACCTGAACTTTTAAAATCACGTAATCAAGTTTGAGCTTAAATAATGTCAGAGAGGTGCTGTCAGCACAACTATATATTTCCTGTTTAACCTCTAAGATTTTGTCAATTTTGTACATTTGAATACATAGTTTTTATTTTGTAATTAGCAAATTTTGTCTGTAAAATATCTAACCTATACATTCTCTTTAATATCTCTTAGTTTTCATAATTAATATAGAAATTTCACGTAGAGAAATACTAATAGATTTTCTTTCTTTGGAGCCTCACTCAAGAACTGGCCAGTTGGTTCACTAGAAAATCAAGTAATTGATTGACAGACGTCAAGTAACTTACCTAATCATTTGTGTTTGTTTTTGAGCGATACCCTAAGTAATTAACAGTAACATTTTAGTAATATGCAACTATCTTTATTCTATTGTTTTGGTACATGTATGTAAATTAATAATTTCTTGCTCTTGAGATTCTTGCTACCTATCTGATTGTTATTTGTGTGCAATTAATGTTTATCTGAGATCTACCAACCATTTTTATTGCATTTTGTTTGCTTTCCAAATTCAATCTATACGAATAAACTTATATATTTTGTTATATTAAAATATCTGTTTAATTGAAGAGAAATGCCTCCCCAACTTCTCATTTCTTTTGGCATCAGCGCAAATAATTATTCTTACTAACTATTATCTAGATATCTAAATTTCTATGTAACCTGGCACTAGTCTGGAGAGCTCACAAATATAAGACTCTGGGCAGTGCGAAGCAAAGAAAGGAAGATAACGTGAGTATCAAACTATATCCAGATCTGTCAACCTCCTAAAAAGTGATGCTAATCTTAATAAATTTGATAATCTGATAGATAGCTACTTTAGGGTAGGGTGTTATAGGCAGTTGTGACCTCACCATTGAGCAGATCTATATCCACCTGAGGTCAATCACAATATACCACGGTTCTTGTGCTTGAAAGCTTCTTTTTGAAGGAGGTAACGTGTTTACATTGTATGGTACTGATTGTTAGGAATGCTGAGTTTTGTTTCTTTTGTTTTCTTTTTTTTTTAGATTTGTAGAGTAGATATTTTTGATTTATATTCATGATTTAAATTTAATACTTTTTGGAGACTTTATTGTTTTTCTATCCTATTCGCCTTTCGGCATTGAAAGAGAATTGTATGTAATTCTGTAATTAAAACAGTTTATGATTATATTATTATTATATTGATTACAGTCTCTTTAACTAAAATATTTTCAGATTTCTAGCACTTACGGCTATACCAAAAGTCGCCATCAACATTGTAATTTTAAATAGAACACGCTGTATATTTTTCCATTTTTAGATGAAAATCATCATTTTGAATATTTTTATACCAAAAAAATCGAAATTTTGACAGCTGGTTGACGTTTACAAAATGGACTGTAACTCCTATTTGGAATGTGATAGAAATTTGAAATTCACTTAAGATGGTAGTTTCAAAATCCCTTTATAGGGTGTATTCGTTAAAATAACAAAAATGGCCGGAAAATAATTTCTAAATTTATACTTTTCAGCAAGAGTTAAAAATATAAAACAATATAAAAAGTTTTTTAAATGTGATGTCCAATTTTTCGCATTGGCGACAAAAATTGCTACAAACTGATATTGCACGCTCCTATAACTAAGTCAAATCGTTCTAAAGTGATTTTCAAACAAGAGAAACAAAGATAAATAAAGTGAAGATAGAAAACGCGACGACCATGTGGATACTAGCGCCATCTATTGCCTCAAATGTTTACTAATTTTCGTGTAGAGGTTCAAACTTGTTATATTATCTTACCGTACCTACTCATCCGCCTTGAATTATTGTGATTAATTGTGTAAGAAAAAGTTGTGATTGTGTTATTTGTGTAAATTTAAAATGAGCTGTGGTTGATATTTCATAAGTAATGCATGTTACATGAATAAACACAACAAATATGTACCGTTCATGAAGGTCAAGTACGCAACGCAAATATTCAGTGATGCAATTGAGTGTTGATCTGTTGGTGATGAAGCACCTGTAGTTTATGGCAGCTCGACTAGAAAATATAAACAGAAGCAGGAAAGTTGTCAATAATAACAAAAAACCGAAAAATATTTGTCATGAATGATTATGAGAAAATAACAAATAATTCAACACCACCATTTTAATTATTATTGCTTATAATAATAGTAAAATTTACAGTCGGTACGATGGAAACTTCGGTTCCAAATTTACTGCCGCTCAGGATTTACCGCCTCTATTTCTGTAATTTTTAAATGACTAGAACGCTATGGACGTGTCAAATGTTAACAAGAGCCAACCCAAAAGCTGGTCGCTCTCATGTAGAGTTAGCTTATGGGCGTTTCCTGTCTTCTACTCACTAATCTTTGAACATAATACTTTAATTTTTTACCCATGTTGAAAATGCTATGAGTGGTTGCTATGGATACCTACGATAATTAATATTTCAAATGTCAAGTTCTTGTTGCTTATGTTAGGTGTCTTAACAGTATTACTAAAACGAGTTAGTGGATAACAATAACGAAAATAATGTTTATACAAACCTAGTAATTCTTCATTTATTTTTATATATAGAAAATGCAACAAACTTATTAGTAGAACGTGCAGAACATTTAACGAAAACCAGCCACACCTATCTCTGCTGCCCAAAGGTAAATTGAGAAGAATAGAAACAAATTTTGTGCGTTTTGGACGAATTGGTTAAGTGTTAAATCGAACAAAAATCGTAATTGGTAATGAAGAGGGAGAGCTGAATACCTTGTGCTATTTCGAGGCTAATTCCAACGCATCAGTTCGAGCTGCTGAATAAGGTATCTGGGAATCAGTACATGTTCAGTACAGAGGATTTTGAAAAAGCATCACGTCCACGACTACAAGTTCTTGTTAGCACAAAACCTTCATCACCAACAGCCCGACGACAGACTTACCTTGTGTGAGAGGCTATATCTTCGAAGTCAAGAGGAAGAGACGAATTATTTGGACAGACGAATCTAAGTTTTCGCATGAATGCTTTTTTTAACAGGCGTAAGAACCGTGTTTAGGCTTCAGCTAACCCGCAAGAGAACCGAGAAAGGAACTATGAGGTTAAGTTTAGTTTCAATGTCTTTCGCCTTATGATGGATGACAGATTCTCTTACATCATTTATGACGACGTGTTAACCGCGGGGCGTTACCTCAATTTACTACGTACTTGTAGATTTTCTTGACGACCTGCCCTTGAACTTGAAAACAAACTATTGGTATCAACTGGATGGAGATCTGGTCATTTGCACCTAGAAGGTCTTCCAAGAAAGCATCTTAATATTCGAAGACATGTAGATAAGGTGCGACCATGCAACTGGCCTGAAAGATCTCCAGATTTGACACGTTTGGACTTCTACCTTTGCGGACATATCAAACATCAGGTCTCCAGACACCGGTAAACACAAGCATGGAATTATAAGCACGCGTGCCTGCCGCATTCAACAGGCTCTCTCCTGAAGATTGCGAACAGAAACACTGGAGGGCGTTTCTTCACGCTTAATAAAATACTTCAGTGCGAATGGCCATCATTTCTAACAGTTTGTTTACAGTTTTTTCACATATATTTTTTTGTCATTTGAGGTGAATGTGGATAGTTGTCCCCTAACATTCTGCAAGTTCTACTAGGAACTTTGTCGTACTTTTCATGTATAAAAAAAATAAAAAAATAAAAAAATAATAATTTCTTTCAGACACCGGTAAACACAAGCAAGGAATTAGAAGCACGCGTGCCTGCCGCATTCAACAGGCTCTCTCCTGAAGATTGCGAACAGAAACACTGGAGGGCGTTTCTTCACGCTTAATAAAATACTTCAGTGCGAATGGCCATCATTTCTAACAGTTTGTTTACAGTTTTTTCACATATATTTTTTTGTCATTTGAGGTGAATGTGGATAGTTGTCCCCTAACATTCTGCAAGTTCTACTAAGAACTTTGTCGCACTCTTCATGTATAAAAAATAATAATTTCTTGACTTGTATAATCACTATTTTGGTTGTTATTAATTTTAACTGAAAAATTTGAGATTTCTTACATAACATCTTTGTATCTCCGAAAATAACAAAACTATGACAATCAAGTTTGGCGTATACGTTTGTACTATCAAACTTACCCTACATGCCGAATTTAAGACTAAAAGAACCATTGAAACGAGACTTAGGAAACATCTGGCGCAGCTGAGATACGGTAGTGTAGACAGGTCATGCGTGGCACAACATATTTAGGATAAAAATCACTACATAGATAAGAAAATCTGAAGCTTATAAAAAATGTTAGACAACCAGCGAATTTAGATGCGTACGAAAGTATTTATATTTCTAAGGCAATAAAGAACAAAAGTTTCTTAAACTGAGCTCCGCCATTGATATATAGCCCTTTGTTTGCACTCTCCCTTTGATATAGAAGACATTCCGAAACTCGACAGGTAAAGTTATAGTGGATGTTCAAAAACCTCGTCAGGCAATTAAAATACAATACATAGAAAATTCTCCTGCGATTTCGTCCCTCTCTTTGTCAGTCTTTACCTAAGACGTAGTATAAAAGGTGATGTTTAGTTGTAAGTAGTTTAGAATTTTTCATCCTCTGATACCACTAACTTTGTTAGTGGAACGATCCACAGGTCTTTAAAAAAATGTGCTGTGGTGATTTGGGTTCTCCAAGTGTACTTATCAGTGCTCATCACTGGTTCCAATCTTTACTTAGTGCACAATCAGATTATTATTTATTCCCAAAATTCCATAAACATTCGAATGGTAAACGATTTTCATTATAAGCGATAAGAAAAATGATTTCTGACTTGTTCAGAAGGGTACATACAATTTTGATATCCAACCCCAAGCAACAAATTAAGGCATGTTAACCAGCACTCGAGTCCAAATAACCTAACCAAGTTGTAATTTAGTAATAATTAACCAAAATGTTGCCCTAATTGTCATAATGACTACAAATTTGGAAATGCGGCTCAAAACTAGCTTATTTTTGACTATTAAAATTACTCCAAAGTCAGTAACTTACAAGTAACTAAATTGGGAAAAAATTGGTTTAATTTTACTCATAAAATATACTTGAATATACTTTTGTGTTTCAATTCCAGAGTTGGTAATTTTTAGGTCGAAGTGTGCCCTAAATTGGACTGAAAATCGACTACTAAGCCCAAGTACCTGAAATACCTACTTTAAGGTAATTTATTACCTAATATTAACCTGCAATATGTCTCTGTGGTATAGTAAATTGGAGGTCTTCTTATGAAGTCCAGCTTACATATATTTTACCAGTTTCATTGCAATACAGCACAGGAAATATTTTAGGCACTGAGCTAACCTAAAATGGCTTTCTGATCGGCTATAAAGTCATAATTGCTGCAGAAATGGTCTTCCAAGTCAAATTGCCTACCTTCAAGTTGAAAATACCCATAAAATCTGACTTGAAATAAAAATTGTCCTCAAAGTTCAAAATGTACAGCAGTGAAATACATTTGTGAATCTTAAAGGTGTGTCAGTTGATAAACTTCATCAATAAAAGTTTATTCTTGTTGTTAATGTGCGTGCACCAGTAACAAATATAGTGTTTGAAACCAATAAAAGTTTACAGACATACTACAAACTATTATAGAGTAGTAAAGAATGCTCATAGAAAAATAGTGATAGATGCTGATCATTCAAAGTGGCTTACATCAAATCAGCACGTTTCCCTCTTCAATATAATACATCAATTTTCATACCAAATGGAGTGAAGCAGTGGCAACACGGTCAGCTGTCATGTTTATGTTTATTTACTTATTTTATTTTGTTTCTATTTTCTATTAATGTCTATATATTATGGAATCAAAGACCAAAAGCACTGTATAATCATTCCTATATGTCTCTCGGCTGTGCACGGATATAAGTAATATATATTTCTATACACGAAAATGTTTCATTTCTAATAAATTCAAACAAAATTCGTTTACCATATAGTTGAAATTCCCATAATAGGACAAAATGCCTTCAAAGTTTGGTTAGTTTGCCCTGTCATTGGGAATTGTGACTTATAGGTAAAAAAAACAGGGAAAAATTAACTTTCAGGTCAATAATGTTAGAAGGGCAGCCATATTAAATTAATTTTGCGGTATCCATCTTGATTGTATTGGAAAATGAAAAATAATTTTTTGTTAAATATAGTGTAAACAAATTTTAGTTCGATAAAAACATTAAATAATGATTGTATACCATGACGACAAGGTAGCTTTGTGTTGTTTACATCACCAATCCTCCAAAATCAGAATTTCAAGAATTTTGAATAATTTTTTATTTTCACTAATTTTATCGTTTATACGGGCGCTCGAATTTTATCGAAGTATCATCATAATGTTAACAGAAAAAACATAACCGCAGTGGGTTTTGTCTTTATACAGTGCGAATCACCTTTATCATTGTTGCAAATATTTGAAGTAAGTTCTTTGATCATTCAAGATGTCATTTTTTAACAAAGATGGACAATATCTCTACTACTCTACTGTTTGTTTATACATACATAACCACAGATCCTGCAGAACCGAATAATGTCACATGCGTAGTTCGTTGTTAAGAACGTCACGGCACTCGGCGCCTAGATGTCAGACTCAAGTCAAGCGTAGCACATATTTACCAATATATTACGTCCATTGGCCCAATATTGAATGAAAATGCCCTAAATATAACTGAAACGCTTTGGTCGAAACGCCTTGCTGGACCTATTATCGACTTCCATATTACTTTGACTTTATTCCCCACCTTGGTAATATACACTTAAATTTTACTTGAAAATGACCTGTGGTGATTTGGTCTCCGACCTATTGGTAGGGCGATTTTACGTCAATTTGACTTTAAATGTTGCTTGGGACCTGTTACATTTTATCAAATCTTCAGCTTTGGTTTTATTTTATTTATTTCCATGAAAATTCCCTTAATATCGGAATTTTTTATTTGAAGGATTATTTTTTTGTGAAGAAGAAACTAGAAATACGGACCACGACATAATTTTTTTTTATTTTTTTTATTTATACATACATACACCATCCAACAGCTTAAAAGCCAAATTAAGGATGGGTCGTTACACAAAATATAATAACAAACAATAATCAAAGGAATTACACAATAGTCACAAATTACATCTCTTTGAAAAACATTTTTATCTCTGATATATTACATGAGAAGATATCAAGGCGGTCTTGGAGTTCAGAGTAATCATTGCACATCTGGTAGATTGGAGACGACCGCAGCAACCGCATACGAGTAGTCGGGAGATAGAATGTACCTGGAAAACGTGCTGCAACACGAGGCACATTGAAATTAAGTTGCTGAAGCGGATCAGGGCAGTCGAAGACAGAATTAACCAGTTTGTATAAAAATATAACGAGACTGCACTGCCTGCGTATCGACAGACTCTGCAGACTAAAGCGAAGAAGTAAACTCTCCTGAGGAAAACCAATAGAAGGATAATGACCATCCTCACGAAAGCTAAGAAACTTTAGAAACTTCCTTTGCACAGATTCCAGATTTGCCACATGTATCTCATAAGCAGGAGCCCACACAACTGAGCCATATTCTAGTCGGGACCTAACCAGACAACGAAAGAGCAGGGAGAGGGTGTCAGTCAGTGAGAAATTCCTGCTGTTCCTTATCAGAAACCCAAGAGTTTTGCAAGCGGAACTGACAGTCTGCTCATAGTGTGGTTTAAAAGATAAAGTACCATCAAAAACAATTCCAAGGTCCCTAACCGTGTCGGGGCGATCAAGCGAAAGTCCCCGTATATTATATCTGAAAGTAATTGAGTGCTTATTTCGAGTAAAGGACATCACACAACACTTCGAAACATTTACAGAAAGACCACTCTGACAGCACCATTCATCAAGCATCTGAAGACAGTTCTGAAGCAGCAAACAGTCAACAACATTCGAAATATTTGCAAAAATCTTAATATCATCTGCATACATTAAAAACGGGACATGTAAAACTAGTTTAACTGGGTCAATAAATATATTAAACAGTAGTGGGCCGAGTATGGAACCCTGTGGCACTCCCGAAGCAATGTGATATGTATTAGATTTGAAGCCCCCAACCTCGACAAATTGCCTCCTTCCATCCAGGTAAGATCTGAATAAGCCAAGCAAGCCCTCAGAGAATCCGATAGTCCTCATCCGGACAATTAGAATAGAATGACTTAGACAATCGAAGGCCTTAGATAGATCAGTATACACTACATCAACCTGTGAAGATCGGTCGAGAGCGGACGCGATGAACTGTGTAACATCAACTAAATTCGTCACGGTTGATCTCCCCGAAATGACACCATGCTGAGATATGGAGAGTCTGTTTCCTCCGAAATACCCAGAATCCTGACAGGTGGGCTTAGAGAAGGGACTTCTTTCACGGTGTATTTGGTGGAAAGTTTATCTTCTGCCAACTTCTTGAATTTATCCGCATCGCTCTTACTGGAACAACTTATAACAAGGCCTCCGCCATTAATACGCTTGATATTAGACACTCCAACACCGGTCTCGATCGGGTTAATGTTCTTGAGTAAATCAGACTTAGTGACCGCACCCCCCTGCTGTGCAGTCGGCTTGATAATCATTGAAGAATATTTCTTACTGGCAATGTGAGCATAACTCGTGCTGGCAACAATTCCTGCATCCCCACCGTCAGACCCAGCGGAACCGCCCTCAACAAGATTATTCAAGGAATCATTTTTCTGACGTAGTAGGTGGACTTCATTTCTAAGCGAAATTATTTCATCATTCTGCAGAGCAAGTGTTGTCTCCAAGCCCAATATAGCAGATCTCATCTCTGAAAGCTGACCGACCAAGATAGACTCCAGACTAGATAGCCTAGAGAATAGCCCAGGCATGTGGTCATTACAATTCTCCGCACATCCTGTGACACTCAATTGGCCACCCAAATCCAGAGACTGGGCAGCCTCGCTTCCCGAGGACTGACTCTTCAGAATTTCATCCGCAACCGGACTCACGTCTCCCACACAGGAACTGCAAAACCAAGCAACACCATCCTCAGCCCGGCGGCGAATTGCATTAAAGTTCTCGATATCCAGCTTTAGACATTTTAAATGGAACAATGACTCGCATCTCTTGCATTGCAAATTATCTGTATAGCGACCACATTTAGAGGAACACACTTGACAAGTAGGCCCAGGCATCACAGGCTTGTGAGCATCAACCCTCCCCAAGATAGACAACAATGCAAATCAATTTATGCTAAAGTATATGTCAATGTTTATGTTTATGCTAATGAACAATTCAGTGTGGGGAGTCCTTTAGCTTTCCATCTCGAAACTGTACGGCCTCTTATCAGCTGCTATCACTGAGTGATAATGACAATCCGAGAATCAATATTCACACAACTAATTAACGTCACCAACCAAACAGTTTTGACTAAACTAACTACAGTACCTTGTTAGAAAATCACTCAGCCTCACACCGTGAAAACTTCAGCCTTTATTTTACAGTTTTTTCATGAAAAAAAAATGTTGAAACACTCCGGGTATCAGCATAACCTACACAGACACTTAAAGGCGCGTACAAAAATTATATAATATATAATGGTGTCAAGAGCTTAAAATAAAATGTGAAATATAATAGACGTGTATTCTGATGTGTCCACTGTGGATACCATGCAACTATGCGTAATTCCGGAAGGTATTTAAAGCCAGTAAGAAAACTGTTCTCTGAGAGAATACGTCTTATTCACATTTCTGCACGCAATATTATTTAAACAATGCCAGCAAGCCGTGATGAAAATTATATAACAGATGACATTTGCTTCGTGAAGATAACGAATTTATTATTGCCTTCGAAGTGCACGAAATTACTCACATAATCGAGTCTTGTAAAAGAGGTTTAATAATAATCAGACTTTACCTTTCACGACCTGTGCAAGTTAGATTTATGTTACGTAAATACCGATTCGTATAAAAACAATATGTATAAAAAGTGAAACCATACAATTGGAAACCTTTTCATTTGAGGTTAATTAGAAAGCTCACACAAAATCAATAAGCTTCTGTGTAATCAAAAATGTTATGTAACTTGATAAGCACAAAGAGTGAGCATGCCAAATAACCATTCACTTTGATTTGCTGTCGCTATATAACACACGGTAAAAGTTATGTAAATTAGCGAATAAACCAGATAGATACATTATTTATTTCACTTACTTGAATGCTTGCTCTACTGACATTTATGAGTGTTTGATTAATGTGACGAAATAAATTTTTCGTCTTTACGCTTAATGAATGATTTGAAAACATTAAAAATGTATTATGAAATTCGATTGATTATTATTTAACATGCCGCTAATTACTTTACTTCACACGCTTTTTTTAAGGGATACAAAACTACACTTCCATATTATCTATGAGACTTCAAAAAGTTTTTAATTCGACGCTTATGTTTCTGTGTAATTCGAATTTTCATAAGAAAATTTTCGTATTTACAAATAAAATTTCGCCAAACAGAGAGAAACACTTTTCACAAATCTTCGGCAAATGAGCGCGAATCACAGTCTTGTAAAATATTGCCCCAGGATTTTCCTGAGAACGGCTGAAAATGTTAGAAAATCCTAAAATTTTCTTTACAAAGCATATTTCGAAGTTACAGCTAGCTTGTGATTCAGGTTTGTCTAGTTTGTTACTTCAGGTTAGTGGATATGAAGATGTCGTGTTAAATGACCATGTAGACCTCCAGACCTGAATCGCATAGACTTTTCTCTATGATGATATTTAAAAAACAAATTTCAAATTTTTTTCTCTCCTTTGAGCAGTGCCCGTGCAGATATCTATAAGAATATATATATATATATATATATATATATATATATATATATATATATATATATATATATATATATATATATATATATGGGGGAGAGAGAGCGAGATAGAGGGGGCACGTCGGCGGGCAAGGGAAGGCAGCCTTTGGGTGAGGGTAGGATCACCGATGAGACGTATAGCTCTCTTCTGAATGGATTCCAGGATAGCAGAGTGTAGAATCGGCAGCGACACCCCAGATGTGGGAGCGGTATTCGAGGTTTGGGCTTATTTGTAAAGTATATAAGGTATAGAGATTAGCTGGTGAAAAGTATATGCGAGCCCGGAAGAGGAAACCTAACTTCTTAGCAGCCGCTTCTGCAATTGATGTGACATGTTGGTGCCAATGGAGATTTCGATCCACAGAAATGCCAACAAGTGAAAAGGACTCATTACTTTGAATAACTGTTCATTGTGGTGGGTCTAGAGCTGGTGTATCTTTTATGAGATAGAAACCACGATTGAGATTTGGTGAAGTTGGATTGTACAAGATTTCTACTTCCCCAGTCTAATATTTTTTGGATATCCACAGAGACAGAACCCTCCATGAGTCTGCGATCCTCATTTAATTGGGGTAAAGAGACAGGCTTAGAATATTGTATATTTGAGTGGGCGGTGCTGTCATCCGCGTAACTGTGAACTGGGTTGGATGTGCTAGAGAGGAGGTCATTGATGTGGAGAAGAGACAAAGTAGGGGCTAAAGCTGAACCTTGAGGGACTCCTGCATTAACTGGATACAGTTTAGAGGAATGGCCATCCACAACAGAAATGTTCCGGTTGGAGAGGAAATTTGCTGTCCAGGTACAGAGTTTTGGTGGTAGGCCATAGGCCGGAAGTTTATTAAGCAGCGCTGCGTGCCATACTTGGTCGAATGCTTTGGATATGTCTAGAGCGACAATCTGGGATTCACCGTGTAGTTCCATAAACTTGCTCAAAGAATGGGTGACAAAGGAAATGAGGTAGGCAGTTGATCTGCTCTGACGGAATTCATACTGCCTGTCGTGGATTAGGCTGTGTTTTGAAGAAATTTTAGTAATTCGGTGTTTATACACTTTTCCATCACTTTAGAGACGACTTAAAGGAGAGAAATAGACCTGCAGTTACTACGAACCGCTTTGGATCCTTTCTTGGGGACGGGTTATACTCGAGCAGTTTTTCAGTTACTAGGGAATATGCCTCTATTGTAAGATCTCTGAAACAGACGGGTCAGGACAGGAGCAAGTTCTGGTGCGCATTTTTTGAGAACAATTGCTGGGATCTCGTTAAAGCCAGAGGCTTTCCTGGTATGTTATGGAAGTTATGATTCAATTTGCAGCATTATGTTTCAAAGCACTCACATCTCGTTTTTCATAGTAAGTAATAACTGGAATCCACTATTAGTGGAGCCACACATCCTAAAAAAGATGCTACGGTTTAAAACGGTCTAAGTGTAATTGAGGGCTGAAACACGAAATTTGTACTACCTACTATTATACACGTTTAATTTTGACGATTTGAAAGGAAATATCTATTTAAAAAAAAGGTAGATTTGGGTAGATTTTGAAAATGCAGCTTGATTCTCTGACAGTTAAAGTTACAGTTAACCTATAATCTATAATGCCAGACAATAATACAAATGCCCTAAGAAAAACAATACAAAACACCAGGATTTTCGTATAATTAAACGCATTTTACACAGTAATGAACCTTTTAACCTTGAATTTTCAAAGCTGGATCTGATTATATTGTTTAAATTTACTTGCGGAGAACATATATTAATATTTTAGGATTGGAACGGTAGGTAAGAGCTTTCATAATATATAACTCTCATTTGCGTTTTGGCATTCTGTTTTCTATTAACTTTAGCAATAGTAAATGTTACCTCAGTATTTGTAATCAATAATATATAAGCATATATTTGAATTTATTTAAGCTAAGCAAAAATTAATATATGTATTATTTTTTTATGTCTTCTAATGTTGCTCACAACCCTTATGGAATGGTAACGTATATACTAGTAATCCACCTTAAGTTGTAATAAAAAAGTCTGTAGCCAATGGAATGCTATGTTTCGAAGTTATATTTACCGATACCACCACCAGCAACCCCAAGCTCATGTATGTGTACCACTAAGTTTTGATGGAAACAATAGTCATCTTTTGTAGGTTTTCGAACCTCTTAACGACTACATAAGAACTCTACAGAAACTCTTTATTTTAGTGAATTTTCTTAAAAAAACATATTCAGGGGTCAGTTTCTATATATATATATATATATATATATATATATATATATATATATATATATATATATATATATATATATATATATATATATATATATATATATATATATATATATATATATATATATATATATATATATATATATATATATATATATATATATATATATATATATATATATATCACCGATAACTTAAAAAAAAATGGGCCGATTTTGATCAAATTTGGTACGAACCTTCCTTTTGCAAGTAGCTTGAATAAGTTCATTAGCTAAGAAAATCGGACTAGTTTTTCAAGGAAAATTTTGGGTTTTCTTTTGAAAAATTATAGTATCTCCGAAAATAATAAGAGCCTCGGTGGTTCAGGGGTAAGAACGTGCCTCTGAACCGAAGGGTACTGGGTTCGATCCAAGGGTACTCCTTTCACTTTTTCAGTACATACTGTAACATTCACATCAACCGAGGTTCTGGCATTGTATTTGAGCAAATTGAATGTCTGCACGTTCCGCCCTTCGGAGGGGGCGTAAAGCCGTCGGTCCCGTGTCCATGAGATGTTGGGCACGTTAAAGATCCCTACCCTCCTTACAGAAAGGCGGGGGTTCGGAAAAATTTCCAGGATAGTGAGGTGAAACTGCTACCTGGCGTCGGTGATTGGCCATAGTCGCGGAAATAGGCCGACGTTAAAGAAACAAAAGACACACACACTCCGAAAATAATAAAGCTATAGCAACAAAATTTGGTACGCTGGTTTCTGTTATAAAGGGTATCCCATGTACCGAAATTCAGATCTCTAAGTTAAAAGACAACAAAGTTATAGGTAAGCTTCTGATTAAAAAAGTTAAAAGGTCAAAATTGATAATTGTGGTAGTCGTACTAATGTGAGTGAAAAATACGACACGAAATTACTAACAAGCTCCTAGATTTGTGTCTAAGTCGTTATTTTCCTTCATTGCGTTAAAATATGAGCAAAAAATCCATTGTGAATAAAGATTGTTTGATATAAATAATAATGTCGTTAGAAAATTAACATACTAGCGTATATCCCTGCTAGTACATACATAATACATGTCATGTCGACGGTGGTCGAATGGTCTAAGCGGTGTGCATCAGATAATCGAGTCCTCTAATAAGACGAATTCTAATAGTAGTTAGTGACTTCAGTTTTTTTTTTTTCGTCTGTCATTTCGTTTTACCGGTATCTGATCAGATTGTTATTTCGATGACTTTTTAGCGAGTTTTTGTATAAAAAATTCCTTAATAACGAGGAAATGAATTTAATTCAATTTGAATAGCATATCTGGTTGTTTGTTCTTGCCCTAACTTAGTGAAACCGTTCCATATTTAATACAGTAGTGGACTTTTCCCGTGGCTTCACAAGTGCTTGTTTTTTTCTGCAACCGATTTGAATTTTCAGTGAATTTCTTTAGAAAATTCACTAATGATGAGATCACAACTTATATATATATATATATATATATATATATATATATATATATATATATATATATATATATATATACATATGGACCGATTTTGATTAAATTTGGTGAGTTCCTTCATTTTGTTTTTCGTTAGCCAAGAAAATCAGCTGGTTTTTCCCCGACATTTTTCTTTAGAAAAATTGTTATATCTCCGGAAGTAAAAAAGTTAGCGCAACCAAATTTTGTACACGTCATACAAGTAAATTACGTACCAAAATTTAGATCTGTAGGCTTCAAGACAAAAAAGTTATAGGCGTTTAAAGAAAATTTGGGATTTTCCTCTTAAAACATCAAAGTCCGCGATTTGAATTGGCAACATTTAGGCAAAAAACGTGAAACGAGTACGGGTTATGTAGAGAAAATGTAGAAAATTTAAGCTTACAACCGTAAAATTGTCCTTTTTTACTAAAATATTTGCACAAAATTAATTTCACGCAGACCCTTTCTCTGATGCTTTGGCAGTGGTTTCAATTATAGGGTTTTGGTTTTTAGTGCTTATTTTTTTTTCAAGTTTTTTGAAATTTTATTTTTTACATGCTTCTCGAATAAATTTTTTTTTGAAGATGCAGTAATTTTTTAATTCCTATTTTAATACTAGCAATAATTTCTACTATATCGTTTTCTTGTGACTGTAGACCGAATGTCAACCCCTTGTTTAGGATGATGTTTAAGTATAGGAGCCTCTAAGCTTTATTTTACAATATTTCAATCAACAAACTTATTAAACGACCAATTCATAAACGAATTAACCGCATAAATATATAACTGGTTTATTTGTATGTAACATTCTCTATGAGGTATCGATTAATCCATGATTAATGGAGTATATAATTCGAATTAAATTCCTCATATCTAAAGTGTCCTTATAATTTACATAGTGTCTTTCAGTTGTAATTAATTTTCAATCAAGGTTTATAATTGGATCTTGCAAATACTAATCTAGGTAATAATTTACGTTAATGTCGAATTAAGTCTAGTTTAGTCAACAACTTAATTGTGTATAATAATTGATCTGAATACTTGGCTAGCTAATGTTTAGTCACCTAACATGTAATTGCACATGTAACGCTGTGAATTTGATTTTATATATAATTTTTTTTCATGGAAGATGCTTATTAAAAGGGATAAAAATATTTCTTAAAGATTACATATCACAAACGGCAAATAGTTATTCGCTTCAGGATAAAGATACTTAGTTCGTATAATATGTACTTATAATCATATACTATCTAATAACATAACAAAATAAAAATATCGCAGGAAAACAGGTAAATTAATGGTCTGTAACATTTAGAAGTGCTTAGTTTAACGCCTTTAGTGAATTTTCTTTTAAAAAAATCACTAATGAGGAGATCTCGGCTTTTGAATTAAAAAAATATTCTTTAGATGAGCGCGAACTAGGCTCCCTAGAACCCTTATCCAGGGTCAGCTTGAAATTCTCTCTCTCTCTCTCTCTCTTTCTTTCTATATATATATATATATATATATATATATATATATATATATATATATATATATATATATATATATATATATATATATATATATATATATATATATTACAACACCAAACGTGGGGACTAAGACCTAGTATGGCCCACTGGCTGTACACAAGGGTGGTCAGACCATCGTTAACATATTCGGCACTGGTCTGGTGGCCTAAGGTGACACAATCCAGTGCCAAACAAAAACTAGGCAAGATCCAAAGGATGGCTTGCCTAGGCATCACAGGGGCCATGTCTTCAACCCCAACAGCCGCCATGGAGGTGTTGCTGGATCTGCCCCCTTGCACTTAGTTATTATGGGGGAGGCCAGACTAGGACTATACAGACTAGCCTGCAATGGTAGACTGAAGATCAACCCAGGCTTCAGCGGCCACTGCAAAATTAAGGAGATCGTGAAGGAGCCCATGCTTGAAATGAGGTCAGACTTCGCGAGCCCGCGAATGTGCAAGGAAAACAACTTTAAAGTGGAAATCTCCGACTGCGAGGCATGGCGGGAGGAAACGCCGGGCATACCACGGGACGCGCTCGTCTGGTTCACGGACAGATCCGGCGGGAAGCGTGGGAAGAGGGCAGGTGTTTACTCGGAAGGACCGAGGGTAAGTCATAGTATTTCCCTCGGAGCCCATGCAACGGTGTTTCAGGCCGAGATGTACGCCATCCTGCACTGTGTGCGGGAGAACAAGGGGAGGGGCTACACCAATTAGCGGATCCTCATAGCCACAGACAGCCAGGCAGCCCTTAAGGCACTAAGTAGCCCACGGGTAAATTCTTGGCTGGTGAGTGAGTGCCGAGACAAGACGAGTGACCTGGCTGGGCAGAATGAGGTGACCCTCATCTGGGTGCCGGGTCACTCGGGGGTCAAAGGCAATGAAGAAGCTGACAGTCTCGCGAAGAGAGGGTCAGCAGAACAATTTATGGGACCATAACCGGCTCTGGGCGTGTCAAAGAGCACTGCCATTAAGCCCTGGGTCAGAATGCAACACAAGGTGTACTGGGCAGACTGTCCAGGGCTCAGACATGGGAAGTCAATAATTGACGGACCCAGTTCAAAGAGAGCTGTGGAGCTGCTAAATCTTAGCAGAGGACAGCTCAGAAACACCACAGGTCTCTTGACGGGACACATGGCCGTCAAGAAACACCTGCATAAAATGGGGCGGTTCGAAGGGGACCTCGCATGCAGACTCTGCGGCGAGGGGGAGGAATCAGCCCAGCACATCTTGTGTGAGTGTATAGCTCTGGACCAAAAAAGACAACTGATCTACGGTCAGTCTAGACCGGAGAGCAATATAAAACTTCACCCTACCAATCGCTGTGCAGACTAGTTCAAGCACAGTGATTTTGGAATGGGTGGAGTAAGACTAAGGGTATGCACAATCAACCAAGGGTTGCGGTGCTATCGGGGCGGCAAGGTCGCGGACGAGCCCTGAGGGAATAAAAAAAACTTAAAAAATAATGGGCCGATTTCGATCAATTTTGGTGAGTACCTTCCTTTCGCAAATGACTTGGATAGGTTCGCTGGCCAGGAAAGTCGGCTCAGTTTCTCTCGGAAAATTGTTATATTTCTGGAAATAGCAAAGTTATGGCAACAAAGTTGGGTACACAGGTTTGCTTTGCTGGACCTTGTATTCGTTCTGTAGTTGCAGTGTTAGTCAATCGCATGGTATACCTACCAGAAACGCAGTTTCTGACAACCACTTTTTACATTCTAGGTCTAAACCCCTGAGGATGGCTCAATAATGGGCCGAAACGCGTAGGGTTTTAAGAATAAAAATCAGTTGTCTGGTAGTAAAAGCCTTTTAGTTTCCCTTAATCAAGTATATTATAATTAATATTGAACAGACCATGGAGTAATAAACAATCAACAGTGTTTTTATATCTAATAGAGTTTTAAGCCTGCTCAAGGTAAAAAATAAACTCTTTAGTTTCTTACAAACTGAACTTATCTGGGCGTCCCAGCACAAGTTACCCTGCACAATCATTCCCAAAAGCGACACAGAGCCAGCAACGCTCAACACACCGAACGCAAAACTTTTTGTTAAGCTTTCAGGTGGATTTTTTTTCCTTGAGAAATTGACTACGGCCGTTTTGTCGGTATTAAGGACCAATAGATTGGATCGACGCCACAACTTGAAGTCTTGGAGTACTCTCAACGTACGTATCTCAAGGTCCCTAAAATTACTTCCTGCAACGACCACCGAAATGTCATCCGCATACATGGTGACATCAACATATTTCAGATGAGTTGGCAAATCATTAACGTAGGCCAAAAACAGCAGTGGTAACAAAATGGAACCCTGAGGAACGCCAAGCCCTGTGTGATACTCCGTCAAAAGTTTAGCGTCCACACGTTTTTTTTTTAATTCTAGGGGTCTGGCTGCGGCAAACTGCCATTCGCTCAAGTTACTCACAAAAAGTTAACTATGTACCAAAATTTAGATCTATAGGTTAAAGTAAAAAAACGTTATAGACATACAAAAAAAAATGTTGGGTGCCACTGATGACCAGATAAACGCACAAAAGCAAAATATTTTTGGTGAATAACAAAATCTATTGTATGTTACAGATAAAGACTAAGTTTTTTGGCGCAAAAAGAAATGACAGAAAAATTACTTTAAAAACTTGATAACGTTTCCTCTTAAAACGTCAAAATCGCGATTTGAAACGTCGAAATTGGCAACTTCTAGGCAAAGAACCTAAAGCAAATACGGGCTACGTAGAGATAATATCACAAGAAGTGTGTTTTACGACTCCTCAAGTTTCAGACTGTCCTTCATTTTACTAAAATGTTTCTAAAAAAAATTCATTTCAAATATACCCTAAATGCTTTAACAGTAGTGTTGGTTATGGAGTTTATGGTTTATTTGTCTATAATTTTTAGCAAATTTGCGTTTTGACTTTTGATTTTTAAAATATTTTTTCAAATGAGCACGAACTGGGTTTCCTAAGACCTACATCCGGGATTAGTTTCAGTTTTTATATCTTACATATATACAGGGTGTGCACTTTTACCGTATAGCTCAATATCACTGTTATTATACAAGATACGAGAAACAATTTTATACGTACCTTGAGCTGCATCTTATAAAAATTATTTCGACAATCATTTGTGGCCCATAAGTCGTTGGCGTTACAAATTTTCTTTTTTTTTTAAATCAAACACTCCTTATATTATTGCATTTTCCATCGAATTGTAATGCATGCTCGTTTTCGAGTTATTTCAATGCTTTTGCAACTTTTCAGATTTTTGGCACGTATCAAAAATTTTAATACGTTACCAACAGAAATAGGAGTTCCATGTAAATGACGTATTCAGAGAGGTTTTCGTTTATATTATTTGATGTAAAAATCCAGATACCGTATACAGTGGCTTAGTTTAAAATAAAAGTCTGCGTTATGGTAGTGAATTTTGATAGATATGATCTGGTACCAAATATTTCTCATAACTTTTTTTCTTGTAACATAGAAATATAAATTTTGGTGTATAGTTTACTTTTTTATCTCATAAATCTACCTACTAAATTTGGTTACCATAGCTTTTTTATTTATTTTTTGAGATAAATTTTTTTTTTCGAACGAAAACTCAAAATTTTCCCGGAAAACAGGGTCTGATTTTCCTGGCTAACGCACTTATCAAAGCCATTTACAAAAGCAAGGTACGTGCCAAATTTTATCAAAATCGGCCTATTATTCTTTGAGTTATCGGTGTGATACATTATATATATATATATATATATATATATATATATATATATATATATATATATATATATATATATATATATATATATATATATACACATATAAGCATATAAAAATTGAAACTGACTCCGAATATGGGGTCTAGCAGCCGGGATCATTTGAAAAGAAAATTCAAAAGTCGAAATCTCCCCATTAGCAAATGTCTCCTACGAAAATTCACTAAAAATCACTGTCGTAACTCAATTGTTTCAACTAGAACAGCCTGTACTGTTTCAGAAGTGAATGGTCTAAAATTTGATGAGTACCTTTCTTTCGCAAGTGGCTTGGATATGTTTGTTATCCAGGAAAATCAGCCCGGTTTTTTCCGGAAAATTTTCATATCTCCAGAATTAACAAACTTCTGGCAACCAAATTTGGTACGCGGGTTTATATCATAAAAAGTCTGTAAGCAGCAAGTGCGTTATGGAAGTCAATTTTCATAAAAATGTTCTAGAAAAAAACGGTACCTAGACAACGAACCTTAGGTTGATAGCAAATTGAGTTATTGAAATTTAAAACATTTAATGAAAATTCGCTACCAAATTACGTGCCGAATTTTTTTCACAAACATGTATTATATTTCGTCGAAAAATGCAAAATGCATAAGGGACGTTCATAAAAAGGAAATTTGTATCATCAAATTTGTATCGCAGCTCAAGACAGCATATAATTAGCATTCACGATTTTTCTCGTATTTTGTATATTAACGGATATATCAGCTTTTTTTCTACAATAATTCGCTAAAAACTATAGACTATTAAGCCATAAGCTATATATCTGAAACTACTGCCAAAGCGTCGGAGAAAGTCTATTTCGAATGAATTTTCTGGAAATGTTTTAGTAAAATGAAGGAGAATGACGGTTGAAGTTAAAACTTAGGGATTTTCGAACATACTTCTTGCGACATTTTCTCTACATAATCCGTAGTCGCTTCAGGTTCTTTGCCTCAAAGTTGCCAATTATGACGTTTCAACTCGCTACTTTGGAGTTATAACAGGAAAATATATAAAATTTTCAGAGTAATTTTTCTGGCATTTTTGGACTTTTTTGGGCCAAATAAAGTTAATTTTTGTCTATGGTACACCATATATTTTGTTATCCACACAAAATACTTTGTTTTTGTGCGTTTCTCTGGTCATCAGTGCCACCCATTTTTTTTCTTTAAATGTCTATAACTTTTTTTTCTTATAAGTTACAGATCTAAATTTTGGTACATAATTTACTTTATACGATATAAAGCCGCGTAAATTTGGTTGCGATAACTTTTTTATTCCCAGAGATATAAAAATTTTCCAAAAGAAAACCTGGGCAGATTTTCCTGGCTAACGAACTTATCCAAGACATTTGCAAAATTAAGGTACTCACCAAATTTTATCGAAATCGGCAATATATTTTTGAGTTATAGGAGTGACACATACATACATACATACATACATACATATATATATATATATATATATATATATATATATATATATAAATTCAAACTGACCCCGAATATGTGTTCTAGTTCTAGGCCCAGTTGGCCCTAATTTGAAGAAAATTTTTCAAAATTCAAAAGGCGCGATTTCCAAATTAGTGATTTTTGTAAAGAAAATGAATTAAAAGTAAACTATGCACCATCTAGATCTGTAAGTTAAAAGACAAAAAGTTATAGGTATTATAATTTAAAAAAAAAGGATTTCCCTCTTAAAACGTCAAACTCGCTATTTGAAACGTCAAAATTGGCAAGATTTAGGCAAAGAACCTGAAACGAATGCGGGTTATGCAAAGAAAATGTAGCACGAAGTGTGTTTTACAAACCCTCAAGTCTTAGCTTCAACCGCCATTGTCCTTCATTTCACTAAAATATTTCCAGAGAACCTATTTCAAATAGACCCCTTTTCTGATGCTTTGGCAGTAGTTTTAGTTATAGAGTTTATTGTTTAATGGTCTATAATTGTTAGCAAATTTTCGTACGGTAAAGCTCAATATATCCATTATTATTCAAGATACCAGAAAGAGTTGTATACGTTAATTATAGGGTGTCTTGAGCTGCATCTTATAAAATTATTTTTACAATCACAGGTTGGCCCATAAATCGTTAGTGATACAAATTTTCTTTTTTCTTAATTGAACACACTTTATATTATTGCATTTTTGCATTTTGCATCGAAATATAATGCGTGTTTGTACGAAAATAAAACCGGGGCGCTGCAAGTGTATTATTGTAGCGAATTTTCAATAAATGCTTAAAATTTCAATAGCTTCATTTGCTATTTAACCTGAGGTTCGTTGGCCAGGAAATCAGTTTTTCGGGAACACTAAGTTTATTTTCGGAATATGTTTGTACGTTGTTAAACAATAAAGTTAATGCGATGAAATATGGTACATTGCTTCTGCTATATAGGTTATACTGGTAACCAAATTTGATGGTTGCTTTCTTTAGAAAAAAAGACATATTTGCTATTAGAAATATTTTTATGAAAATTCACTACCACAACGCACTTGCTGCGTTCAGACTTTCTCTTTGTTTTGAAGCGTTCAAGGTAACCAAATTTGCCGTACCCCAGCTAAGAATCGTAGACAGATCAATATTTAGGGAGTTCGACTTACATTCATAAGGAGCTAGAAGCACATACTGGGCGAGTCGATGAGAACATATTGCGAAGAGTACTACTAGATGTGGTTCGGATCATTGGTTTTTAACGTAGAGTATTTGCAAAAGAAAAAGTATGGAAGCCAGAATGGAACCATGACAGACGCCTACTGTACGGTAAATAAAATATGATTTGAAAACTTTTTCGTGTTGCAGCTACATTTTAAGTTGCCGATATTTGTAAAACGGCTGACTCTGGCGTCATTCAACAAGTATAGCTTTTTTTGTTAATACAAGACAGGAAAATACGATTTTCTAATAAAAAGTTTACAAGCGACGCTAACGAAAAAAGGGTGAGTATTTTTAAAACTTGAAGGGTAGCGCAGGCGGTGCCCTCTATCCGCTGGAACCAAATTGGGAATTAAATTATTTATCACTATGAAAATTTGTACCAATTTGCAAGACAATACGTCACATATTTTTCTATATATGAAGGAAAATCGTTAATCAATTTCTCAGTTTAACACCCTGTATATCTGTCAATTTTGACTTTTGAACTGGGGTAAGTTAGCCAAGCTGTTATATTTTGGCGCCAATAACCTACTGCTAATCTGTGTACCGTTAATTTAGGACCAGCCTCTATAGGAATTGCAAAAACCTAATAACGGTCAATTTCTTGAGCGGTGCAATAACTTATATAGTTTTTTGTAGTAGTTTACTTTAAATTTAACATAAAGCATATAGGTCAGATGTTGCATAACGTAATTACGTTGTTACTGGAGCAAAAGGCTAAGAGTAATTTGCAGTGTTTAATCAGATTCAATTACATGCCTCGTTTTGGTGGATAACATATCTTAATAAGTTTATTGGATATGCAACTGTGGATCGAATTTAATATAAAACATTATTTTGCATAAAATGTCAGCTTATTGCGTCATGAGTTAGTAAATCAGAAATCCGAAAACCGTTAAGTCAGCCATTGCCAATTATATTCCATTGTCGTTTTCTCGGATTAAATGTAATATTTATATCGAATTGTTTAATGTTGTTTACAGAGGTTTATTCACGGATCAACTAGGCCGTGTTTTATTATACGTATTGTTCCACAAACATTAAAATGTATCATTTTACAATCAAAACTGAGTCTTCGACTGTGAATACAGAATCTAAGCATTGATTATACGCACGACTGAGCCCGCATTTCTTTTTTGTAAAACAATCTCGGTATCTACTATTCTGTTGGTTTTGTATTTACCCTTTAGTGTTTCTTGTGTCCACCAGATCTAGCGCGTTATGCTTCGCTTGGAATGGTGTCGCAAACTTAAGTTTTTGAATTGCTGCACAAAGACTAACTGTATGAGACAACGAAAAATGTATATAAAGAATATTACACTTTTTGTTGGTTAAGAATTATTATTTTATAGACTTTTAAAAGAAATGAAATATTAACAGTTATGAGAAATGAACGATCAAGTTTCTTAAGGCTCAAGCCTACAATAGAGAACTTGCTGCTCTTGAAAAGGAATACATCTTTTTTATAAGTATTGCCTAACAATAAATAAAGGAAAGTGAATTTTATAATCGCTGTTGGTGAAGCATTATTTTAAACTAAAATAACAAAAAAAGGTTATCAGCCATCCAAAGAATCAAATGAGAGGCTATAGGCTATATATACTATATATACTATATATACTATATATATATATATATATATATATATATATATATATATATATATATATATATATATATATATATATATATATATATATATTGTTACGTTCTACGGGTTTCTCGATTTGTTGACTTACAAAACACAGCTTTCCACACTACTAATTTATTATTAGGAGCTATTTTCCAACACCAGTATCCACTAAAATATTTATCTCTATTATTAAATGTCCATAGAACTATATTTCACTATTCGCCTTCTATGATCGCTTCCTAAACACCAGCACTTACTGCTGACTCACTTAATACTCTATGATCACTTCTTCACATTAACTCAATACTGAACTGACTCACTCTATGTACTATATCGTCTATTTATACTCTCCATAGAGATTCTAGACCAACACTTTTCTACACCTGTCACTTCTGGTCCCTTCTAGAAATATCATCCCAGAGTGTTCGTTCTCACCAACATACTACAACTGACCATAGAAGTTACAAAGTCCATAAACTTAATTCTCATAGACAAATGTGACACTGCCCCCCTCTTATATTCGATCGTCCCAGTCGAATTCTGACATTTCTTGGTATGGCGTACGTCTGTGCATATGGACCACCATCATCTTGCTCTTCGCGCTCCTCTGAATGCGATAGACAACGTAATTGGTCCTTTTGACCACCTTATAAAGACCTTACCATAATTTCTGTAGTTTCGGTGACCGTCCCTTGTGTCGTACTGGATTGTAGAACCACACACAATCTCCTTCTTTAAAACCAGCTGAATTAGCTCGCACGTCATAACGGGTCTTCATGCGGTCGCTTTCTACTCGAATATGCATTCTGACAGCAAAGTTGATGGTTTTCCTTCTCGTTAATATGTCGGAGCTTTCTTCAAGAGAAGTTATTACGTGGTACTGGCTCTTCCGTGTAGTTGCTCTCGTTCTGGTGTTTCTATTTGCAAAAAATCTCGGCAGGCACTAATCACCCTGTCGATATCGGCTCTCTTCCAACAAATGTGTTCACTGACCTTTTTCTGGGTTAGCTTCATATTTACATGGTCTTTACATCCTTCATCTTGTACTTCTCTCATAATGTCTTGTCCACTTGCTCCTGGCTGAGTAACTGGGCCGTATCTTCATCTCACAGCTCTCTTCACTGAAATGGCACTTTCACAGCAGGCGTTGCTGTCCACTATGGTGATTTTCCTCACTGCCAGGTTACTGCTAGACGATATTAGTATTTCGTCACCGCCTATAGACAGGATGTTAGTGCCAAGATCAAGTTTAGCGCACTGACCCTGAAGTATGTCCAAGCCAATTATAATCGGGTCTGATATGGCGGCGACTATGGCTCTCTTCTTTGCGTTCCATGTCCCAATTTGCAGCTCGACGTCAGTTTCGCGAAATACCTGGATCCGATCACCACCGGCTGCAAACTCCATCGGAGCTATGGGGTAGGCTAATCGTGTCAGTCTGACAACGTCGACGTGGAGATGTTGGAGACTTTCGCCCGATTTCTGACAAAGATTTTTCAACTGCAATGGATACAGCTGTTGTAAATGCTGGTCGCCAAACCTCATCTCTAATTGATGTCTAATGCGGTCAAAACTCAACGGTTCTTCCCAGGGAATACCTTGGAGCACATCTAGAGCATCTCCCATGAGAGCCACAATTAGCGAAGTTGCTTTCTCTCTCGCGCCCCAACCATTTGCTGTAGCAGAGGCTTCAAATGGACGTAGATAAATACCCCACGGGACTGAGCCATCAAATGTGAGGACCTTAATTATTACGACCGGGCTATCTTCGAGCCTGATGTTTGCTTTGGCTAGGGTTTCGCACTTATTTTCTAGTGATTGGATTGTCTGCTGCACTTCTTCTTGTATATTCGTCAGCTTGTCATGTACATCGTCGCTGATACCTCTTTTTTTTGTTCCCCCAGGGCCCGCCCGCGGCCTTGCCGCCCCGATAGCACCGCAACCCTTGGTTGATTGTGCATACCCTTAGTCTTACCCCACCTATTCCAAAATCACTGTGCCTTGAACTAGTCTGCACAGCGATTGGTAGGGTGAAGTTTTATATTGCTCTGTCTCCGGTCTAGACTGACCGTAGATCAGTTGTCTTTTGCGGTCCAGAGCTATACACTCACACAAGATGTGCTGGGCTGATTCTTCCCCCTCGCCGCAGAGTCTGCATGCGAGCTCCCCTTCGAACCGCCCCATTTTATGCAGGTGTTTCTTGACGGCCATGTGTCTCGTCAAGAGACCTGTTGTGTTTCTGAGCTGTCCTCTGCTAAGATTTAGCAGCTCCACAGCTGTCTTTGAACTGGGTCCGACAATTATTGACTTCCCATGTCTGAGCCCTGGACAGTCCGCCCAGTACACCTTGTGTTGGTTTCTGACCCAGGACTTAATGGCTCCCCTGGCAGTGCTCTTTGACACGCCCAGAGCCGGTTCTGGTCCCATAAATGGTTTTACTGACCCTCTCTTCGCGAGACTGTCTGCTTCTTCATTGCCTTTGACCCCCGAGTGACCCGGCACCCAGATGATGGTCACCTCATTCTGCCCAGCCAGGTCGCTCGTCTCGTCTCGGCACTCACTCACCAGCCAGGAATTTACCCGTGGGCTACTTGGTGCCTTAAGTGCTGCCTGGCTGTCTGTGGCTATGAGGATCCGCTTGTTGGTGTATCCCCTCCTCTTGTTCTCCCGCACACAGTGCAGGATGGCGTACATCTCGGCCTGAAACACCTTTGCATGGGCTCCGAGGGAAATACTATGACTTACCCTCGGTCCTTCGGAGTAAACACCTGTCCCCGTCCCACGCTCCCCGCC
This sequence comes from Tillus elongatus, assembly GCA_964006375.1. NCBI lineage: Eukaryota > Metazoa > Arthropoda > Insecta > Coleoptera > Cleridae > Tillus > Tillus elongatus. The sequence continues at coordinate 130,302,925 of OZ023262.1, forward strand.
GGATCCGTCCGTGAACCAGACGAGCGCGTTCCGTGGTATGCCCGGCCTCTCCTCCCGCCATGCCTCGCGGTCGGTGATTTCCACTGTAAAGTTGTTTTCCCTGCACATTCGCGGGCTCGCGAAGTCTGACCTCATTTCAAGCATGGGCTCCTTCACGATCTCCTGAATTTTGCAGTGGCCCCTGAAGCCTGGGTTGATCTTCAGTCTACCATTACAGGCTAGTCTGTATAGTCCTAGCCTGGCCTCCCCCATAATAACTAAATGTAGGGGGGCAGATCCAGCAACACCTCCATGGCCGCTGTTGGGGTTGAAGACATGGCCCCTGTGATGCCTAGGCAAGCCATCCTTTGGATCTTGCTAAAGTGGATAGAATATAGCACTAAAGTAAATAGGTTCACTTAGCTTTTCACTTTTTATTTATATTACATATATAAACACAAGATAAGTATAACTAAGGGGGGTCCTAATTAACAACAGTAGCAACACAAACTTGAAAAGTAGAGAAGTTATTTAGAGCGCGTTAACAGTCATAAACTTGATTTCATCATCATGGCACAGTAGTATTCTGATCATAAAAAAATGCTTCTAACTGAATGCACACAAAAGGTAGTAAAATACATTTATAAAACCTAATAAAAAACAACAGTTTCGTAATTTAAATGTGATGAAACGTCTAACTCACTGTACCGTATGTTGAGACAGTACTCACCCCGTGTTGCATGCGCGTGACAGTGCACAAATAGGTAGCCGCGTTATCATACCTCCTTAGTAATTGTGTCATGTCTAAAACTTAAATTTGAGGCTAAATTTACCATTTGATATTGACAATTGACAATAAATGACATTGCCACAAAATGACAAATGACAGCAAAGCTCCAGCAGGACCGTAGTCTAACAACGTTGTCAGACAGGGTAAATTAGGATTGGCGGGATAAATTAAAAATCATGAGAAACGGGTAATTCGAAATTAGCACTGCGATGGATTACGGTATTTTCTAACAAACTGGTAACATTAAATTTCATAAAATGTTTTCTTTATTATCAAAAGTTGTAAAAATTTGTGAGGTTTATACATGAAAGGTTTAATTACATGAAAATTCTGAAGATCTGGCAACCCCGGTAAGAAACATCTACATCTTGCCATCTTGAAATGATTGTAACTTCCGTTGTTTAGATTTTTTTCTACGATTTGTTTAAACAGCCTAGCAGTACAGGTAACATCTGTCCTTGTCCAACATTGTAGATATTGCATTATAGAATTTGAAGTGATGTCTAGGATTGTTTTGTTATTAATTTCGGATAATTTTATTTATCTTTGCTTAAAAGAATGGAAAATTGGTATACAACCACGTCTATCTATGTTCTTTAAGTTGTAAATTTTCGTTTTAATCACTTAAACAATTTGAAATATATTTCGTTTTAACTGAGCCTGGATATGAGTTCCAGGGGCCCTAATTCGCGCTCATTTGAAGAAATTTTCCGAAAGTCTCATCGTCGATACCTCTCTATTAGTGAATTTTCATAATAAAAATTCACTAAAAAACAAATTAGATATTATTTGATGATTAAGAACGTGTGCCTCTGAACCGAAGGGTACTGGGTTCAACCCCAGGGTTCTCGTTTCACCTTTGTAGTACATACTGTACCACTAACATCAACCCAAGTTGTGACACTGTATCAGAGCAAGTTGAAGGTCTGCGCCTTCCGCCCTTCGTAGGGGGCGTAAAGCCGTCCGTCCCGTGTCAATCAGATGTTGGGCACGTTAAAGAGCCCTATCCGCCTTACAGAAAGGCAGGGGTTCGGCAAAATTTCCAACATAGCGAGGTGAAACTGCTCCCTGGCCATATGCGCGGAAATAGACAGACCTTAAAGAAACAAAACAAATGATATAAATCAAACACCCTGATCTAATTTACTAAATCTATATACAGCAATAGTTCAGCCGTTACATGACTTATGCATTAATATCTTGTATAAGTATTTGTTCAATGCTTTGCACAGTGGTTGTACCAGGTCAGAGAGCACTGAATGCCGGAAATCTCTCACTTACATAATTCAAGCCAGAGTTTTTCTACGGTAGACCTATGTAGATAGGTATATCGTACACCATCGGGGTCCTACTGGATGATCGATGATGACGGATTGATTTATGCGTAATGCTGGAATTCGACTGATGCAAGCGTCATGCAACAAGCACTCCACTGAAACGAATGAACAAGAAATTCGATACGTATACCAGGGAGAGAGAGAGAGAGGGAGAGAGAGAGAGAGAGTTGTAATAATACTCTTTTTATTATTATTATTCGTCTTGACATGAAATTATTAGCCAAATAAATGTGATTATATTATGAATTCTTAAAGTTCTCAGAGTAACGCACGCAATACATAAAACAGTCCTAACTGTTTATGGAGCAGCAGACATCACAAGGAAATGTTTTCTTCTATATTATATAAACAGCTAATATGATTTTTACAGCTAAGACAGCAGTATGGTTGCTTATGTATTCTAGGAAAGAGAGGAAAAGTATGAATTTTCATACTAAGAATTCACTGATGTGAGGATGGCGACATCCGGATTTTGAAAATGTTTATATATATATATATATATATATATATATATATATATATATATATATATATATATATATATATATATATATATATATATATATATATATATATATTAAAAATATCCAAAATCTGATCTGAATACAGAACTAGATACTTTTTCTGTGGCTTCACAGAGAAAATTATTTTATCCGTGGATGCTGTAAAAATTGAATCCGGTTATAGAGAAGAAAACAACCTCTTCTCATGTCGCGAATATCTACGTCTATGTTAACTGTGGCACGGTTTTAACAACTAAGCGCAATAACAGCTACTATTAAACTTGAATTAAAAGTTTTAAAAGAGCTTATCTTTCATTTTCGACAAAAACTCTCTAAAAATATGTTGGAATTACACAACCTGATCAGATAACGTTAAAATGGAATCAAAAGACAAAAAAAAGTTAAAAAAAAAAGTTAAAAGACAAATTCAGTCAACGGTGAGGTGTGAACCCGCGTCCCTTCGCTCATCAGACAGGTATCCTAACCATTAAACCACGTAGTGCTTCTGGAAAACTGCAATGAAGAAAGGTATCTAACCGATAATGATCTTAAGTTATTTATTTGTAATATATAAGGTCTTAGATTTTGCAATGCACATTTTTATGCAATATTCTCCATTCATAAACCGCAATAGTTATACTAATTTTCACGTTTCAAATCTCCAGTTTGACATTTACAGGAGAAAGGTTCTCCAAATAATCTTTCTGGTACTTCTTGAACTTATGCGCCATGAAAAGATAAACGTAATAAATGTAATATATAATAGATTTTGTTTAACACATACAATATTTTGGTAATGCGTCTTCTCTAACTGTTAGTGGCACTAAAATTTTGCTTTATTAAGTGCCTATAACTTTTTTCCCTTTCATCTTAGAGGCCTAAATTTTGGTGCAGTTTGGTTTTTACCACATAAACCAGTTTGCCAAATGTGGTTGCCATAGCTTCGTTATTTCCGGAGATATGAACATTTTTCATAAGAAGACCTAAAATTTTCCCGGAAAACAGGTCTGATTTTCCTGTCTAAGGAACTTATCCCAGCCACTTGTAAAAATAATTTACTCACCAAATTTTATCAAAATCGGCTCTTTATTTTTTGAGTTATCAATGTTATATATATATATATATATATATATATATATATATATATATATATATATATATATATATATATATATATATATATATATATAAAATTGAAACTGACCCCGGATGTTTTAGGGGGCATAGTTAGCGCTCATTTCAAGAAATTTTTTCAAAATTCAAGTCGAGATCTCCTCATTTGTGAATTTTTTTAAAGAAAATTCACCAAAAATGGTAATTAAATTCTGGAAACTCTGTTTATTAGCTCTCACCATTGCGTAATGTTTCCCTCATTTAACCGTAATTCCATCTCTCACGGTTTTCGAGATGCCCTTGCGGTGCATCCTTCTATTGGACACGTTGTATGTACGCGTAGTAAAATGTCGTAGAGCATTGCATTTCTATGAAAATTCTCTACCATAACGCATTTGCTGTGTTCAGGCTGTTAAATTATTATATAGTTTACCAGTTTCTTAGTCTGATTTGATTTAATTGTAATCGGAATACAAAAGCGTCCTGGTTGTCAAAATAATGTATAGGTTATCGATATCAAGTCAGGTAACAAGACAGCAAGATGTATAACAATGGTTAACTATTTGACTGTGATATTTCGTTCCCTCGCGTCTCGCTCCGGTACTTGGAACAATATAATCTCTACCGGTTGGTCATTCAAACTGCCGAAAGCGCGTGTACCCTGTTTTTATGTATTTGAGTGTTTGGGCGTATAATAATTTGGCATGTTTGTGGCACAGCATAATAATGCTATGTTTGTGGTATTTATGTATCATTTTCTGCCGGGACCTTTTTTATTTGTTTATTTATTTTTATTAGTAACATATGTTGTGCTCTTTAAATCACCCTCACCGTCTTGATTGGGGTCTTTGTTTTTTAAGTGATTTTTAGTACGCACAATCGCACAGATATTTTTCATGGGTGAATTACACTGGTCTATTAAAATTTTTCAATCTGATATAATCTTGATAACAATGACAACTGACTGATACACAGAAATACTGTCCAAAAGAACTAAAGCAATAAAATTATATATGAATGTATTTGCATTGGGGCAAGTTTAGTGAATATAGGTTTTGGCATTTCTTAAGCTAATAGACATTATACAATTGCCAATTAGAGTAATTACCTGTTTTGTTTAGTTTACGAAGACAAAATTATACGAGGGGTGGTAGGTAGGTCTCCAACAGAAAACGCAATAATGTTTCAAAACAAAATTTTATTTAACATTATCTCCTCAGAGCGCACATAAGGCAATTATGAACCCATTAAAAAAGTCTTTAGTTTGGTCTTAAAACTAAACGGCACATATGACTTCATTGTTTGTCTAAAATGTTTTACCATTCAAATTTTTTGAGCTTTCGAAATAAATAATAATCTAATGATGCTGAAGTATATGGCGTGTGGTCAACCAATTCAAAACCAATTTTAGTGAATTTGCTTTAAAAAAATTCACTAATGAGAAGATCCCGACTTTTGAATTTTGAAAAAATTCCTTCAAATGAGCACTAATTTGTTCTAAGCTGACCTTAAATATATGGAATTTCGACCACGAAATTATAATGCATGTTTGTGAGAAAATAAATTCGGGACTCAGCAAGTGCGTTATGGTAGCGAATTTTTATTGAATGCCTCAAATTTGAATAGCTCAATGTTCTATTACCTATAAGGTTCATTGGCCAGGAAACTAGTTTTTTCGGGAACATTTTAAGTATATTTTCGAAAAATTTTTTGTACATTTTGAATAACAATAAAGTTATTTTGATGAAATATGGTACATTATTTCTACTATATATGTTATACTGGTAACCAAATTTGATGTCTGCTTTCTTAAAAATCTGTGGACGCAGCAAGTGCGTTATGGTAGCGAATTTTCTTTAAAATATTTGTAATAGCAAATGTCTTTCTTTGATGAAAGGATGCATCAAACTTGGTTGTCTATATAGTAGAAACAATGTACCATATTTCATCGAAATAAATTTATTGTTTGAAAATATATAAACATTTTTCAAAAGTCTAGATGCTGCAAATGTGTTATGGAAGTGAATTTCCATAAAAATGTTTTTAACAGCAAATGCGAGCAGGCATCAATCTGATTACCGGTATAGCCTATGTGGTAGACACAATGTACACAATGTAGGCAGGGTTTGAGGGGATATGGCTTCAAGATGTGAAAAAGACAACTTTCAAGCCCATTTTATTCACATTTTCTGCTCATATTTCCTTTTTACTACCTACCCCGCCCAGCACCCCTATTCACTCCTGGTCCCGTAACTTCCTTGGGGAGTGTGAACGAGAATTTTTTCTTGGGTTTTATGGATCCAGGGGCAGGGGCTAGGCAGGTTCCTGAAAACAGTTTTTTGAAAAGCGTTCGGGAACTAATCTGCTAATTTACCGAAAATTCGCTACCAAAACGGACTTACTGCGTCCAGATTTTTTTCTTATAAACGCATCATATTTCGATAAAAATGCAAAAATGCATTAAAAAATTTGTTCTACGAAAATAAGCTAAAAAAAATTATAGACCGTTAAACCATAAACTTCGCTAAACCTACAAAATATCCAAAAAAAAAGGCATCAACTTAACTAAACCGACAGCCGAAGCATCAAAGAAAGGGTCTATGTAAAATGGATATTTTGTAAACATTTTAGTAAAATGAATGGCAATGACGGTTGAATCTGAAACTTAAGGGTTTGCAGAACACTCTTCTTGCAACATTTTCTTTTCGCAATCAGTATTTGTTTCACATTCTTTGCCTAAACATTGCCAATTTTGACGTTTAAAATTGCTAGTTTTTTGAGGAAAACTCCAAAATTTTGGTACAGAGTTCACTCTCTATAATACAAACACGCGTACCAAATTTGGTTGCCCTTACTTTGTTATTTACGGAGATATGAATTTTTTTTAGAAAGAAAACACAAAATTTTCCTGGATAACGAACTTATCCAATACACATGCAAAAGGAAGGTACTCACCAAATTTGATCAAGATCGGTCCATTATTTTTTTAGTTATCGGTCGGATATATATATATATATATATATATATATATATATATATATATATATATATATATATATATATATATATATATATATATATATATATATATATATATATAAACACAAATCTCGTCATTAGTGAATTAAAAAAAAATCGCTAAACACATATTTGCTATTTAAAACACTTTTATGAAAATTCACTATCATAACGCATTTGCTGCGTCCAGACTTTTACCAATTGTTGGCGGTGCAATCAACGACATGTCAGTGGTGGCGTTGTCTTGCAAAAAGAGCACACCTTTTGTCAGTTTTCTGTGACGTTATTTCACAATTTTCTCGCGTAATTTAGCTTACAATTTATTATATAGTATGCCCCGTAACAGTTCCACCTTGCTACAGAAAATTTAGCAAAATTATCCCATCTTGGTCACCGAAGGCAGTAACAAGAACCTTGTCAGAGCCGACTCTTAAACATGGAGTTCTTTGAACCGAGGGGAACCAGAATGCTTTCACTCTTGCGATTGATTTCTGGATCATAGTGGGGGACGCATGTTTTGTGCAGAGTAGCAAGGCGACTCAAAAATATTTAGTGCTTCTTCTGCAAAACGGTGGCATATTTTCTTCTAAATTGACGCGAGCGCGCATTTGGTCAGCGTTCAAGCATTTAGGAATACATTTTACCGAAAGCTTTTTCAAGACAGAGGTTGGCCACTGTGGTTGGAAACTCAAACAAAAAGCACAATCACCCAAAAACCCACAAAATAATCACAGAGAGTTGATTGCTAGATACGTATTTCGACCACAAAATTTTGCGACAGCTACTTATGAAGACCGTTTCGTTGTTGAACTACGTATCCAGCGCATAAATCTCTGTTATTATTTTGTGGCTCTTGGGGTGATTCTGCTTTTTGTTTCGAAAGCTTTTTGTTTCCCAAGTCGCGATGAACAATGTAAAACGCACGTTCATAGGAAATGTGCAATGTTTCTGCTACATGTCTCAGCCCAATTCGTCAATCTTCTAAAATCATTCCATGGACAGAATCGACAATTTAGTGTTTTTGCCTGTTTCACTGCTCACATTCCTGCAAAATGTTGTAAAATGTTTGTATTTTTTTTGTTGGTCAAGGGACTGGTTTTTATTGACGTATGACATTTATAGTGGTTTGCACACCTTACACACTGTACTAGACTTGCACAAGATCACATTGCATGATTTTGTCATGTAACAATAATCCTTTATGAATTAGTGGGATTATAGGGTAAAAATATTTCATAGTGATTTTATAAGGTTACTACTACTTTATAGTAGTCACAAATAGTAACATGCACTTCTTCAGGCAACGGAAACGTGACTGCCAACAGAACATCAACACATCACCACAACTGCTAGCTGTAATATGAAGAGGCCGACAACGTCGCAGACAATATTAATGTCACTTGAAAGTGGCTGAAACTTTGATGTAGCATTTCCGTAACATAAAATAGTTTCGGCTACTGCTGTTTGCTACCTTCAAGTTTCCAGAAGTAATGAATCATTTTATGAGTAACGACGACGCCCCTTATACCTCGATAGCTGCTAAGAACTTGCGTATACTCCTACAAACAACGGGACACTATTTACATTCTATAATGGGTATTTACAGTTGTGAATAAATAGTAAGTTTATTATTCACAGAACGGGCATAATTGGAATCACATGATAATAATATAATCCACTAATAGACATCTCAGTCGGTACGTTAATGCAACTTGAAAGTGGCTGAAACTTTTATGTAACATTTCAGTAACATAAAATAGTTTCGGCTACTGTTGTTTGCTACCTTCAAGTTTCCAGAAGTAATGAGTCGTTCTATGAGTAACGACCCTAATACCTTGATAGGAGCTAAGAAGTTGCGTAACTCTAAAGTAGTTATAATTGGTGAATATTACGTAATTGTCACTGTTAATGTGTAATATAAAAATATTTTCACCATTAAGTGATCGAATTAGTGGCTACTACTTAATAACTACTATTTTCGAGTCTCTATCTTAGTTGCTTTCACTTTGTTGCTAGTTGGGTTGCAGTTTAGTTACCCAGATGCGTTTCTCTGGTCGGTTGTTATTCATTCGGTACAGATAACCAAACCACTTCATCTGTTTTTCCATTGTGCGATGAATTGGATCTGCACCTAAGGCTCTGGCTTTTTCGTTTCTAATAATACCTTTTGTTGTGACTCCCATGACCCTTCTAAGGTATTAAATATCTATAAAATTATTATTACATATATGAAAAGTAGAGCTGAGATTAAATCCATATACAGGGTGAGGATTATAAAGTGTTACAATCGTATATCTGAAAAACCGCTCGGGGTATTTTGCTAAAAATTTGCTGAGGTGAAGGACGCTGGGAAACATTTTGGAATATTTTTGAAATTTACCCCTCCTTTTCATTTTGAAAAGCCGGTGTTACGTTATAAATGTCAAATGGAATGGTGTATTTTTTTTCAAAAATCTGATTGTCCGTGGGGAACTGCGTATGTATGTAGAAAATCGTTGCACCTGATCAACTGGTGGCGTACTTAACAATTTTCCAATAAATAAAATTAGAGTAAGAAGTAGCATGAAATACCTTAAGTTTTACGACGGTTCTAAAAAGTGTGCGAAGTGTCATCCATTCACTTGCAAACATTTAAAACATCTTCTTTGGCAGGGGTAGCGCACATTATTCAACATTTCGGGGGCTACTAACGTACATGCTTGACTAATCCGGTCTCTCATATGTTCTGGCGTGGTTGATGTTATAGCCATAACTGTCTCTTTTATGAACCCCAAAAGGAAATATCTAAAGGCGCAAGATCAGAAGACCTTGCGAACCAGTTTACCGGGCCACCACGACCAATCCATCTATCACCAAACACGTTATTTAGGGTGTCTCTGACTTGCCGCGTAAAGTGTGACGGGGCTCCGTCTTGCTGAAACCACACCTCTTATTGTTGATTTTCCACGTTGCTCAGAAGTTGTGGTAAATTGTGCCTTAAAACCATTGTACGCCTTCCCATTGGGGTGGGCTTAAAAATATGACACCTTCCTTCAGAATAAAGAGGAGTAAATGTCAAATATTTTTTCAAAATGTGTTCCTCGGACTACTCATCACCTGACCAAATTTTTTGCAAAATACTCCACGCGGTTTTCAGGCATCCGATTGTAATACATAAAAATACTCACTCTGTAGATAGTTGATAGCCATAGTGTGGGTAAATGAGGATGACATATGGTTTAGAAACAAAATACTTGTTACTTCTATTGCGTGATCTATTTGGTCATCTAAAATTTCAGATAATTTTTTAATGATCTTTGATCTTGATCTACATATAAAATACTTTCGCGATTTATAATTTGTTCTAGATCAGATTTTGCTGAAAGATCTATGATCTCATCTACATCAATTGAAATGAGATCCGTCCAAACACTGGCTTATTTGGAGATATTATGTCAAGGTTCAAAAGTCGCGATCTCATTATTAGAGAAATCTCGTTTTACGAAAATTCGCTTAAAATGTAAATTTAACAAACACACAGATTTTGTCTCTATAATTTTAACATAATATAAGAAGATGTTGCAGGTTAATTTTCAAATATGCATATCCAGTAGATGCAGTAAAACAACCACGTAGGCATGTATACTTGGTTCTTCTATGTGAATGCCACGAAGCGGTAAATTTAAATCATTATCCCGTATACTCCTACAAACAAAGGGACACTATTTACATTCTAGAACGGGTATTTACAGTCGTGAATAAATACTAAGTTTATTATTCACAGAACGGGCATAATTGGAATCACATGATAATAATATAATCCACTAATAGACATCTCAGTCGGTACGTTGACTTTAGAATCTGTTTTGCATTTCAATGGATTGGGTTGTCGGCCGTAGTTAGCATAATTGCCATTGGATAATTGATGTGAGAGAAAGCTGAAAAATATTGTGATAATGTAGTGTTTGCTCTTGTTGATCGACTTGATACCAAGATGGATGCGTTGAAACAAGAAGGCCGTGATGGATGTCGCATTATTAAAGATAATAATTGGCGCGTGATGAATATTTCTTTTTCAGGTGCGAATAAATTACTGGTTAACGGGTTATTCTTGAGATTCTTAGGTACGAGTGATAATCACTGATACTAATCATTAATGGTCATCACAATCTTGAAGCGATGTCACCCTGTCGTCACCCCCAGGACGCTCTGCTTCCAGCAGTTCTTCTAAGTTAATTGTCTAAAGCAGAATCTCAAGTTCCTTTTCTTGATAAGTGACATTTATACTTACCACTTTGAGTTTTGCCTGGTCAACACTCCCAGTAGAATCGAATCTCTCCATGGAATTTTCAAAAGTGAGCTGAGTAAGTGAGCGTCAATTAGGATATGCCATTCTAAATAACCTCTGGACAAGAAGATCATTTTCCTAACACGTAAACCGTGTCAATTAATGTATCTTTCGAATAATCCATTATTTAATTTATACATACAATCCCTGTTTCAGTGGAGTTGGCCCAACTAACAAAGCTATGTTTCTTAAAGAAATTAATTTTGGCAAAGGAATTTTTTTTTAAAAACGTATATGTATTACTAATTATAGGAAACGTTTATACACTTTTGGCCTATTATACTATATTTTAAGAAACAGAGAAATTGTAACAAATTCCTAATATTGTCAATAACCCAAAAAAAAAAACGCAATTAATATGAAATTACCACTGAGTTACATCACCTTATCAACGTATTACCGCCTCGATACGTCTAGGTACAATGTCAACCAATGTTTGGCATTCATCTAGAGTAAAATTGGTACACATTTTTTGAAGATGAATGCGCAGCCCTGGAAAGGTTCTTACAGGCTGGGTTTGGAGCTTCTTCATGCTATGCCACAAGGTTTTATCGGCAAGATGTCTGGCTACTGAATGTCCATTTTAAAAGTGAAATATTGTTTTCTTACAACCAGTCTTTTCTTTATTTAGCCGTATGACAAGAAGCATCATCTTGCTGGAAGAGACATTCGATGTGATTCAACCGCGTTTGTTCGATTTGTGGTATCAAATTATGTATTTTGGAGAACGCAAATGTATGTGTCAGCGTTTATCATGCCATCTACAAAGTGTAAGTTTCCTACTTATCTAGCTGAAATGGATCTGCAAATCATCACAGTCACAAACGTAAATAAAAATCAGCAATTAGACAGAAAGTTCACAGTAAATATAATTGATTTAAAACTACCTAACGTTCTCATTCCTGCTCCATTATTTCTCTTAATTGTAAGCTACTCTTTAGTGAGATTTTCTTGCCTGTATAGTTTCCATAGATGTTTCCCTTCTATATCCATACCTTGGTTTTATTCAGTTTTTCCTTAACCTCTTTTAGTAATTTCGGCCTGTCTTTGGTTAGTTCCTCCATTATAAATAGTTTAGAATTACGAAACAGCCTTTTGCTGCCGATAGTATAATAAAAAATTTGTTCTTGTTTAAACTTCACCAAAACTTGTTTAGATGGCCCGTAACTACTATTCCTTATTCGATATGATTTTAATATATCTTGTTTTTGACACTCTAGCTTTAATTTATCTCTGAAAAATTCTATAACTGATTGTTTTTGTTTTCATTGCTCTCCTCTTTCAGGCCACAAATTCCGACTGTATTCTTACAAAAAACCTTCTGTTCTAAATTTTCAAGTTTACCTTTAAAAATTGTATTTTCTTTTAGAATTCTGACCTCTTCATTAATTTTTTCAGTTTTTGTTAGAATTTCTTCTAGTTTTGGCTCTAATATTTCCATGACTTTTACTACTATTTTATTTGCAAACAATTCCAGAACCTTTGTATCGCCAAGTAAAGCAAGTATTACATCTTTTATTTTAGATTCATGTGCCCACGACAGCACCATATTACCAATCCAGTACAGCTACAGATTGCTCTTATTATAAACACATCCAAATAATTCTTTCAAATATAATTTCTATATCGATTGAATATCCACAAGCTACTATCTTTCGTTAAGCGGTGCACTAACCAATCTATACCAAAGCACAATAATTTTCGCCAAAATTAAACCGCAATTTTAACATTTTACTTATGCAGAAGAGCAACGCGTCTTATGGAGAACAAGTCATGCGCATTCTTCTTCAGATGGTGTTATATCTTAGAATATGTCCAACAAATTTTGCTTTGTTCCTCCCATAGTTGCGTTCACCAAGCGCTCAACTGTTGACTGTTAGTAGAAATATGCGATTGGATATCTCATGAATGCTCTGTTGACTTCAAGCAGTATTTTGGTATTTATCTGTCATCTTTAAATTGCGCGCCTTACTTAGTCTAAAGTCCTAACCAGTAACGCTCCACTTTTACAAGTTACGTAATCGTCTAAACTTATACCGAAATTATATTAATATCTGGTTTAATTACGCGAATAACTACCTCAATTTAAATTGTTTAGTAAAAAAGGTATTAAATAATTGTGTGAAAATTCGTTACCAATACATTTGGTTAATAAATAGTATTTTAAAAGAACGTAAAGTAGTATTAGGTAAAAATCCGTTGGTAAATACCCATGACTATTATTATACGCAGTAAAGAATTTTCGACTAGCTATAGCCTGCAAGTTTTTTGACCATAAATGAGTAAGGGCTAATACACTTATTGAGGTCAATCATATTTTAAATTTCGTGGAACAACGTTGAAAAAGATGCAAAAAAGGAACACTTGATAAAATCCACACCCACCTGTCACTCTCTTGAACTAATATGAATGACCTTGAGCGCAATAAAGACATCGTGATAGCTAGAGTACTTGAAACGATACATAAGGGCACATGATTAGGACTAGAGAGTAAGATTATTAAAACCGAATCCGGCATTCTGAAGCAGACTTCTGGTGCCATTACTACTATTGCTATTGTTTAGAACCTCAGTTAATCACTAGGTGAGTTGCATACACTGAGCTATATATTCGTAGTCAACTAAGTGATATTTATTTCAATCAAGGGTTTCCGGAATTACCGTAGAGTCACTACCATCTTCAATTCAGCTTCCTGGTTCTGGCAGATAATCGAAGAGCTTCCTAGATTAGCTTACCTTCGGGTATTTTTTCTTTGCACGGGGTTACCGTATAGAAAATTATCCGGTTCATAAATAAAATCGAATTACTAAAATTAGAGTCTAAGATCCAGAAGGGAATGATTGCTTGTCATAATTAATAATCGCAGCAAGCGTGGAGGCAATCAAGCGGCTGCAGAGGTTGATACAGGTGTTAAGAAAGGATTTGTCAAACTATTTTCATGTTGTCTAACTGGCAAAACTAGATGCCGAGGGTAGGATATATTTCGGCAAGATACAAGATATCAGTACTGAAATAGGTGAGTGTAACTAACTTCTTAATTAATTTTTCTGGTGCCAAAACTGAGATTATTGCATAAATAAAAGACAAACAGTTGTACGTATTATTAAGTGTCCATGGTGGTCCAAATAGAACACTTTTGGTAGGAAATACAAATTTCTAGGGGAGCTAGAAAAAACTAACCAACACGTTATGAGCTGGATTTCTGTAAGAAAGCGAACGCTGAAAATCGCACATCGATATCTTCAAATGTTTAGAAATGTTTAGAACTGTTTAGGGTGGTTTTCAAATTTGAGCATTTTTGACCTACCCCGTAACTTATTTTTTTATTAATATTTGTTGTTTATGTGAAAACATTGAAAACAGCACTTTTTTAGAGGTATCTAATAGCGTAAAAAGTTTTTTTGTAAAAAGAATGGTTTTAAAGCTGACATGAACTTGTATTTTTTCTTATGGACCAGCCTGTATATTTTGCACATTCTTTGTCTAAATGAAATTCTCTTTCCAAATATATATAATACTTGCTACATGTATTTTTGAACATTCAATTTGTTGCTGATTACAAAATGCTATAGATGAATTTTGTAAGTCTAAGGTGCCATGCTTGAAAAATAAAACGAGATAAGTTCAAAGTTGTTATAAAATATTTATTGGCAATTTTTTGAAATTATTGGTCTAATCAAACTATAAATAACAAGAGCAAACAATGTAGGATTAAAGCTACATTATGATCAGCTATTTTTCTAACCTGTTTTGAAAATGCTTTTTGGACCTGTTAGGAACCCTAATTCTTCCACAAGCGTGCGGATTTTGCTTGTAGCAAATAGTGCTGCAAATTGCATAATAATTTCCACATAGCTGTGGTAATCTACTCTCCGCAGAAAGACATTCTCATGAAATGAATTTAGGGTCCATGATTTGACCACAAAGAAAATATTCGTATTCCTGTACCCATAAACTTCTGAAACCTTATATTACTTGAGTTTTAACGAAAATGTCGAGTTTCACCAAATCACCTCTCATTTATCCCCCACTGCCTGAAGCTATCTTACTGAAAAACAATTCGAAGCGTTAATTTGTCGGGTGCCAACTGGATACAAAATATGAAGATAACATTTCAATTCGCGCCTACTAACAGACAGACAAAATATGGTCGTTCCAGAAACGAGTTTTCTATATGTTTTGAGACATTCTACGCCGTTTAGCAAAAACAAAATGTCGAAATTTCCGACACCGACATTCCACCCCCACACATTCAACCCTTAATTTAATTTCGGCACAGAATACCAAATGTTTGATGAAATTGGAAGTTTTCTAATAAACAAACCCTTAAACGTTATATTGCTCGAGGAAAAAATATTCACCAAATGATTCCCATTCATCCCCTACCCCATGAAGCGATTTTACCTAAAAACAATCTGAACTGTTCGCTTGTCTGGTGCTAACTGTATACCAAATTTGAAGACGATATCTCAATTCGTTCTAAAGTTATCATGGTTACAAACAGACAGAGATAAAAATTTTCGTTTCCAAATCATGTTTTCTGTATGTTTTAAAACTTTTTACCGCGTTTAGGCGAAAAATTTTTTTTTAATTTTTGTCGCCGATGCTAGACTTCCACACGCATTGACGATGTGGAAGTAAATCAGTATCAAAAGATTTAATGAATAGATGACGGACACTGTATCAACACATTTTAAGCATTGAAAACACAAACCACCATCTGTCTTAGTTACTATGGTATCATCTATTCTCTACTGGCTAAAATAAGTCTAGTATTGAATTAGTAACTAAGATACCCCAGTGTCTACAGGACGTATTCTAATAATTGTCAAAATTGGTTAACTTAACTTACTTTAAAAAATCGGTTAAACAGAACATTGGAGGTAGATGAAATTCGCATGACCGGATGTCGCAGGGCCACGCTTCTAAACTTGGATGTCTAAACTGATCACGTTTTTCTAGTGCTTATTGTACGCCACATTTAAATCATCCAAGCGTGCTATTCTGTTGAACCGTTTTTTATTGACTCTTTCAAGAATTATCGGACTGTTTTAATACAATTCTAGCTTCTATTGTAAACTGAGGATGTTAGAGAGAGAGATGGTTCAGTTTCCTATCACCTTTACCATGACCACTGATCTGATCGAAGCGTTAATAACCCTCACAGCAAGCTGTGAGAAGTGCACCTCTGAAGCCATTGCAACACCGATGAGAGCGTGAAAATGGGAAGGAAAGTTGATAGTGACCGCATAAAATATAGAAAAGTGAAGTGCCCGAAGTACAAAATTAATTACTCATGCTTTATGGCTAAAGGCAGTTAAATTAAAAAAGAGTCTTGAAGTACGTTATGATCATGCACTTTCTTAAAAAAGTTGATTAGTTTTTTACAAGAAGTGTATGGTAGAAAGCTGTATTTAAAAAAAAATCGTAACGGAGCAAGTGCGTTATAATAGTGAATTTTCATAAGAATTTTACACTACTATTATACGGCATATTACTAAAATTTATACTTTAAACTTGAATACTGATCTTTGAGGCCTTAGTAAAGTGTTACCATCGCAATATTGTGTTATAACTCCTTTTGAGAAAAATGCCCAAAATTCAATTTTCTATGAAATATCTACAGATAGTGTAAGCCTCTTTGAAAGACACTTGTGTTACAAATTTAATTAAAGTTACAAAAGCTTTCCAGGCGGAAACTTAATTCATATTTAGAAAAGTAAAATACGAGCCAAATTATAAACGTAGCAGTTATTCTTGCCTATCAATCGCCTGGATGATTTCCTTTTAGTCAACCTAATCAAATCAGTTTTTCCAACAGGTAAAAAAGATTTTTAAAACCAAATTCTCTCTACCATCATAAAATTTTATTTTACCTAGAAGTGACAAAGTTATTCAAGCGTTTTAAACAAAAATGAGATCTTGTTCAAAACGCAGGAAATCTATACACTAATGTTTCTCCAAATGTCAAAGTGAAACAGAAGAAAATGATACATTCAACGACCGGGAATCGATCACGGAACCTTCTGCGTAGGAGATAAGCATGCTACCACTGAATCAGAAATATGTTAACTAAAACTTTGTTCACCCTACTTCATGCCCCGGGATATTTTATATTATCTTAAAAGTAAATGTAACCACTGATTACAGAATTAATTGAATTGTGACTTGAAATACATTCAACGACTGTTTTAATTCTAGATTACGTCTTATATTTAAGTTTAAAGATAAAATAACGAACTGTTTTAAAATCATTTTTATAGCGACGTGACTTGATTTGATTTCCACTATATTATGCTACACGTTCAGTCTAAACTGTAATTGTGGCCGTTCATCAAGCCACAGATATAGTGTATTTCAAAAATTGATTAAATCTTCCAGTTAAAAAACAACCACTTGGCAAATTTTTAATTTGATGTCGTCTATCATTCGGGATATTTTTGGCCGAGAATTTACCATTGTTGCTTCGGGTAGTTTGTTTTATGCCTGTTATTTGTATTGTTTGGTTACTGTTGATGTATGATTTATGCCTGTTGTATGAATCAATCTACGCATGGCAGTTAACTTCTCTGTCTGTCAGGCATTGGACTTTAACCGCTAAGTCGTTTCAACGCATGTGTTCCATTTGAAATATGCGAGCTGATGCCAGCTTGCAATAGAACGACAAGTCGCATATTAACTAAAATAATTTTAATCGATAGACCTTTGTGAGCACACCGCGTAAACACAATTTTCAGAAATGAAATAGGTACTTTTAGTTCTGTATATACGTCTAGTATTTATTGACCGCAAATGTAGAACACGTCTAATTTGACTTGTATGACATCATTTGGGAAGGGGTTCATCCAAATATATTAGATACTCAACTTTTTAAATGAAATACAGCACAGATGTGACATACCAAAAAAATTCATTTTTAGTGAATGTTCCAAAAAAAAGAATTTACTAATGAGGAGAACTCGACTTTTGAATTTGGAAAAAATTCCTAATTACCTGTGGCTAATAGATTCGTCTGAAGCCATACCAAAGCTGTTTTGTCACACACACACAAAAAATTCCTTCAAATTAGCACTAATTAGACCCCCGAGAACACATATCCGGGGTCGGTTTCAATTTTTATATGTTTATATATATATATATATATATATATATATATATATATATATATATATATATATATATATATATATATATATATATATTTGGTGAGTACCTTCCTTTTGCAAGTCGCTTGGATAAGTTCGTTAACCAGGAAAATCTGCTCAGTTGAAATAGATTAAACAATGATTTCTTTTAATTAGACAGACGGATTCTCCCTATCAGAGTCAGTTCTGAGCTGACCTTAAATGTATGGAATTTGGACCACGAAATTATAATGCATGTTTGTAAATAAAAATTCGGGACTCAGCAGGTGCGTTATGGTGGCGAGTTTTTATTGAATGCCTCAAATTTGAATAGCTCAATTTGCTATTAACCTATAAGGTTCGTTGGCCAGGAAACTAGTTTTTTCGGGAACATATTAAGTTTATTTTCGAAAAATGTTTGTACATTTTCAGACAATAAAGTTATTTTGATAAAATATGGTACATTATTTCTACTAGATATGTTATACTGGTAACCAAATTTGATGTCTGTTCTCTTTAAAAAAAAACACATATTTGCTATTTAAAACATTTTAATGAAAATTCACTATCATAACGCACTTGCTGCGTCCAGGCTTTATACAATTCCTTCTTCCACTTTACATTTTAATTTTCTGGGTATCTTAATTAAACTGATGATGAGTTTTGTGCAAAATAAAGATTATATAATATGGAGTTTGCAAAAGTGGTTTGCGAATTTGATTTTCAAAGAAAATTAGGAAGTGAGAGTGCTAAAAATATTGGGCTTTTTATTTGGACAGTTACTTTAAAAATTATATCCTTACATGCACAAGGTTCGCTCTCATGTAAGATATATTGTATAATTTGTGTGTACAATGTATGTTACTATTATTACTATTACTATCTGGCACTTCTAACCATTGCCTTCATTTAACAACAAACGTAATATTGTCACAATTACTTTACAAACATACTTATTCATTGAACTCCGATATTTAATAATAATAATAATAATAATAATAATAAAAATAATAAAAATAATACAACTTTATTCATAAAATCCCAAACGCGCAAGGAACACGTCAAAACATAATATGTAGCAACTCGTTACACAGAGCATTACATATAAAGATTGTAAATCTATAATTAGGGACTCAATAAAAAATGCCCAAAACCTACAGTTAAGGAGTCATTATCTAAAATACAAAAAAAAAACATAAAAACAAACTCATGAAAGGGCATAAAATGCAGAACATTGCGCAAACAAAACAACAATTAACCTACACAACATACGATTTTACGCATGCACACTTCAATGGACAAATACACCATTTAGAACAAAATAGTATTTTATACAGCACCAAAAAAGGATTTAACTTTTTTAATGAAAACTCGTCCAAAACAAAATGTGTTCAGACACTCATACCAAGCTCTAGCCATGTTAAGATTGTCAAAAATATAAATAAATATTTGACGTACACCTTTATTACTTTGCTCATTATATTTTTCTACGGTTCTGCTTCTAAAATAGAGTGATTTTGTTGACATGTTTTTCATGACTAATGGCATTATTATGATGACATTTTCTCATGATTCAAATTAATATTTCATTCCAGGTATGATTCTCATATTCCTTGAGTTAATTATGCAATTACCTACTAAAATTGAACTTCCAAGAAGTTAAACAAAAACCTGGTCTAATAGTGGAAATTATATTAACTAGCAACCGATCTTGTTAGCGGCTTGAACCACCAGCATAGTTAGGCACGAAAGGGCCACCGGAGACCGGAAGCGACGGCAGTTGTTTCTGTTCCTTTGGATTAATTGGTGTTTAATTACGTGATGCGCGCAGTCGACGAAAACATAACAGGCTCTTGTGTGGCATAAAAAGTAGACCGACCTTTGTGGTTATTCTTATTGTTAACTAACCATTGACTTTTTGCACATCTTATTAAAGAATGTCTGCTAACGAGACGTGTCCGTGAATCGAAAGCAATATTTTATCATTTTAATGTGTCTACTGGTCGTTTTTTTTTTTTCAATTGACTTTTCAGTTCAATTTAATAGAGACATCTGACACGCCTTCAAATTGTAAGGTAATAAAAAAATGCCTGGACGCACAAGTGCGTTATAGTAGCGAATTTTCATAAAAATCTTTGAAAAACGAAAAATCGTCGAAAAGTGAAAAAAATTGTATCCGAAAATAATTATTTTGGTTTGATGACATTCCGTAGACATGTTGATTTTATAAAGTCTCTGTTACATACGGAAGTTGGATTATATTGTTGAGCGAAAATTTGTTTATTACGATTTGAAACAAGTTGATGAAAATGCGCTACCATAACGCCCTTGCTGCATTTGAACTATTACTACCAGTTATATAGAGTTTGTATATTTATCGATTTATTGAATAAGGAGAGACATTCTTCTAAATTTATTTTGTTAAATAAAAACTTATAACACATTTAAATCACAAACTCAGTAGTTTAAACTGCTGCTATAAAATCCCAGCAAGGGCACCCATATTTCAATGTCAAACATATAAGTCAAATGAAGAACAAATGGGAACAAAAAGACCGTGTTAAGCACATGTCTCGCAATGTTTATTGTCCAAAACCCGCCTTGGTTTTAGAATATGTGTTTAAAGATCAACAATTATGACGTTTCAAATCGCAAGTTTGATGTTTCTAGAACAAAAAGGATAAAATTTTGAAAGATTTTTTTGGTACTCTCTGATTAAAAATTTAATCTTTGTTTGTTATGTGCAATACATTTTCTTAATTACATAAATTATTCTGGTATTATTGACCTCCAGTGTGACCGAATTTTTTTTCTTGAAATGCTTATAACTTTCCCTCTTTACAGGCTCAATTTGGCTACAGAGTATACGCTATACGGTGTGTGTTGTGTTCCAATATTCGTGAACATTCTCGACTAACATCCCTGAGTCTAACCCGGTCCAGATTACCCTGCAACCTCCCTTAACACCAACAGCAGTCGCAGAGGGCTCAGGTAATCGACAACGGCGCCGATGGGATAAGTGTCATCTAGCGGCAACAACACACAGAAGCAGAAAGATTTAATGCCAGAACTATCTCACTTCCTCGTCCTCCAGCGTTCAGTAACCGCCGTAGAAAGAACGGCTGAACCGTGAACAGTAGTCATACACAGCATAATAGTTGATGATGCTGTAGTCATACGAAACTAAATGTCGTCGCCTAGCGGTCAGGGGACATCGTAGGAAGATCGCCTGATCCGCGACCTGTTATGAGCACTTCATCATCAAGACATCGAAACCCACGTTTGTCACCTGGATAAGTGGACAGGTCAGTAAGCCTCGTTGTAGGAAGAGCCAGTCTTCTGACGAACGACTGACCCGTGCTTAGAAGGCGATTTTACAGCGTGCAAGCTGCATCAAGATATACAAATCCACGTTTGTCACGTGGACAATGTTGCTCCCAGACGCTCCCAAATACCAGCGAGATCCTCCGGGTGCTGGTTACGATAACCTACCTACATTTGTAAGTCACTTTTCTTTGTATTGATCAATATTGGATCACAATTCACCCATTAATTTTATGTATAAATTTGCAACTTTGTAATATTACATTTTTTATTGTTTTAACAGTTGACGTGTATTCATGATGTGTTTGCACACACAAAGAGCAATTACTCTGACCCTTCTTGAGGTGTGTAATCGGGTAATTTGAACCACCATTTTAGTATGTCTAAATTGATAATTCTAATCCACTAATTTTAATCTAATTCAAATATGTTGATCATTTTAATCTAATTTAAGCATTTTGATCTAGTCGACCAAATCTAAATAATACATTTGGTTTGTGATTACAAAATCACATCCTGCAACGTGAAAACATCATCTCTACATTCAACCCCCTTCAAGTTACAACCCCCAAAATTTTAAAAAGGAAGTATGAGCTTATGATATCGCATTTTAAATATATCTTCACTCTCTATTCAAAAATGCTCTAGTTTTAAAATTTGTTGCAAAACTTGATAGTAAAAAAAAAGAAATTCATCTGAATCACGAACTTTGCTACAACACTAAAAAACTAGTAACTAATCAAGTCTCATTCCTAATAACGAGAAAGCAGCAGTTATAGGGAAAACCCTGGTGCAACCTTTTATAATTGACACCACGTATATATATATATATATATATATATATATATATATATATATATATATATATATATATATATATATATATATATATGTAGGAATACATTTAATGTTCTACATACCAACATACCATAGAATACTTACTGACTATGTGTTTTTCTATATTGTCATTTGGTTGTTGAGTGTCATTTACACTTCTTGTTATATATATATATATATATATATATATATATATATATATATATATATATATATATATATATATATATATATATATATATATATATACAGGGTGTACCAATCCTACGACAAGATTTAATAAATCTCTGTATTATAGAAACATTTTGTGTCAGCAAAGGTTGTACAAGGAGCTAAAATGCACAATCTAAAATTATTTGAAGTTATACAGGATAATTCGTAATTTAGGTAAGAATGAAACATGTATTTTCTGTTAAACTGGAACCACTGTATAGTGTTATATTTTCAGATAACTCACATCTTCCCGATTCCTCTTTTATTATAAGTTTTTACTACGTTGTACAGGGTACTTTAGGAGATATGGATTATGGATCGTTTTGTGTTAAAATCATAACTCTTTCAACGCTCTGTATATGAATACACACTACAGGAAAAAAATAATTATTGGCTGTTTGAGTTTTGGAATATGATCTAATATGATCCTCTGTCGTTATTCGTTTACTGAGTTGTGGTTTGTCTGCAGGGTGATTTAAAACACGGGTATTTTTTCTACTTCTTAATCTGAATGGAAAACCCTATATTTTGTATCATAAATGCAATTCTCTATTATCCTCCTTAACTTTTTGTTAAGGTCTCCCTGTACCCAAATTCAGTAAATGATGAGATAGTTGAAAATATTTATTGAAATTCAAATTGTCGGATAAATTTGAAATCTCTATAGTAGGCGTTGTTTAAAAATTAATACATCGTTTTTTTCTTCTTCTTTTCTTTGGTAAGAAATTAACAGATAAAATTGTTGCAGAGAATGAAACAAATTTATTTAATACAATTATATCATTTTACACATTTATCCATTACACATTCTTTAAAGTTATTAAATTAGTCAAACGAAAACCAGGTAATAACACAATACCTAAATGCATCAAGCTTTCAAAGTTACTCCCTCCAGCAACAATACAATATTGCAATATTGTTGTCGACTCTCAAATGACTGACTGACATTTCTAAGAATGTTAACATTGACACTTCGAAATGCCTCTCTCTAATTATATTTTTTATTTCCAACTTTGTAGTTGCGGGTTCTCTGTACACTTCACTTTTAAAATATCCCCACAAAAAGAAGTCCACTTTTGTCAAGTCAGGAGACTCAGCTGGCCAATCGTAAGGCCCTCTTCTACCTATTCACCTTTGTGGAAATATATTATTTAAGTGGTCCCGAATAGGATGCACAGACGCGCAATCGGGAAAAAGCTATATGCCTGGCTGGCTATCGAGGGTAACTTCTTCTAGAATACTTGGTACATGATTTTGAAGGAAACCTAACTAAACTGCACCATTTACTCTTTCTCCAAAAAAGTGTGGTTCTATTACATGATTGCCTACAACTAGCCCCACCCAACATTAATGACCACCTCGGTTGGCCATGAGTTCGCATGA
Source organism: Tillus elongatus (assembly GCA_964006375.1). Taxonomy (NCBI): domain Eukaryota; kingdom Metazoa; phylum Arthropoda; class Insecta; order Coleoptera; family Cleridae; genus Tillus; species Tillus elongatus. The sequence goes on from OZ023262.1 coordinate 130,326,873, forward strand.
GTGCTGGATTATTTGATGAGGCGTAATAGTGCAGATTTTTTACACCCCCACCCTTTTTGAAAGTTGCTTCATCCCCAAACATAACGAAGTCGAAGAAACTATTTTGTGGATTAGTTTTGTTTTTAGCCCATTCACAAAATCTCACTCTTCTTTGGAAATCGCTGCCAAGTAGTTCCTGGTGCAGCTGAACGCGAAAAGGATACATTTTGTGTAGTGACTAATGACCTGTTGCAGTGCAATTTTTCGTACTCTTGTGTCCCGATACTCGGCAACGCTCAGTAATACTTTGAATTGGTTTCCTTCAGTCATTGCGGTTTTTGTTAATTCCTTTTTCTCATAACTTACTGAAACTGTCCGGTCAAAACGGTCCATCAATCTTTTAAGAGTCATTTTATTCGGTTCCCTTCGCTTTGGGTATATTTCGTGATATACTCTTGAGGCAAGTAAGCAATTCTTCTTGCATTCTTCTAGTAGCCAAATCAGGCCTGTCAATTGTCGAGGGGAAAATTTTCACTATTCATCGTGTAATAAATCGTTTTACTTTGTATAATTTAAAGAAACTACATGCAACAAATACTTCAAGTATCAATAGGTGAAAACTAACAGATTCACCTATCGGATTTTTCAAACGCCTACTATATAAATATTAAATTTATCCGACAATTTGAGTTTCAATGAATATATCATCAATTTCTAAATTTAGGCATAGGAACCCTTAACAAAAAGTGAAGTAGGATAATAGTGGATTGCATTTATGATATAAAATATAGGGTTTTCCATTTAGATTAAGAAATAGAATCAAATACCCGAGTTTTAAATCGCCTGCAGACAAACCCCAACTCAGTAAACAAATGACAACAGATGATGATATTACATGATATTCCAAAACTCAAATGTATAGCAGACTAATAGAGAAGATGTGAGTTATCTGAAAATATAATAATATACATGGGTTCCAATTAAAAATAAAGTTTCCTTCGTACCAGAATTATGAATCACCCTGTATAACTTCAACTAGCTTTAAATTGTGCATCTTATCACCCTGTACCACTTTTGCTGAAAAAAATATGATATATATATATATATATATATATATATATATATATATATATATATATATATATATATATATATATATATATATATATATATATATATATATATATATATATATATATATATATATATATATATATATATATCACACCCATAACTCAAAAAAGAATGGAACGATTTTGATTAAATTGGGTGAGTATTCCTTTTGCAAATGACTTTAATAAGTTCCTAAGCCTAGAAAATCGGCCCAGTTGAGAAAATTTTGTGTTTTCTTTTGAAAATGTTTTATATTTCCGGAAATAACAATGTTAGGGCAACCAAATTTGGTAGGAAGGTTTACACCACAAAAGTCAGCATGTACCCAAATTAAGATCCCTGAGCTTTTTTTAACATCGGCCTATTTCCGCCACCATGGCAAATCACCGACGCCAGGGAGAAGTTTCACCTCACTATCCTGGAAAATTTGCGAGCCCCTGCGTTTCTGTATAGAGGATAGCGATCTTTAACGTGCTCAACACAGCATGGACACAGGACCGACGGCTTTAAGCCCCCTATGAAGGGCGGAACGTGCAGACATTCAACTTGCTGAAATACAATGCCAGAACCTCGGTTGATGTTAATTTATTACAGTATGTACTGAAAAAGTGAAAGGGAAACGCTGGGAATCGAACTCAGTACCATTAGGTTCAGAGGCACACGTTCTATTCCCCTGGACCACCAAGGCTCGGATCTCTAAGTTAAAAGAAGAAAAAAAGTATAGACATTTCAAGAAAATTATGGGTACCACTGATGACCAGAAAAACACACACAAACAAAATATTTTGTGTAAATAACAAATTCTATTGTACATTACAGACAGAGATTAAGTATTTTTTTGCGCAAGAAGGTCAAGAAATGTCAGAAAAATTACTTTGAAAATTTTATAGTTTTTCCTCTTAAAACGTCAAAGTAGCGATTTGAAACGTCAAAATTGGCAACTTGTAGGCAAAGAACCTGAAACGAATACGAGTTATATAGAGAAAATGTCGCAAGAAGTGTGTTTTACAAACCATTAAGTTTCAGCTTCAACCGTCATTGTCCTCCATTTTACTAAAATATTTCCAGAACATTCATTTCAAACATAACTTTTCTCTGATACTTGCCAGTAGGTTTAGTTATAAAGTTTATAGTTTAATACTCTACAATTTTTAGCGAATTTTCGCAGAAAAAATTCGCAACTGAGGAAACCACGACTTTTGTATTTTGATAAGATATATTTACATGAGTGCGAACTAGTACCCCTAGAACCGTATTCGGTGTTAGTTTCATCTTTTATTTGTTTACATATATACAGGGTGACGCATTTCTACGGTAAAGCTCAATATTGCCGTTATACAAGATATTACAAAAAATTGTATACGTTAATTATAGGGTGCCTTGAGCTACATCTTATAAAAGTATGTCGACAATCACAGGCTGGCACATAAGCCGTTGGTGATACAAATTTTCTTTTTTTAAATCGAACACCTCTTACGTTATTGCATTTTTGCATTTTCCATCGAATTATAATGCATGTTTGTAAAAAAAGATAGGGTTCATGTTTTCGAGACATTATAATTATTTCACATTTTTCGCACATATTAAAAATTATGATCCGGCGTTTTTGCCAATATATAGCAGAGTCCCATGAAAATGACGCATTCGATGAGGTTTTCGTTTATGTTATTCGTGAAAAAAATCGAGGTGCCGCATACAATTTTTTGTGTTTCCATAGAAATCATTGTTTGTAAAATCTTTGTGAATTTTTGGTAATTAATAATAAATGTTTAATAAGTTATTGTAAAATAAATTAGAAATGTTTGCAAATTTTCATGAATTTTTATTTTTTTGGAAATTTAGTCGAATAGCTCTTTGTGTGAATAATTATAGCTTGGTAGGTGGGTAAATAGTTTGAAGAGGTTCGTTGGCCAGGCAACAGTTTTTTCGGGTACATTTTAAGTTATTTTCGAAAAAGTACTTTTTCAAACAATAAAGTTATTTTGATGAAATAAGGTACTACATACAGACTTGGAGACTACTTCTCCGGCTTCACTGTTGGTTTTTGTAGGTGAAAGACGTAGCCAGCGCGTGAGCTAACTGGAACAAGTGGCCCTTCGAATTCTGGATGTCCTAGGATGTTCTTCAATGCTTCTGTGACTATAGTTTCGCTGCTTGACAGCATTCTCAGACAGATTAAAATTGAATTAGTACGAAATCATGACAACTACAAATACATATCTGTTCCTATGTTATGATATGATGTTTTGATCAAAAAAGTTATCAAATTGAAAATAAAAATAAAATACAGATGACAGATGAGGTTTTCAAAATGTATGTCAATATTTAACATAAAAATAGAACTAGCCTATGATAACTATGATAACAGTTACAACAATACAATAGCTAAACAATAACAGTATAAAAGTAGTCTCTATACAACGAAAATATCGACATACATCAGCTCATTATCTTATTAGAACTTTTTAGAAAGAATTATTAAATTTATTTTCTGTGACTTATTTAATTAGAAAGAAGAATATCCAAGAAAGGGGAATTCATTAAATCAGTTTGCTCGTTTAAAACAAGGTAGCTATTGTCGTGTGTGTGCTTTTTGACTTCCAAAGCTTCAAAAAAGTCTAGTTTACGCTTGTCATTATAAAAATGTAGTGGTTGTATGCGGTTATTTACTGTAGGTCTATGTTCGGTATCAATAATATGTTTTGCAAATGTAGATTTGTCAGGGTGGTTATTTGTAAATGCAGAAATATGTTCTTTGTATCGGGTGTTAAATTTTCTAGAAGTTTGGCCTATGTAGATTGCGTTACAATGTGTACAAGCTAATTTATAAACTCCAGCTTTTGTCAGGAAACAAGATTTTTCTTTAGCGTTAAATAGTAAATCACGCGTCGTGTTGTAAGATTTAAAAGCTACCTTTGTATTTGTACAGGTATTTAAAATTTTTGAAATGTTTTCTGAAATGGTTCCAAAATAAGTTATCGAAACGTATCTGTTGTCTTCTTTGTCTCTAATATTTGGATAAATTAAATGAATCGCTAATTTGTATTCTTTTCTCTCGATCATTTTATCTATTATTTTAACAGAGTAGCCATTATTAAATGCTGTTTGCTTAATTATTGAAATTTCTTTTTCAAAATTGTTTTGTGACATAGGTATTGAAAATACACGATGTATCATAGAATGGTAGGCTGACAGCTTTTGTGAAAAAGGGTGACAGGAATCGTATGGTATGGTTGTGTCAGTGTAAGTTGGTTTCCTATATATTGAAAAGTCAAATGAATTATTTTCTAACTTTCTAATTGTTAAGTCAAAAAAATTTGTACAAGTGTTAGCTTCTTCTTCTAAAGTAAACTTAATATTTGTGTGAAAATTATTAATAAAATTTAAAAATTCATTTAATTCTGTATGACTACCTTGAAAACATGCTAAAATATCATCTACGTATCTGTACCAAAAGACAATATTATGTGAAAGTTCTGATGTTAAAATGTGGTTTTCTAAGTTTTCCATAAATATGTTGGCTAATAAAGGTGACAACGGACTACCCATAGGCAGACCTTCATTTTGTATATAAATTTTATTATTAAATTTAAAATAGTTTTGTTTTATACATTCATTAAAAAGATTCTTTGTTTCTTGCCTTTTTATGACATTTACGTTCTTTTCTATTAAAACGTTTTCTAATAGAGGTAAACATTCTTTAGGGGGTATCTTATAATACATGCTACAAACATCAAACGAGACTAATTTACTATTTGTGGGAATAATTAAGTTATATATTTTTTGTGTAAGTTCATAAGAATTCTTAACTGAATATTTTGGAAAGTAATTGTATTCTTGAATAAGTGAAACCAGTTTGCTCGCTATCTTATGATTAGGTGTATTAACATAGCTAACTACTGGTCTCAGCGGTATATTTGGCTTATGAATTTTCAGGTGGCCATATAATTTTGGTGGTTGCGGGCTTTTATATAAAAGATATTTCTTTTCTTGTTGACTAAACAGAGACACATTTTTAAGTTCATTTTTTAGTGTTGTCTGAAATGCGTTTGTTGGGTCTCTCCTAGTTTCTGTTAAATTTTCTGTAGTAATAAAATCATTAATTTTAATGTTATATGCGTCCCTACTTATAGCTACAGTTGTATTTCCTTTATCAGCTTTAGTAAAAACTAGATCATTGTCTAACATTTTATGCTGAACAGATTTTAAAATTTGAGTTTCGTTAATTTGACGTTAGTCATATTTTGAAGTTAAATGTCTTAAAAATTCACATATTTTTAATTTTTCCTATTGCCTTATAGATCTGGAAGCAATTTCGAATTCAGATGCTAATATCTCTTTAATTTTGTTTGTAAATTTAAATTTTGGGCAGTATTTATATTCTTTATTTAGAAAAGAAATTTCTTCAGTTGTAAAAATTGTATCGCTTAGGTTTTCAAACCTTTTGTAAAACTTATGTGTTTGTGGGGGAGATCTTTCTCGATTATGTAAATGTTGTGTGCCTTCTAGGTTTCTAATTTTGTTTGTCTGTGTTAAGCGTTTTTTAAATTTCAATTCACGAACTAAAATATGTATTTGGTCATCTAATATATGAAATTCTACTGGATGTAATTTATAAGCAAGTTCTGAATGGATTACCTTGATATAAAGAAGCAAACTATCACGAATTGAAAACCATTTCTTGGATTCTTCTTTCAGCCAGATGAAACTGGCTTTTCTAATAGCAATTTTTGATTGATTTGATGTTACAGTAGTTGTTATAATTACGTACTTCGGGATGACCTTCTTTCTTATGCACTCTTGGTTAAACCATGCATTCTGGGAAGCGTTCATCTGCTTGATTTTCAATTTTCTATACAAACGGGCAAGCTCTTCGATAGAAGACCTCTTCAATTCATTAAATAAATCACAGAAAATAAATTTAATAATTCTTTCAAAAAAGTTCTAATAAGATAATGATCTTGATGTATGTCGATATTTTCCTTGTATAGAGACTACTTTTATACTGTTATTGTTTAGTTATTGTATTGTTGTAACTGTTATCATAGTTATCATAGGCTAGTTCTATTTTTATGTTAAATATTGACATACATTTTGCAAACCTCATCTGTCATCTGTATTTTATTTTCAATTTGATAAATTTTTTGATTAAAACATCATATCATAACATAGCAACAGATATTTATTTGTAGTTGTCATGATTTCGTACTAATTCAATTTCAATCTGTCTGAAAATGCTGTCAAGCAGCGAAACTATAGTCACAGAAGCATTGAAGAACATCCTAGAACTTCCAGAATTCGAAGGGCCACTTGCTCCAGTTACCTCACGCGCTGGCTACGTCCTTCACCTACAAAAACCAACAGTGAAGCCAGAGAAGTAGTCTCCAAGTCTGGATGTAGTATGGACAAGTTTCACCAAGTAAGGGCAACAACAATCAATGAAATATGGTACATTGTTTCTACTATTAAGGTTATGCTGGTGACCAAATTTGATGCCTGTTTTCATTACAAAAACATACTTACTATTAAAAGCGTTTTTATGAAAATTCACTGCCATAACGCACTTGCTGCGTCCAGACTTTTACTTACCTAAGCATGAAGTTTGGATCTCAAAAGGTTTGCTTCAATTTAGAGAATTGGTAGCTGATAAACTAACATGCAATTGGTGAACTAATCTTTTGTTATTTAGAAAATTGTATGCTTTTAATTTATTGCCTAATTTCACTCTGAACACCATCAATTAATAGTTAAAATTATTTAAAGAATCAGGTGAGTTTTAATAACAAATATTAACAATTTTAATTGATCCAATATCACACTAAATTTTATGAAGTTTTACATATGAAATATAACATATTAAAAATGAAATGACCCTGAATATGGGTCTAGCTGTCCCTAATTACGCACTCAATTGAAGAAGCAAATGCAATTCTCTAAAAGAGATATTTCTGGCTTGAATCGCACAAAACAAATTGCTTTGGTTAAAATAAACAATACATTTTCATGTACGTGATGGAAAACAACAATTTTATAAACCGATGTTGTAACAAGAACATCCTTGTTAATATCATACATATATTAAGATAACATGAGCCCTAGAATGCCCGTTATAGTCAACAAAGTTTTGGCTTAAAAAGCCACAAGATTAAAGATTATATAAAAGTCATGCTGCCTCGTTGTAAAAAATGTACATGTTAAGCACAAAATACAAAATTGCATGTTGATTTATCGTACTGACATAAAATGCATCAATTTGGAACAACGATTATAATGAAGACATTAACCGAATATCTGGCGTGTTATATATGACATACCTATGCACAAATTGTACGTATTTGCGATACTAATCGACTAATTGCTGTCTTTTACAAAGAAATAAGAAGTTAGTAGAGTGGTCTAAATTATTGTCAGTGCAATAAAAGTTGCAGCATTTCCCTGAATCATAAAAGTTAATGAACATAATTTACGAAAATTGGTCGTTATTTTATACCTAATGATTCACGAAAATCGTACAATAAAAGACATATGCTCTACAGTGCTGGCGTAATGGGTAGTTACATGAGGTGTTGTTTACAACGAAGAAAAAAGACAAACTTATCTTATTTCGAACTACAATGATTAAACTTGTTAGGCAAAGTAACTTGACTAGCTAAGAATTAATTAATTACTGTTGCCTTAACTTTATAAAACCCTTCAATCCAAATACGATCCATGCCATCCTTCTTTACAAAAATTGTCAGTCTTCTTATTCAATAATGTATCATGCATTTTTCATACATATATGTAATCAATGAAACCGAATTTGGTAACGGTTACGTTACCACAAAAATATTGGTATAATTTAGACTTTCACACACGGCGTTGTTTAGACTAGTGCTCCGTTTGTGTATTCGAATATTCGTTCCGAAAGCTTTACGACTATTCGAATTATTCGAGTATTCGAATATTCGTGGAGTATTCGAATATTTGTCGAGTATTCGAATATTCGCAGAGTATTCGAATATTCGCACAGTAAAAAACACTCCCATAAGCCCATGAATGCGTCTCGTTATCATTTTTTGAAGCTGCCTCTGTTTCCTAGAAAATTAGCTATTTAATTCTTAACTTTCAAATAATTCCAGAAATTTTTCATTGTTTATTTTAGAAAAACTAATGATGTTGGTATATTGTATTATAATGTAGGTTGCAAAAACTACTTGTAATCATTGCCGTGCTGTTAGTATATCTAAGAATCTCTTGCATTTCTATTTTCGTATTTATGATCCTCTGTGTGTTAAAGGGTAAATTCATGTTTGTTTTCATTGCATAAATCGAATGCGATATGGATCATCACCAGTCGATTTGTTACAACATACAATACAACTTTATCATCATATTTTGATTACATTTTGGTGTTTATGAACTTCTATGCGCCGCCTATGAGTTAAAGGACAAATACAACTTTCGACTTACTCAAGTGTTTCCAACTAACTTTAAACAAACTATATCTCAATCTGGAAACCCAATAATTTATCGATTTCAACTCGATAAAAGCGCCCTACAATTCAAAGTTTCAAAATGTGTTGCGACACCTTCCGCTTAGTAATCCGACATATGCTGTTTCTCTGCAGATTTTTATTGGCTCATGAAGGCGTGAAGAAACGGAAAGATTCATATAAATACTCGACAAAATTATATGGTTCTTAGAAATATTTAGTTGAAACCAAGAAAAGAGAGCCTACAGTGAGAATACAGTGGAAAGCTAACAAATTATTCATAATCAATTATTTGAAGGATCTACTTTTTTCTCCTTGTGCTCCCTGCGGTGAGTGCTTCTAAGAATTCGAATATATTCGAATATTCGATTACACTCTCGTTTTAATAATTCGTATTCGAATACTCGAATATTCGAACTATTCGTATTCGATTCCCAGCCCTAGTTTAGACTGATGATTGCGCCCCAGGCTCTTCTGACGTGGTCTAGCTCATTTGCCATTTAGCAATACAATATAGCATCATGTTTAATTTATTTAATGCAAAAAATACAGCAAATATGATCTCATAACTTTGAAAATAGTTCGAAAAATGTTTCATCAATTTTGAATGTTCATGGAAATACAAAGATAGGTAGCATTTAAGTACACAATACAATACGTGATTAACAATTCGCGAGAAAGTATTTAAAATACTTATCCTACAATGATTTTGTTCGGAAAAGAAGGTTGTTCCATTTAAAAAAATATAGTTACTGTAGTTTGATTTTGTTCAAATTCAGCCACTATTTGAGACCGTTCTGTATATGGCATTTCGATTTTTTATGAATAATATAAACGAAAACCTCTCTGAATGCGCTATTTTACGGGACAGCCTGTCTATAGGTAAAAAGTCTGGACGCAACAAGTGCCTTATTCTAGCGAATTTCGTAAAATGTTTTTAGTGGCAAGTATGTCTTGTTTTTAAAAGAAGGACATTTGGTATAAGAAGTATAACCTATATGGTAGTAACAAAGTACCATATTTGACTAAAATAGCTTTGTTGTTTAAAAAGTGTGAACATTTTCAGAAAATAAACTTTAAAACTTTCATAAAAAACTGGTCCGATTTTCCTGGCCAACAAACCTCTTCAAGATATTTACCCACCTGCCAAGATATATGATTCATAAGCTGCTTTAGGACCAAAATTGGAAAAAAATCACCATTTTTTTTACAGAAATTGCCTTCAGTAATGTTACACTAAATTATAGTTTCCACAAAAATTCGACAACTTTTTTTACAATAACTTACTAAGCATTTATTATTAATTACCAACATATCACAAAAATCACACAAAAAATGATTTCTAAGGAATCACTAAAAACATTTCTGCGAAAACTTTTCAAATTCAGCCACTATTTGAGAGTACCTGTATACGGCAGCTCGATTTTTTCGACGAGTAATACAAACAAAAAGCTCTCTGAATGCGTAGTTTCCATGGGGCTCCGCTATCTATTGATTAAAACGCTGTTTCACAATTTTTGATATGTGCCAAAAACGTGAAAAGTTGCAAAACAATTGAAATAACTAAAAAAACAACGAAATATATCTTTTTTTTTTTCATTACAAACATGCATTATAATTGGATAGAAAATACAAAAATGAATACAAAAATGCAATAACATAAAGGGATGTTCTATAAAAAAGAAAGTGTGTATCGCCAACGACTTATGGGCCAACCTGTGGTTGTCAAAATAGGTTTATAAGATGCAGCTCGAGACACTATATAATTAACGTAGATAAATTTTTTTTCATATATTGGATAATAACTGATATATTGTCAGCTTCACCGTAGAAATGCGTCACCCTGTATATGTATAAACAAACAAAAACTGAAACTGGCCACGTATATGGGTTTTAGGGGTTCTAGTTCGCGCTCATTTGAAGAAATCTTTTTAAAATTCATAAGTCGCGCTCTTTTCAATAACGATTGTTTTCTACGAAAATCTGCTAAAATATAGACTATTAAACCACAAACTCTATAGCTGAAACTACTGGCGAAGCCTCAGAAAGAGGGTCAATTTGAAATGTATTTTCCGAAAATATTTTAGTAAAATGAAGGACAATTATGGTTAAAGCTGCAACTTAAGGCTTTGTCAAACACACTTATTAAAAGGTTTTGTCTACATAATTCGTATTTGTTTCAGATTCGTTGTCTGAAAATCGCAAATTTTGACGTTCCAAATCGTTTTACGAAAAATTCGCTAAAAACGCCTGATCACAATTTTTGATATGTGCGAAGTTGCAAACAATGAAATAACTCGAAAACAATGATATATCTATTTTTTTCCTTTACAAACGTATATTATAATTGTATGGACCAAGTAAAAATGCAATAACATATATTCAATTTAAAAAAAATTATCACCAAGAACTTACGCGCCAGCCAGTGATTGTTAAAATAATGATATAAGATGCAGCTCAAGATACCCTATAATTAACGTATATAATGTTTTCTCATATCTTGTATAATAACGGATATATTGAGCTTTACCGTAGAAATGCGGCACCTGTATGTACGTACTTAAAAAAACTAAACTGACCCCGGATATGAGTTCTAGGGTGCCTAGTTCGCTCTCATTTGAAAATATCTTTTCAAAATTGTAAAGTCGCTACTTAACTTTACGGCTAGACGTTTAGTTTTTTAAACAATATTTATTTAACTATTTCACAACTAATATATAAAAAATACAATAAAAAACAATAGATATCAACATGAGGGCGATACTAATAAAATATAATACTGCAGCACGCAATGTGCAAAGTACTAGGAAGGAACAAGAAAGAACGCCTCGCTGAAGGCGAGTCGTTAAATTATACGGTTCACCTCGGGAGTGGCATTTATTGCCATTAGAGGTAACTTCTACTCTACTGGCTCAGCTTCTCACGCTTTACGGCGTAGTTTCCCAAGGTGCCTTCTGGTCTGCTGAATCTGGTGTCTGCATCCTTGGGTTGCTACAATGTTGCAATAATGGCTCGTTGTTATGGGTCTATTTATCTCACGGCCTACGAAAACTCGCTAAAAATTATAGACTAATAATCTATAAACGATATAGAACTGAAACTACTGCCAAAGCATCGGATAAAGAGTTTATTTGAAATGAATTTTTTGCAAACATTTTAGTAAAATGAAGGACAATGACGGTTGAAGTTGAAAGTTAAGGCTTTGTAAAACACACTTCTTACGACATTTCTTTTACATAACCAGTATTCGTTTCAGGTTCTTTGTCTAAAGCATTCCAATTTTGACGTTGAAAATCACGACTTTGGCATTTTAAGAAGAAAAACCATAAAATTTCTAAAGTAATTTTTCAGGTATTTCTTGACATCTCTGCTCCAAGGAAACTTAATCTTAGTATACCATATCTTAATATACCATAGATTGTATTACACACACACAAAACATTTTGGTTTTGTGCATTTCTCTGATCACCAGTGACACCCATTTTTTCCCTTTAAATGCTTATAACCTTTTTCTTTTCAACTTAAAGATCAAAATTTTAGTACGTGGTTTACTTTTTGTGATTTAAATCCGTGTACTGAATTTGGTTGCGATAGCTTTGTTATTTCGGGCATAAAAATTTTCCGGGTAGAAAATACAAAATTTTTCAGGAATGTAGGGCCGATTTTCCTGGCTAACGAACGTATCCAAGGCACTTGCAAAGCGAAGGTACTCAGAAAATTTGATTAAAATCGGCCCATTATTTGTTAATTAGCGATGTAAAACCTATACAGGGTGTTTAGTAGAAAGTGAGCCAAACTTCAGTTTTAGTTACATTGGACTAGAATAAGGTGATTTAGGTAATTTTTCTTTTCTACGAAATTTCACTAGAAGAGAACTTTATAAAACCCACATTTCCATTTGCTTATCTTGTATCCACTCATCTTATTTATTGTCAATATAGAAATCCCAGGTCTAACTTAAATATCATGTTTTGTAAATGACGTTTACCCCATATGTCTGTCTTCTCGCTTCAACAAAAGGTAAGCATTGTTTTTTAAGAAATGACTCTCAATTCATCAGCAGCTAAATTACCTCATTAAGAATTGCGCCAATTTGTTATCTGCAGCCGAATTTTAAGTAGAGGCAACGCTACTAATTTCGTAGACCGCTCTTTGCATAATGGGGGTTTCGCCAGAGAGTGATAAATTAATTACCCCTTTTGAGCGGATGTGTGTGGCCATAAATAACATACTCTTCAGTGAATCTGATATGTATGTACATGTGAAAGAATGGCTTCACTGTTATGATACACTACTTAAGGCATTATCTGTAATTAAAATCTTTAATAAGCGTGCAACTCCTGTTTACATAGTCATAATTTTGACCATGTAATTATACACAAAGTATGAGCCAGTCGTTTGTCAAGTAGACAACTCATAACCACGTAGACGTGAAGGGAAGTCTTAAGAACCTTTAATAATTAATAGAGTGTTTTGTTATAACGAAACATTAATTTATTCTGTTCTACAAAAATTTTAAGACAAAGCAGAGGGGGTGTCATAAAAGGATAAACTAGTCATTTTTTTTTTGGGAATGTAAAAATGTTTATCATTAGAAAAGAGCACGTAACAAATTATTGAAAAAAAATGAAAATCACGTGCCAACATCAAATTAAAAAAAAAAAGTGACGCTTAAGACTTGGAACTAAAAATGCGAGATATTACACATACGTCGACACCCTCCTTTGAAATGTTGAAGTATATAATAAAAATATTATTTAAAATAATAATAATAGATCAGTTACACACAAATAGCTTATAAGAGCGCTAAAGAGTTATACGATCGACACATATATCCTGGGGTTCCCAGAATACACAATGTGTACCTGAAGAACAAAAATTGAGCTACCGCTGTGTCTCGGTAATGAAATCGTAACCAGCACGATACCAATTGAAAGAGGTATATTTCAAAACGACTTGTCAAGTCCACTGTGCTTCTGCTTAGCTTTTTTTGATACAGGAGGGAGAGATGCCTCATGCAGACCTCATTCACGACACCGTAGTGCCGTGGGATACCGAGGTACTGTGAGACTCGTACTCTTAGTACACCTACTCACTAAAACTCCCTTCCTAGGAGTACCGGACCTTAGTCCATACCTCCGTCGGAAAGAATACACACAATGACTTTTGGATTTGAATGTGTCCATTCTAATTTTGCCGCGGGGGCTTTAGCGGGCAAGTATAAGCTTTGGACGCTTATGCTTATATGGAAGTTGCTCATCGTAGTCGGTGGCACTACGGAGAAGAGCATTTGGGTGAGAAGCGGCTTTTGCGAACTGAGTTGTGGATAGTTGAGTTATAAACTCAAGTATCGAAGGCATTTCCAGATCAGAATGATCTGACTGTTTCTGACAAACCATGGCGCTCCGGTAACCATTCACAGAATTTTATTCTGGATGATTTGAAGGGTCTTGATGTCTGTTGCGGCCGCGGTGGCCCATGCAGGGGATGCATAGGTCAAGGCTGGCCGGATGACGACTTTGTACATGAGTAATTTATTGTTCATGGACAATTTGGAATTTCTATTTAGAAGTGGGAACAGCTTCGAGATGAACATTGAGGCTTTTCGTCGGGCGTGTTCGACATGGGGGCGTCATGTTAAGAGTTTTAAAAAATAAAAATCGAGCTGTTTTAATTTTTCTTGGAAGGAAGCTGAGAGTAGAAGTCAACATGATCTAAATGATACACGAGAAATATCTCGTTTGATACAATACGAAGTCCCGCAGGGGAGTATACTGAGACCGATCCTTTTCAACATATATATATATATATATATATATATATATATATATATATATATATATATATATATATATATATATATATATATATATATATATATATATATATATATATATATATATATATATATATATTGTAATGTAGCGATACATGTAATAACTTTAAAAAAACCGAAAGTGGTTTTAAGATAATACGGGATTGGTTTGATATAAACTTCGTAACATTCAATGTTGAGAAAACAAAATATATACTGTTTGCTGCATACCAGAGTTTTCATAGCTGACTTGTAACAAAAATTGTTCTAACGAATTTACAATGAAATCGAAAGAACATATAAAGTAAAGTGCAACTGTTGTTAACTCGGGACAGTATTGCCACTTGGCGAATGAAACAAGAAGTCTCGTTGTTAAATTGCTTATTGACGTGGTGGTCCCGCACGCTGACATAAATGTATGATTTTCCGCGTACTTCAGGGTATTCTTTGTTTCGTCGATATAATAGGTTTCATAATTGTTTTAGTGAATTTTCGTAGAAAAAAATCACTAATGAGGAGATCCCGACTTTTTCATTTTGAAAATTTTTTTGCAAATGAGCGCGAACTAGGACCCCTAGAACCCATATGCGAGGTCAGTTTCAATTTTTACATGTATATATATATATATATATATATATATATATATATATATATATATATATATATATATATATATATATATATATATATATATATATATATATATAGGTACGTATCACACCGATAACTCAAAAAATAATAAGCCGACTTTGATAAAATTTGACATGTACCTTCCTTTTGTAAATGGCTTGGATAAGTTCGTTAGTCAGGAAAATCGGACGAGGTTTTCGGGGAAAATTGTGAGTTTTCATTCGAAAAAAATTTTTATCTCAAAAAATAAAAAAACTATGATAACCAAATTTGGTAGGTAGGTTTACGATATAAAAAGTAAACTATACACCAAAACTTAGATTTCCATGTTATAAGAAAAAAACTCGGGACGCAGCAAGTGCATTATGGTAGTGAATTTTCATAGAAATGATCTGGCACAAAATATTTTATTATAACTTTTTTTTGTTGTAACATGGAAGTCTAAATTTTGGTGTATAGTTTACTTTTTATATCGTAAACCTACCTACCAAATTTGGTTATCATATATTTTTTATTTTTTAAGATAAAAATTTTTTTCAAATGAAAACTCAACATTTTTTCGGAAAACCTCGTCCGATTTTTCTCATTAACGAACTTGTCAAAGCCATTTACAAAAGGAAGGTACATGCCAAATTATATCAAAATCTGCACATTATTCTTTGAGATAAAAAAAATTTCAAATGAAAAGTCAAAATTTTCCCGGAAAACCTCGTCCGATTTTCCTGACTAACAAACTTGTTAAAGCCATTTACAAAAGGAAGGTACATGCCAAATTTTATTAAAATCGGCTTATTACTTTTTGAGAAAAGAATTTTTTTCGAATAAAAACTCAACATTTTCCCGGAAAACCTCATACGATTTTCCTGACTAACGAACTTGTCAAAGCCATTTACAAAAGGAAGGTACACGCCCAATTTTATTAAAATCGGCTTATTACTTTTTGATATAAGAATTTTTTTCGAATGAAAACTCAAAATTTTCCCGGAAAACCTCATCCGATTTTCCTAACTAACGAACTTATCTAAGCCATTTACAAAAGAAAGGTACATGCCAAATTTTATCAAAATCGGCCTATTATTTTTTGAGTTATCGGTGTGATACATATATATATATATATATATATATATATATATATATATATATATATATATATATATATATATATATATATATATATATATATATATATATATATATATATATATATATATATATATATATATATAAACATATAAAAATTGAAACTGACCCCGGATATGGGTTCACGGGGTCCTAGATCGCGCTCATTTGCAAAAATTTTTTCAAAATTCAAAAGTCGGGATCTCCCCATTAGTGAATTTTTTCTACGAAAATTCACTAAAAAAAGTTATAATAAAATATTTTGTGCCAGATCATTTCTATGAAAATTCACTACCATAACGCACTTGCTGCGTCCAGGTTTATTAAAATCTTCATTAACGAATAAAGTACATACAATTCTCCTAAATAGTGTTTCATAGGATTGCTGTATTTTTGTGAATTTTTCTGCATAGGCGAAAATACGGCTACTCCAAATTATTTGCAAAACCATGTTTCCATGCAGAATATAAAGCATTCCTCCATAGTGATTTTCAATGAATTAAAAACAGAACAAGGTCAGAACAGTATTCTTGCTAGTGACAACCAAGTAGTATAAACTTTGTTGCAAAATGCAAATTTACTGCTGCAACAAAATATACGCTATCGAACTACCACATAATTCTTACTACGCTGTATATATTTGCAGTAGTCGATTTAACGTGTAGTAAATTATATTTGGTTTTGAAATGCCAGGCACGCTGCACTACTTTCAAATGCCTCTACTTTATTATTATGGTGCAAGATCCCCTGATTTAATGATCTTGATTATTAACTGGAATATAACGAGATCTGAAACAATTATTATATGAACGACATCCCATTCTCCCTCTGCCTGGTCGGTTCTTAATTATCAGCAGTCATTCTAGTTCGTTAGGCTGTTTGGAGTGAATTGAGAAAGAAATTCAACACAAGTCGATTGCAACAAAAATCAACAAAATGGCCTACGACGCTGATAATAAAAATAATTATGTATTGTGCGATAAAACCTTCATTAAACAAGCACGTAAATGCCTAAGGTCATCTCTTTAAATTTCAAAATTTATAACCAGGGTGTCCGTGTAAGAACCCACACAGAGCAGATGCCTTTAGAGGACCCAAAAATATGATGATTTAGCCAAATTACCCCTATATCAAGTCGCATCTCTAGAAGTTATAGGGGCTCAAGGTTGCCCCAAAAAAAAAATTCTCGAAAACCTTTTGTTCTACAAGATCCAAATTCGGCACGTGGAATCAGAGCACAATCTGATGGTAAAATAAACTACTCAACACTCAAAGCGTTGCTCGCAAATATTTTACCTTTTTTTAATTTGACGTAACATTTGATTGCCGCAATGAAATTTGTTGAAAGCGTTTGTAAGCACGATCCTTAGCCCTCTGTTTTGCACAATGTCAGGCAATTCACATAAATTTCATACAGGGAGTTGACGAATACATTGAAGTGCATTATTGTAGTGAATTTTCATAAGAATTGTACCCTATTAGCAAGGTATAATATACCTTACTAATAGTGTCCTGAACAAAACTAATTGTTTAAATTTAAAAGGACTTGGAGGTTGGTTTTTGAGGTCCCAGCAAGCGATTACTTGAAGAAACTTATTTTCTATGGAGCTAGAAAATTAAAATTTGGTAGATATATATATATATATATATATATATATATATATATATATATATATATATATATATATATATATATATATATATATATATATATATATATATATATATATATATATATATATATATATATATATATATATATATGTATGTATGTATGTAAATACTGCAAGTTGCTTTAAAAAAATTGTGTTACACATTTCATTAAAGTTACAAAAGTTTTCCAGAAAAAAATTTGTTATTTACAAACGGAATGTACCTGCCCTATTATCAATATGGCGGGTATGTTTCCTTATTAATGGCTTTGATGGTTTTGTTTTAGTCAACCCAATCGAACTAGTTTTTGCAAACAAAACAACCAAAAAGGTATTTTACATAGGTTTTACTATGGGTCAAGATTGAAGATTATAGCTTAATGGAAAATTGAGTTATCGGATTTGAAATCTGTTTGCGAAAATTGTCCACCAAACGTGCTTGCTGCACCCAGACCCTCTTCATCGCTTATTTACTGTTGCTGTATCCGTATTTTTTTAAATGATAAAATATTGTAGCTCTCTATGTGAGACTGACAAACAAGGCAACCTCAAATTAATTTATGGAAAATTAGTTTAAACAAATGAAATGAGGTAACAATTTAAACATAAATTTAAAATCTTGATTCGCGGCTTCGTCACGGGCGTTCTCTCCCCTTTATACATGCCTACAAACACCCTCAATGCATAAACAAGAACAATATAAACAAGAAAAAATTCTTCGGAACGACCCCGAAGAAAGTTGCGGAACCTGCAGTGAATAAGCGTTCTGGGAGAAGTAAACTGGATTTTAAGGAAGTATAGCTGCAAAATAGGTAAAAAGATAACTTATAGATCTCCAACTAAGCTGGGGTTTTCGAACTTTCAGCTCACATTTCCTTTTTATCTTCTTCCCCGCCCAGCACCCATATTCACTCCTGGTCCTGTAACTTTCTTAGGGGCCTCTTGCAAGAATTTTTTTCTTGTGGCATATGCATTCAGAAAGGGTTCTAAGCATGTTTCTTAATTTTTTTCTAAAAGTCCCCCGTATGCTAAACAGCAAATTTCCAAAAATTTAATTTTTATTTCCAAAAGGAATGTAGCTACCAAATTATAAACGTGGGAGGTATTTTTCCTTATTAGTCGCTTTGATGCCCCGTTTTAGTCAACTCAACCGAACCAGTTTCTGCAAACAAAATAACAAAGAAGGTTTTTGAAAAGAAATTTGTTGTTAATTTTTCGAACATAGTACACACGCTGCCTTTATATGGGTTTTACTATGTATCAAAACTGAAGATTCTAGTTTAATGGGAAATTGAGTTATCACTATTTAAAATATTTTTACAAAAATTTGCTACCATAAGGCAGTTGCTGCACGTAAACTCTTTGCAACACTTATTTACTATAACTGTATCCATACTTTTTGAAAATGAAATAAATATAAACAATACAAAATTTTGAAATTAAAATTTTAACAATTTACATTGTACATCTGGTTATGTATGTAATTTAAATTGCTTTATGATATTATGTTCCCTTTACTTCAAATGTTCCATAAAGAGTAAAAGATAAGAGTAAAGAAAACCATAAGTACCTAGGTACCATAGGTATTATACTTATATTAGTTTGCGGTAGGCATATTTCTTTTTGAAATAATTTGGTTTCACTTTAGCAATACAGTACCTACATGCATTGATTAAGAACCTGAATCTGATGTACACAACCACTTTCTTATTTGTTTGATTGGATGTGAAAATCATAATATACCACAGCACAGTGGACGGCCAAAGGCATTTGTTAAAGTTATGTTGAAATTAAAAGTTGAGTTATTATTTAGCTACTATTTGTATTAACCTTAGAATATAGGTAGTTGTTTTATATTCTGAGATTCTAAGGTATTCGCGGAGACGATTTCGAGGTTATACATAGAACGTACACGTTTCTCTCATGACTCCTGTCAGTTAATAAATGACAAATAGTGGTGTTGTCAGATTAAACTAGAGATTGAAATGGCTTTTAAATACGGTGAAAATAGGAAGCTTAATATTTATACATAATAAAACGTAGTTCTAGATTGTCTTTAAACAAATTGAATCACTTTCATTAAAATTTCTGTTTATCTACATTTTTCTGAGAGTTTTCATAAATGGCAACCCCGCCGATTGTTTATTGTGACATATTTTTGTAGCCTGTCCGTTTAAAACTTAATTTGGAGATTTTGTTTGCAATGGCAAGCAACCCTGATTTGCGTGTCTGACCTTGTCTAACATTATAAGCATCCATTAGAGGTAATTTCAGGTTATATCGTAAATTATTGATTTTTTATTTAGTTATAATTCAAGATCTACTAAACCAATTAAGTTCGAATTTGGTAGGTAGGACCACTTGTACAATGTGTACGTGCTTGTCAAGTTTTAGTTTAACATTTCTAGTAATAAAAAAGATATTGCGTTTTCAAGCAGTTTTTTGCATTTTTTAGTGAATTTTCGTAGAAAAAATTCACTAAAGGAGAGATCCCGACTTTTGAATTTTGAAAAAAAGTTTGCAAATGAGCGCGAATTAGGACCCCTAGAACCCATATCCGGTGTCAGTTTCACTTTATATATATATATATATATATATATATATATATATATATATATATATATATATATATATATATATATATATATATATATATATATATATATATCACACCGATAACTCAAAAAATAATGGGCCGATTTTGATAAAATTTGGCACGTACCTTCCTTTTGTAAGTGGCTTGGATAAGTTCGTTAGTCACGAAAATCGGACGAGGTTTTCCGGGAAAATTTTGAGTTTTCATTCGAAATACATTTTTATCTCAAAAAATAAAAAAGCTATGATAACCAAATTTGGTAGGTAGATTTACGATATAAAAAGTAAACCATAAACAAAAATTTAGATTTGTATGTTACAAGAAAAAAATGTTATAATAAAATATTTGGTGCCATTCTATGAAAATTCACTACCATAACGCACTTGTTGCGTCTTCGAGTTTTTTCATATATATATATATATATATATATATATATATATATATATATATATATATATATATATATATATATATATATATATATATATATATATATATATATATGTATGTATATATAAACTTTTTAACTGACCTTGGATTTGGGTTCTAGGGACCCTAATTCACGCTTATTTAAAGAAATTTTCCAAAAGTCTCACCATCGATACCTCTCTATTAGTGAATTTTCTTAATGAAAATTCACTAAAAGAGGTAATAATTAACTTGCAGTGCCTGTGGCAGTACTGACTAGCTGAATAAATATATTTTTTGTTGCATCTTCATACTTTATAGGTATAAATTATGACCATATCGTTGTCAAAAAGTGTAAACAATACTGGAGACTGATTGAGCCAGTCCAGGCAGCCGGTAGGGTACTTGTCAATACACGAGAAAATTAAGTAAAGATAAACCTGCTAAATCTGAAATATTCAAAGGGATGAAAATCAGAAACGATATCAGCGGAAAGCAGGGGTCAATAATGTAAACAAAATCTGCAAAGAATCAGCGCAATGTGGTGAAGAAAGATGATCACGGAAATACGAAGATATGTCAGTACTAAAGTTAGAAACGTTTGTGTTCTGATTTGTGATTACTCGAAGAACTATTGGGATTTAATAAATTAAATGAATTAATTTAAGATGAAGATCCAACAGTTTGCAAGAAAATTCAATGGGACAGAGATGTAAAAAAATCAGGATAAACTGGGGTAAATGGCTTAGGAAGATTGCGACGGAAGTACGAAGATAAATCTTAATAAATTGTTTTCAATGTCGAATCACAAAAAAATAAATACAGCGTATGAGTATCGACTCGATATCCTACAAGCGTAATTAAGAAATACTGCTTCAGAAGTTCCCTTGTACCCCTCCGAGGCCATAATCTGCCCACCGTTTGTATTTCCAACTTAAAAGATGGGTATGGATTAATTCACAATACTGACTAGCTCGATAATTATTTTTTTTCATGGCTGTATACTAATGGGTATAAATGAGGGCGATATTACGTAACACGCATTAATAACACCGAAGACCGGCTCAGCTTTCCTAGGCACATCAGTAGGGCATATATTAATACAGGAGGAAACGTGTGATGACACGTTAATATATAAATAGTCAATGCAAAAAAAGCTTGAAAGGTTTGCAACCAAAAGCAATGGTCAGAAACGTACAAAAAGTGTGCAGGAGAAGCCACAGTAAATTGATGCGAAAGATTTCCAGGAAAGTTGGGGACGAAATCCCATAAAATGTGTTTCGATAATGACCCAAAATAAGAAGAGGGTGCGTATATGAACTAAACATACTACAAATAAAATGAAAACATGCTGCTTTAGAAGTTTTCTTCTACCCTTACGGGGCCGGGATTTGCCAAAGCTTTGTGTTTCCAAATCTTAAAATGGGTAACACTTCATTTGCAATTCCCATGACAGTACTGGCCACCTGAATAAATCTTTTTTCATGTATTTTTATACTTTAGAGGTATAAATTGCGACCATATATATCACTGTCAAAAAGTTTAAACAATACTGAAGACTACATCAGCTAGTACAGGCAATAAGTAGGATATATATCTGTTAATACTCCAGAAAATTAATTAAAGGCACACATGTAAATTTAAAGTATACAAGGCGAAGCAAATCAGAAACGGTTGCAGCTGAAAGCAAGAGGCAACCAAATCTAAAAATCAGCGCAAAGTGGTAAAGAAAGATGATCATGGGGTACGAAGTTGTTTCAGTATTGCAGTAAAAACGTTTGCAACAAGAAACAATGGGGCAGGGATGTAAAAAAGATTTGCAGGAGATACAGGGGTAAGGAATACAGCCGTGAAGAATATACGATAAGTTAAATTTTCAATACTACCAACTGCAGAACCTAACAGTCACCCACAACAACTAACAATTACCATAAACTACTATCACTCTACACTTGACCGTTGTCCAAAAATACACCCAAAAATGCAACAAGTCGGAATAAAATCTCGAGGCTAAAATGGCAAACGGACTGTTCTAGAGTTAAAACGGGAAAACTTTCAAAGTATGGGTTTCAGAAAGTGGGAGATGAAAATTCCAGATTAAAATATCCACAAAAAAAATCTGCAAGTTTCCGATGAGCGAAACTATAAACTTGACATGATGTACTATGAATATTTATAACACATCCAAGTGTTACCTGATGGGATGGAATGCAGTCAGAAATTACTCTTTTAATTACTAGAAATTTTGGGAAATTATTTAAATTTATCTGTGGAAGTAGAGGTGGTCACAAGTTGCCAAAATAAATTACATTACAT
This sequence comes from Tillus elongatus, assembly GCA_964006375.1. Taxonomy (NCBI): domain Eukaryota; kingdom Metazoa; phylum Arthropoda; class Insecta; order Coleoptera; family Cleridae; genus Tillus; species Tillus elongatus. Next base: position 130,349,976 of record OZ023262.1, read on the forward strand.
ACATTAAAGAACCTACGCTTTAAAGATCTGCACCATCTAGTAAATGTTCCAGCGGCGGGCATTGTTTCCATCTCTTTAACTGTATGATTAATTTACAATCTTCCGGCACTTTGAGCACAGTATCTTATTGCTAACTGATAACGAGTGATTCTAGCAGTCGACGAACTTAGATTTTCAGTTGCCCCGTATATCTCATCGTGTTGTCCACAGGAACTCCCAAGTTGACTGCACTATTCAATATTTTTAACCGAGTATTGTTACCTCTCACATCAACGAGTCTGCTTATGCGTGCTATAGTGCTACTACTCACAAACAGTAATAACTTTGATTTGGTTTTATTTACACTTAAACAAAATTTATTTATAGTGCCCACTAGCCGGATAAGATGGCTGTTGATTTTTACCATCGCATACACCATGTTCTCCCCCAGGAATGAAAAATAGACCTGCGTGTCATCCGCATAGAAGTGACAAGAACAATATTGCAGCTGTGTGTGAACGTCAAATGTATATAAGTTAAACAATAAAGGTCCCAGAACGGATCCCTGTGGAACACCATTCCGAAGACAAATAAGACTGGATATAGCACTCCCAACCTTTACTGCCTGCTTCCTATCTTGCAAATAATTACTACTACTTAAAATTTACTAACAATTATGATATTTTTCGGTGATAATCAACTTTTTAAGCCGTACGTGGCATATAAGGGTGCATTTGACATTGCATTGACATATATAGATTCGGACTCGATATCTCAAAAACGATTGGTGATCAAAACAAAGCGTTGAGAAGCATATCGTAGAGAATTTTATGGTCTACAAATTTTATAATAACTTCAAAAACGATTTGACGCATAGTAAACGAGATATTTGCACATAACTGATTTTCGCAACCTTTGAGCTTGAACATGTCAAGACACGTACACGAGATTATATTTTGAGGGAGTGTTTAGAATGTTAGAAGGGAGGTCTGTGTGAATTTTAAGCTTATTATCTTTCATTCGGAGGTTCCGCTCTTTTTCGCATTATTTGACTGCACTAATTGTATTTCAATATATTTAGTACAATCCTTGTATAAAGATCATGCCTGAGATTAAACGAGCATGATCCGCGATTTTATGGTACTCCACCAACTTTCTCCGCAACAATACATGCTAATGTATCTTGCGCTACAAGTGGATCAAGGTTAGCGACGTTGACAAATGAAATTATTATTCATATCAGAACAGAATACGTCAACGACATTGCAAAAATGATATATGAAAAGGAGTATAAAATATGAACTGTGACTGATTGTGATTTCCGTTTGCTTTGTGACAAATAAATTTAATTAATTTTTATGATACGGCATGCGAAATGATTAGTACTGGTGGTCACTGCTACTGATTTAGAAAACAACGTTATATGACCAGATATGTATCGCTTACACAACTAATAAAATATCCAGTACGGATTGTTATGGGACTTTTTCTGATCAGACATGCACAAGGCGTGGCATTACAATGTGTGTTATTTCGAAACTCTTGTTACTTGTGGCTTAATGGTTTTCTTGCTCCCTAAATAAGAGGCACTGTATCATTTTCGAGATTAAAGCAGTTGGCGTAAGTTATGTCATGGTAGTAATCAATATTCAGGAAACCGAATGTTTTTATTAACTATTCATATGCAATGTGTCCGAACTTGGACAGGACAGTATTGCCATCTGGGAAACTATAAAAGGTAGAGAAACGATTGATGGGGAATGTTTTAGGGAATTATGCTGGCAGTTTACTGCCGCTTGCAGCTATAGCTGTTTAAGTTGTTGGGAGATGTTAGAAAAGGTAAAATGACGTACTTTCCAACGTCTGACCCAATTTCGCAATATTTTTCAAATCTGAAAACAAATTTTCTTAGACAAATTCTTAGTAGAAAACGCCTATTTGGTTATATTTTAATTACCGGGTTTCGGTTCTCTAGAACCATCACCAACTTTTTTAATCATCAAAAACCACTCATTTTTTTTCTTCAACATGATATCAAATAATCGCGCAGAAAATTTTTATTATAATATAAAAATAACTAACAAATATTTTTAAGCGAAATTCAAACATTTGGCAACATCGGAGTATCAAATAAAACCTTTGCTGAAAATTAAATTTCAGTACGTATTAATATCTCCTCACTTTAAATGAAAATGTTTCACCCATTTATAAAATTCGTAAAAATAAATGGACAAATTTCAAAGAGAAGAAAATGTACAATCTTTAATGAAAAAACTTGACTCTCAGAACAGGTACCCAAATTTAGCATCGGGAAAATATCTACCAATGTAATAAAAGACAGCGGATGTATCTAGGTGACGTGGAAGCTTCCCAAGTCACGTGAATATATATACAGTATGGAACAGACACATGGGATAATTTCAGTATCTCTTTTTTATTTTATTTTTTCATTTTTTATTTCAAAAACACACCAACAAGGAGGAAAGAGGCAACTTGTTAATTCTGGACTTGAAGGTTTGGAGTTTCGGGGGAGAAGGAAAAACATGCTCCGGCAAGGAATTCCACAACTTGGAAGTCATCGGGACAAAAGAGCGGGCATAACAAGATGTTCTATGTCTGGTGACCTGGACAGTAAAAGGGTGCATTCGCTCTGTTCCCCTGGTAGATCTGTTGTGGGCAGCAGGTGGAGGAACTATGGGAGAAAGCTCCTCTGAGCAGTGTCCGTGCAGAATATATATATATATATATATATATATATATATATATATATATATATATATATATATATATATATATATATATATATAAGAGAGAGAGTGAGAGAGAGAGAGAGAGAGAGAGAGAGAGAGAGAGAGAGAGAGGTCACCAACAGCACGTCGATGGGCAAGGAATGGCAACCTTTGGGTGAGGGTAGGGTCACCAATGAGACGTAGAGCTCTCTTTTGAATGGAGTCTAAGATAGCGAGTGTAGAACCGGCAGCAGCACCCCAGATGTGGGAGCAGTATTCGAGGTTTGGCCTTCTTTGCGAAGTATATAAGGTATAGAGATTCGCTGGTGAAAACTATTTGCGAGCCCGGAAGAGGAAACCTAATTTCTTAGCAGCCGCTTCTGCAATTGATGTGACATGTTGATGCCAGTTAAGATTTCGATCCACAGAAATGCAAACAAGTGAAAAGGACTGATTACTTGCTAGCTTGGTTGTTCATTGTGATGGGTCTAGGGCTGGTATATATTTTATGAGAAACAAAGCAAGGCTGAGATTTGGTGGGGTTGAATTGTACAAGATTTCTACTTCCCCAGTCTAATATTTTTTGGAGATCCACGGAGACAGAACCCTCCATGAGTCTGCGATCCTCATCTAATTGGGCCAAAGAGACAGGCTTAGAATATTGTATATTTGAGTGGAGGGTGCTGTTGTCCGCGTAATTGTGAACTGGGTTGGATGTGCTAGAGAGGAGGTCATTGATGTGGAGAAGAAACAAAGTAGTGGCTAAAGCTGAGCCTTGCGGAACTCCTGCATTAATTGGATATAGTTTAGAGAAATGCTCCGGTTGGAGAGGAAGTTTGCTGTCCAGGTACAGAGTCTTCGTGGTAGGCCATAGGCCGGAAGTTTATTAAGCAGCGCTGACTGCCAGACCTGGTCGAATGCTTTGGATATGTCTAGAGCGACAATCTGGGATTCACCGTGTAGTTCAATAGACTTGTTCCAAGAATAGGTGACAAAGGAAAGGAGGTCGGCAGTTGATCTGCGCTGACGGAATCCATGCTGCCTGTCGTGGATTAGACTGTGTTTTTCAAGAAATTTTAGTAATTCGGTGTTTATACACTTTTCCATCACTTTAGAGATGACTGAAAGGAGATAGATAGGCCTGTAGTTGCTAGGAGGCTCTTTGGATCCTTTCTTGGGGACGGGTTGCATTCGAGCAGTTTTCCAGTTACTAGGGAACATACCTCTATTGTAAGATGTCTGAAACAGATGAGTCAGGACAAGAGCAAGTTCTGGTGCGCATCTTTTTGAGAACAATTGCTGGGATCTCGTCAAGGCCAAAGGATTTCCTGGTATTAAGAGAAGAGAGCATCTTTCGTACCTTTTTAGTTTTGAAAACGATATCCGTCATTTTATGCGCGACAATGAGGACTGTCGGTGGTTGAACATTTGGAGGTGGGTTGAGAGCAGAATTGCCGGCGAACAACGAGGCAAAAAGTTCAGCCTTGCCCAGGGCGGTAGAAACAATGTCAACCCCTGAGACAAGAGGTGGGAATGTGCTCTTGCAGAAATTATTCCCAATAGACTTAGCAAGAGTCCAGAAGGGTTTGCTGCCCTTGGAGCTTAAGAGGACTTTGTTTGTCTCAATTATTGTGCGTATTTAATCCCGGAACACGTCAATTTTGGATTAAAAAATGACATCCTGAAACGTGAAAACTTCACCCCTACATTCAACCCCCTTCGAGTGACAGTTGAAACCCCAAAATTTTTAAAGAGGAAGTAGTGGCTTGTGATACTTAGTTTGAAATATGGTCTTATTCTCTATTCGAATTGTATAATTTTAAAATTTGTTGAAAAAATGAATAGTAAAAAAAAAGAAGAAATTCATCTGATTGACGAATTTCGCTGCAGAACACTAAAAAAAACTCATAACTAATCGCGTTTCATTTTCGATAGTGATAAAGCGAGCAAAAACAATTGCGGTGTCCTTTTTGGACGGTATCAATTAAAAAGAAGACGTAAGTACGTTATCAACATTCTTCACAGTTGGAAATGTTATTCTTGTTTAAAACGGCTCAGCCACTTGTAATCCCATGGCAGTAGTTGTCAGTTGTTATTCTTGTTTAAAACGGCTCAGCCACTTGTAATCCCATGGCAGTAGTTGTCAGTTGTTAACTGCAATTTACAAACAGGGTTTATTTAACAGAAATGCATAAAATAATAATTCGACAGATGATTGGTTACGGAGGTAAAACACGATCACAGATCGAAGTTGATCGCCTATTTGAAGAAAAATTTTTCGATCTGGCGCCTATATGCCACGGGACAATTAGTAAAATTGAAAAGCAATTTCGCGAGTTTGGAAATGTAAGGCAGATACAAATTCTGGACGCAGCGAGTGCGTTATGCTAGCAAATTTTCGTAAAAATATTTCTAATGTTAAAAATTTCTTGTTTCTAAAAGAAGGTCATCAAATTTGGTTAGCAGTATAACCTATGATATAGTAGTAACAATATATCATATTTCATTTAGCTAGCTTTGTTGTTTCAAAAAGTACAAACATTTTCTGAAAATACCTCTTCAAGCTAGTTACGCCCCTACCAGATATAATTATTCACAAACAGCATTATGACCAAAATTTGGAAAAAAAATGAGAATTTGCAATTTCTTTTACAAAACCTCACCATATTTTTTTTTTACAGAAATTGGCTCGAGTAAAGTTAAACTAAATTATATTTTTCACAAAAATTCAAAAAATTTTTTTACAATAACTTATTAAACATTTATTATTAATTACCAATATTTCACAAAAATCTTAGAAAAAATGATTTCTACTGAAACACTAAAAAACATTCTCCGGAAACTTTTCAAATTCGGTCACTATTTTAGAGCGCTGTATATGGCAGCTCGATTTTATCGACGACTAATTCAAACAAAAACCTCTAAATGCGTGAATTTCATGGGGCTCCGCTATCTATTGATATAAATGTCATATCACCATTTGTGATATGTGTTTGTAATTTAAGCCAACAACGTGAAAAGTGGCAAAACAATTGATATCTCAGAAACGATGAACGATACCAATTTTTTTTCCTTACAGGCATGCATTATAGTTCGGTAGAAAATACAATAGCCTAAGGAGCGTTCTGTTTAAAAGAGAATGTGTGTATCATCAACGACTTATGGACCAGCCTGTGATTGCCAAAATAGGTTTTTAAGATGCAGCTCGAGACACCCTATAATTAAGGTATATAATGTTTCCCATATCATGAGTTACTACCTGAGACAATAAAGCGCACACTCAGGAACCACAATATAGAAAAAGCATACAAGAGCTTAAACCACAAAAAATGTTTTTTCACAAAATTAAAAAGCAAAACTGAGAAACTGAAAACCACACACACTGTATGAAATCCCCTGCAAAACATGTGATGCTGTGTGTGTCTGTGTATATATATATATATATATATATATATATATATATATATATATATATATATATATATATATATATATAATCTGTTAGTGAATTTTTTTTGAATAAAAATTAACACAAAAAAAAACGTATTTAAGGCTAAGGAGCGGAAAAGTACCGAAATATTAAAAACTCTTCATTTTTAGTGAATTTTCTTAAAAAAAATTCACTAATGAGGAGATCCCGACTTTTGAATTTTGAAAAAATTTCTTCAAATGAGCGCTAATTAGGCCTCCCAGAAAACATATCCGGGGTCAGTTTCAATTTTTATATGTTTATATATATATATATATATATATATATATATATATATATATATATATATATATATATATATATATATATATATATATATATATATATATATATATATATATATATATATATATATATATATATATATATATATATATATATATATTTATATATATATATGTATCACACCGATAACTCAAAAAATAATGGGCCGATTTTGATCAAATTTGGTGAAACAATTCCTTTTGCAAATGGCTTGGATAAGTTCGTTAGCCAGGAAAATCTGCCCAGGTTTTCCCGGAAAATTTTGTGTTTTCTTTTGAAAAAAAATTATATCTCCGGAATTAACAAAGTAAGGGCCGCCAAATTTGGTACGCAGGTTTACATCCTTATAGGTAAGTTACCTACCAAAATTTAGCTATATAGGTCAAAAGACAAAAAAGTTATAGGCATTTAAAGAAAAATAAATTGGGGTTTTCCTCAAAACGTCAAAGTGGCGATTTAAAATGTCAAAATTGGCAACATTTAGGAAAATAACTTAAATCTAATACGGGCTATAGAAATAAAATGTCTCAAGAAGGATGTTTTACAAACCCTAAAGTCTTAGTTTCAACCGTCATTGTCCTTCATTTTACTAAAATATTTGCAGAAAATTCATTTCAAATAGACCCTTTCTCTGATGCTTGGCAGTAGCCTTAGCTATAGAGTTTATCATTTAATGGTATATAATTTTTGTCGAATTTTCGTAAAAAATCAATAAAGCTCAATATATCCGTTATTATATAAGATATGAAGAAAATTTGTATATATTAATTATAGGGTGTCTTGAGCTACATCTTAAAATAATATTTCTACAATCACAGGGTGGCCCATAAGTCGTTGGTGATACAAATTTCCTTTTTTTTTTTAATCAAACACGCCTTATGTTATTGCATTTTTGCATTTTCCATCGAAATATAATGCATGTTTGTACGAAAAGAAATTCTGGGCGCAGCAAGTGCGTTATGGTAGCGAATTTTGATCAAATGTTTCATATTTGAACAGCTCAATTTGCTATTAACCTATAGTTGACCAAGAAACGTGTTTTTTTCGGGAACATTTTAAGTTAACTTTTGGAAATTTTTGTACATTTTCACACAATAAAGTTATTTTAATGGAACATGGCACATTGTTTTTACTATATAGGTTATATTGGTAACCAAATTTGATGCTTACTTTCTTAAAAAGACACACATATTTGTTATTAAAAAGATTTTTATGAAAATTCACTACCATAACGCACTTGCTGCGTCCAGAATTTTTATTTATTTATTTTTTTGCTTTATTTTATCGAGAGACTAATTTATGGTAAGTTATGCACCGCTTTAGTCTTCAAATACTTTTTCAGTGCTTGGGTAAGGTGTGTAAACAACATATTGAACATAATAAATAACTTGTGACACTTATGCATCGCCAACGAGTTTAGAGATAATGACATACACAAATATCGTATCATTGGCATCTTTTATTTCATAATCGGTATTGCTTCAATTCTTTTGCATATATTGACCTCCGAGATGACATTTATGATGAAAATGATAAATAGAGGTAGGACAGAACACTGTAGTTCAATATCAGTTACCATTCTTTACGTTACACACTATCCCTTTCACTTCTGAGTACGATCGACATTTGATCAACTGTTCAATCTGATAAAATTTAATCAGGTTTTGTACAGTTAGCATAGGCGCGCATTCACTTACTTTTCTTAATACGTGGTTCGTCTAACAAGGGAACTGATCTGTTTTTAAAGCAATGTAGTCATTCAGTGAAAGGTTATTTGTTAAATTGACGTGTTTGGTTTTGGAAAGTGACACCTTCAATTGCATACAGGTGGTCTACCACATGCAGTTTTAATGCGAATAATTCTGCCACATCATAAATAACAGTAGTTCCCTCTAAAAAAAAGCCCCAGACGAAGAAAAAATGGAGGAAGTTATAAACCGCTTTTGATCAAAAAGGGGTTAAAACTTTGTCGCAATTATAGGATTTTTAACATCCATGGCTCTATGATGAGTTACGAGTCCGTAGATAAGTGTATCTCAAAGTGTGGGTCCCCAAGCTTTTTGGTGAATTTTCGTAGAAAAAATTACCAATTAGAAGATCTCGCCTTTTGATCTTTGAAAAAATGTGTTTAATCGAGCACGATCTAGGACCCCTAGAACACATAGTCGGGGCCAGTTTCAGTTTTTATGTGTTATACATAAAGATGTTTTTGATAAAAATTAAGAAACAGATTCCCAATACTATCTACCTATCTATCTATCCATTTGTCTCGAAATTGTAATGGTTCATATTAAGGTGAGGTGATTTTGGAGATTTGAAATCAGATGACAGAAGTTTAGGACAAGTGTACACTTATTTGCAAGATGAGTTGTATAATTTAGATAATAATGAACTATAACCATAAATAACTATATATATATATATATATATATATATATATATATATATATATATATATATATATATATATATATATATATATATATATATATATATATATATATATATAATGTCTATTTATTTATATGCATTAAAATTATACAGTGCATCTTACATAGAAGTTACAAACTTGTGGCTGTAATTGATGCAATTTGGTTAAAATAATAAACTGAAACATATCAAAATCCTATTAACACTGACATTTATTGCTATAAAATTTCGGTATTTCAAATTTACAATTTATTCAACCAATCTTAAGTTATTAGCACCTCCAATATTTCCTCTACATCCTTTGAACTTCCCCACCATTTTACACTCCAAAATAGTTTTCTCTCAAGTTTAGTTTATTAATATTTTCAAACATGTTAGGACCTAAAATTGCATATATTCAATAAAATTGAAAATGACCATTATTAAGGAAAATTCAAAAACAGATCGATTTGTATTTTCAAAAACTAACTTTTTCATATAAAAATCTCACCCCTATCGTTATCCCTCTTCAGGGGGAAGCTACCCTTTAGAAATTTTGCAATTGGATGGTGGGTAGTGTGATACATATTTTAAAAAGTAATCGAATTCTCTATTCAGTAATACCATTTTTATTTGTAGGAATAAAATAAAGTGAGTAAGCACATTTTATTACACCTATTACACCTAACATAGGTGAAGACTATAAAGAACTTCCGTCTTATCTAATCAAATGTTCGAAATGCCCGCCTTCTTGTGCCTGACAATATTCCAAACGGTCAACAGATTCTTTTCGACTGTTCGTACATTCAGTTCTAATGCATGTTTTTAATTCGTCGATAGTATCTGGTTTACTTCGGAATACTCCATTCTTCAAATGACCCACAGAAAAAAATCTAAGTGAGTTAGGTCATGTGATTTTGCTGGCCACTCGATTGCACCACGCCTGTCAATCCATCTGCTGGCAAATTGTGATCCAGATACTGTCAACCATTAACGTCATAATGCGCGGGGGCGCCACGTTGTTAATACTACAAGTTATGACAACATACCAGCATTGTATCAATCAGGAAAAAAGTTCAATAACGTGGGAATGACATATTGCTATAAAAATTGTAGATATCGTGGTCCTATAGTTCCATGAAAAAAGTAGCAGAAAAGTAATAATCCTACTCGTAACAATTCCCGCCCAAACATCTACCTTTTGTGGAAATTGTGCGTGAGTCTGTCGAATCCACAATGAATTTTTCCTTGCCCAATATCTGCAGTTTTGTCGGTTAAGTTCTCCATGTAGTGTAAAAGTAGATTCGACCGAAAACAGAATATTCGTACCTGCAAAGAGTTGGCATTACATTTATTCATCAATGTTGCACAAAGCTGCATCCTGCGGTCTGGATCGTCATCGGATAACTCGTTCAAAAGCTGCAAGGTGAATTTTTGACACTTTGCAATTCTAGCTCATTTGCAGCACCTCTTAAAGTTGCTTTAAGTCCCTTAATTGTATTGTGTATCTAAAATGTTTTCCAAAAAACGGACATTTCGCTTATCTGCAAATTTACCAATTACAATTATTATTATTAAAAATTGAACCAGCGCTGGCACCTTCACTAAAGTTATCTTCGTCATTTTAACTTTAAATAAAATTTTTTAGGTTAGCCACGGTGGGCAAAGAGAATATACGAATTTACTTAAAATTGTCATTTATACTTGAAGGAAAACAGAACGTGTTCTATGCAAAAACATATGACACGAAATAGGACACTTTTTAGCTTCTAAATAATTGACAAAGGTCTCTTTACTCCGACGGTATCAAATTTCTGTGAAAAGTTAATAACTTTTTATAAATTTTCATTTTTATCAATTATTGTTCAATTTTAATTACAGATTGCATAATTTGAATTTGATGTATTTTATGAGCAAATTTTCGTAATAAAAATATTTAGTAAGTTTTCGCAGTGTTTTTTTTAATTGTTTTCGTAAAAATTATTTTTTTTACCATTTTGTAAGTTAGTAATTAATAATTAATGTCTCATACGTTATTGTAAAAGAAGTGTTTGCGAATTCACCTGAAAAAATTGTTTTCTAAATTTCACGATAAAATTTATTCAGCAAATTATCGTGCTAGGTTATCGTTTAAAAAACTTTTTAGAAAATTTTCGTAAAAGATTTTTATATAATTTTCGTCGTATAACATTACTTAAGCCAATTTAAAAAAATATGGAATTTTCCTCAAAGAAATTACATTTTAAGCAGTTTAATGAAAATTCGCTACCATATAGCGCAATTTTCTAAAGATAGTTTATAACCAACACCAGATGCTAACAAGAGACTAACAACCTTTTTCTTACATTCATATTAAAGGGGCGCTATGCACTGGGAAAATATAGACTTTTCTTTCTTATTCCACTTTCTGCATAAGCATTACCATGCCACAAACTAAATAATTTTACATAGACATCCTGCAGAGCCTCGGTGGTTCAGTGGTAACAACGTGGGCCTCTGAACCAAAGGGTACTGGGTTCGATCCCAGGGTACTCCTTTCACTTTTTCAGTACATACTCTACAATTAACATCAACCGAGATTGTGGCATTTTGTTTGAGCAAGTTGAATGTCTGCACGTTCCGCCCTTCGGAGGGGGCGTGAAGCCGTCGATCCGTGTCCATGCGATGTTGGGCACGTTAAAGATCCCTACACTCCTTACAGAAAGGCAGGGGTTCAGCAAATTTCCAGCATAGTGAGGTGAAACTGCTCCCTGGCGTCGGTGTTGGCCATAGTCGCGGAAATAGACAGACGTTAAAGAAATTAAAAACACACACACACACACATAGAGTTCCCCGAAGTTTTTTTTATTTTTATTTATCAACCTAATCTCCTTTTATATACAAGGTGACGCATTTCTACGGTAAAACCCAATATATCCGTTATTATACAAGATACAAGAAAAAATTGGATATGTTAATTATAGCGTGTCTTTCTTGAGCTGCATCTTACAAAATTATGTTCAAAATCACAGCGTGGCCCAGAAGTTGTTATAAATACAAACTTTATTTTTTATTAATCGAACCCTCCTTATATTATTGAATTTTTACATTTTTTATCTAAATATAATGCATGTTTGTAAAAACAAATCGGGATGCAGTAAGTACGTTTTGGTAGCGAATTTTCATTAAATGCTTTATATTTTAATAATTCAATTTGCTATTAACATAATTTTCGTTGGCTCGGAAATCAGTTCTTTCGGGAACATTTTAAGTTTATTTTCGGAAAATGTTTGTACATAATCAAACAATAACGTTATTTTGATGAAACTTGGTATACTGTTTCTACTATATAGGTTATACTGGAAACCAAATTTTATGCCTGCTTTCATTAAATACATATAGCTATTAAAAACATTTTGATGAAAATTCACTTCCATTACGCGCTTGTTGGGCACAGACTTTTTGTTTTTCAAATTTTTGTATCAGAAGTGAACTTTTTTAAAATTTTATAATCAGTTAGGCAATCAGCTGATATATAATAGTAATTTTTCCTGGACCTACCTAACAATTCCTGACTTCCCTGACAATTTTTTTAACATCACTAAAATTCCCTGAATTTTTTCGCTTTTCCAGACAAAGTGGCCACCAGTTTTAGTGTTTAGCGATGGCTTCCCCTTCTATTAATAATACATTTTCTGATATTGCTTTAGCATTGACATAGCTTCGCTGGGCCATATTTTAGCTATTTATTCTATTAGCATATGCGTTAGGTGCTTAGTTGGTAGGCTACATTTATCAAATAACCAAAAACTAATAACCAACTTGCTTTGCTGTTTATTGAGTTTATAGTATAAGGTCTAATTTGTATGCATTCTTAATATTATTACTAGCTAACTCAGCACAAATGAATTCTTATGCCAAGGAGCTAAACATCGACATATGACTATCTGTCCGTGTAAATAATATTAGCTTTTTCGCGGCAACAGATGCTTTGCCGGCTCTAACTGGCAGGTACACGATTTGGGCGGCACATCAGTTATTTACAATCGGTCGTTTACCACAAACAAACAGAGAATGAGAGAGAAAGAGAAGAGTAAAAAATAAATGTGATTCATTAATCATTATTAAAAGAAAATTAATATTTGAATATTGAATTGATTATCGACAAGAATCAAAGATGATATGGCATAAAGTTTGTTGAGCAAATTTAGTTGGATTGTTACAGTAACTAAGTGAAGATTGGAGCCTGTGATGAGCACCGATAACTACACTTGGAGAACCCAAATCGCCACAACACATTTGAAAAACCTGGCGATCTTTTCGCTAACTATCATCATCAGAGGATGAAAAATTCTAAATGTTTGACGACAACTGTGTTTATATTTCGTGCGGGTACTGGACCTAGACGATTGAAGGTGATTCAAACAAAACAAAACTTTCACTGCTTGCTTACCGGAAACTCCCTGTGCCCGAATTCGGGTATGAGCATTCCGAATCCCTTTATCGGCATATCTCGTCAAGTGGTTTTTCAATATACTGCACATGGGCGGCGTTGCCAAATTCATACCACTTTTATTACTAATATTATTATGTTTAGTAATATGTACTTTCGAAAGCGTTTAGCTGTCCCGATTGTCTAACATTTTTTTATTTTATTAATTTTAGGTTCTCATATGTCCAATTTCACAAAGCTCGATTATATATTTAAAGGCCGGTTAGTTAATCAAATTAATACAACCCATCAGAGCTTCAAAATATTTGGTTGTCATGGCAAATACCTAAATAATAGTCTATGTGGTGATTATGATCCCAAAAATATCGGGCCCCGCATTATATCTATAGTACTGTATCTTAGTTGTGCTAAATGTTCATTAACTATAATTTCAATACATCTTTTTGTTTGCCAAACGCATTTAAGATCACAATATTTACAACTTATTTCATAGATCTCCAACACTTTAGCGGTACTACACATGTCTTTTGGGTTACCTGGCAAGTTTTTTTTAAGTATTTTTTGTCGAAAATGTTAGTTGCGAACTGGCTTTCTTTAAAACTCTCTCTAGACCCCTCGTGATTTGCAGTTCATATGGTAGACAAACAATTTTTTTCGGCTTTCTCTTTTCTAAAGCTCGTTGATTCCGCCAACATTTTTTTAATGTTCTGTTTGTTCATTAACTTATCCACTGGGCAAGCAATGTAGCCGTTATCTGTGGCCGTGTTCTTGATATACCGTGTATTGGGGTTAGTTTGCTCCAGGAGGTCACTTTGTCCACGCAACTGAAATATTTAAAAATAAACAAATTTGCAACAATGGCAACGCTGATTTAATCGCGTGAAGTGACTAGTGCTGATGCGAGCTTAATGTGACGTGTCTGAACGTAACAGTAGCCATGTAAGTATTTACCTAAAATTGCATACTTTAATGATGGTGAAATGCTAACGGACCTAGAAGAGAATTGAAACATTGTTTTGTCGCTTTAATGCCCAGTTTCACAAAGCTTGATTAAATATTTAACGGCCGATTAGTTAATCAAGGATTAAGACGACCAATCACAGACTAGAATTTGGGTTGTTGCCATGACAATCAAATATTTTGAAGCTGTGATTGGTCGTCTGAAGCTCTGATTAACTAACTGGCCATTAAATATTTAATCGAGCTTTGTGAAAGTGGGCATAAGTCTACCATGTCGGATATTATACGCCTGGACCTCAATAAACCAAAAAATACGCTGATATTTATGTATCTTTGTGTGTTATACGATTTTTGTTGTTATTAAATAGCATCCACCTTGGAGTGACTTTACCCAACGGTTTATTTTGAAACAATTTTTGAAATAATTACATTCTTGTTAATTTTGTTATATGAGGCAATATTACTGTATCTGCACTCTTTCATTGCAGATATATTCATTATGCCGAGAAATTATGTAAGAAAAGTTGGGTGTAGGAGGTACAGAGACTACACAGAAGCTGACTTGGGTAAAGCTGTTCAAGCTGTGAAACAAGGTCTATTCTATCAAGAGGCCGCGGACAATTTTCGTGTTCCGAAAAAAACGGTTTGGAATAAGCATCGACAGAAACATATGGCATCCGTCGGTGGATAAACAGCGCTCGCCGAAATTGAGGAACGTCATTTTGTCGATTTATTAACTGCAAGTGCTGAGTTCGGAACACCTCTAACCAAATTTGATTTAAAAATGATCGTCAAAAGTTATTTGGAAAAACAAGGCTTAGCATAAAACAGTTTCAAGACGGTACTACACCAGGAAACGATTGGTGCTATTCCTTTATCAACAGACACAGCGCTAGACTATCACAGCGTGCGTGCCAAAATATTAAGTATGTCCGTGCTCAAAAAAGTGAGGAGGAACTTAGAACCTACTTCCAAAATCTTTCTGACAGTCTCGCTGATATTCCACCTGAGAATATCCTTAATTATGACGAAACTAACCTCACAGACGATCCTGGGGCTAGGAAGTGCATTTTTCGTGGTGGGATGAAGTATCCAGAACGGATGATGAATTGTTCTAAGTCATCAGTTTCCATTATGTTTTGTGCGACAGGTGCTGGTGAAACGATTCCTCTATTTGTCGTGTACAAAGCTGAACGGTTGTATGACCGATGGTAATTGGTGGTCCAAAAGGTACCAAATTCAACAGAACAAAGTCGGCTCACATCTCAATATTAAAGTTCTTAGGTCCTGCCAACGTAATATTAGATTCGTTTTCCTACCTCCGCATTCAACTCACCTTACTCAACCACTGGATGTGGGATATTTCAAATTCCTCAAAACTTGTTGGAGAGATATAATAACAGACTACAAAACAAGAAATCCAAGAGAGAGCTGTGTCATTAAAACAACATTTCCTTCGTTGTTGAAGATTCTGATAGACAAAATCCAAATAAATCAAGAAGCGACTATTAAGAATGTTTTTAGGGCAACATGAATCATTCCGCTAGATCCTCAACAAGTTCTTAAAAGGCTCCCACAAAAAAAGTTGGAAGAAAATGTTAACGATCAAATTGACAACGCGGTGCTAGATTATTTGAGGGAAATTAGAAGTCCCAGATCATCTCCAATAGCATCTAGAGGAAGGAAAAAATGCTCAAAGTTACTGCTGCAAAGTCTGTGTCCTTTGAAGAATTATTCCCAGAAGAAAACCCTGAAAATGGCATGAATGTGTCAGATGATATAATAGAAACAGTAGATCCAGAACTTTCAGAAGACGAAGGCCAAACAGAAGTAGGCGACCAAAACGGAATTTCAAGCTATCTACAGACGCCAAGAATTAACGATTTTGTTGTAGTCCAATTTGTCACCAAGAAAAGTCTTAAACACTACATTGGAGTTGTGTTAGCTATCTTTGACGATTAATACAACATAAAATTCATGAAAAAATTTAAGCCAAATGAAAATTTATTTACATTCCCTTAGGTAGACGATATTTCTCTAACCAAAGAACAGGACATTGTTGAGGTTTTAGGAGCACCAACTGAATATCGAAGAGGAATTCATAAATTCAACAGTGATCTCAGTGTCTATAAACTTTAGTTGGATAGGCTGATACATTTTGCTCTGATTTTAGAATATACACAGTTCAGTACACATTCGAACGGGTAGAAAGTTGTTTATTTTTTTTCTATGTTAGCAAATTTTTTTTATTTGTTTTTCTGTAGGTATATTAGCCCAGAAAGTATTGTCCTTTATATGTATTGATTATAAAAAACAAATGATCTCTAAGAATGTTCCTTTTAGTTTTCTTGCTCAGAATATTTATTTTGGTAAAAATTATGTTAATATTTTCCTAGTGAGTATTTAGTGGCTTTTTTTAACATGCCTGTGCATTTAAAAAACTCATATGTACGTAAGACTATATGTTGTGATATTGATTCTACCTATTTGTTGATCATATCTTTTGCTAAAGCAAGATGCACTGAAATAAATATAATAGTTTATAAACTTGTGGTTTTTTTTTGGTCATCTCAAGAATTTATTCCATGCGTGTGGCTTCTAGGCGGGCAAAGTAGCCCTTGTACCGGTACAACTTTGCTTTAAACTGCAGTTAAATACCCGTAACTACGTGTTTATTGCCAGTGGGCAAAGTAACACTTCTTACGGATAACTTTGCCCGGCCGTTAAAAAAATTAATAAAAAATAATCTTGAATGCCCAGACAACTGTAAATAAGTCTACGAGTAGCCTGAAGTGAGATATACCACATATCGTCAGCGTTCTAAGATATTGTCTTTGGTTTGGAAGTTATTCAAAAATATATGACAAAATCGTGGCAAAGTAACCCCAAGATACGGTGCCCTAATTCTTTGCTATATCGATTTTTGGTTAAAGGAAACTGTATTAGCCGATTTATTACAAAATTCAAATTAGCCATTTTGTGTTCGTACGTATGACAGAGTCATGTAACTTAGAGTGGTGGTTTTCATCCCATGGACATCAAATTCTAAAATGTCTTTTTTTTGATAAGTAGTGCATCTAGAAAGGGTAGTTTATTATTAATTTCCAATTCGTGGGTAAATTTTATAGTCAAATTTTCTGTTCCATTTGGGAATGAATTCGTCTTTTTTACGAATGCTTGTGTTGAACACTGCGAAAATATCATCCACATAACGAAACATACTCTAGTAAAATACTCACTTTCACATTCTAGACCCCTTTGTTTAAAAACTCATTGTTGAATTGAAAAATATTTTGTTTAATACAAATATTTGTTAAAGTTAAATATTCTTCGCAGGTCTCTTCGTTTATGTTATTGATTTTTAACATCTGTTAAAATACGTTAGCGCTTGTTTCGTGGGGACGCTAGGAAACAAAGAGGTTACATCAAATGCAATCAAAACCTCGCCTTCAACCAATTTAACATATTTAATTTTAACAATAAATTCAAGTAAATTTGATGCTGAAAAACTTTTTTGTTTGAGGGCTAAGTCAAACTCATTTGTCAAGCACTACTTTCAATTATATGTCGGAGAATATATAGGCGAAACAATTCTGTAAAATACGAAACTGGTCACAGAGAAGAAGTCTCTACATCTGTATTCAACGTGTTTAACCTTTGTAATTAAATATGCATTTTTAAGTTTCCGGCTTGTATGCCGGTTCAATACATAGATTTTTTAAAGAAACTGAAAACAGAGCTAGTATTTTACAAAAGAAGACCATGGCCAGCAATAAATGCGATATTATTTACCATAAAGATGTAATGATAATCAGAAGTTGTAAATTTCTAAAGACATGAAAATATTCAGACTATAAACAGTTTAATTGCCTGTTAAACAAGTAATTTTAGATGAAACGACTACTGTTACATACAGCAATTCATCTAAGCCCATATAAAGACATAATACATGCAGCACTGTCAATGAATTCAATCTATGGACAATTTGATATCGATTTCGTAATTAACTGGTAATTAATAACAAATATAAACTGATCGATTATAATCAGAACGCTATATCTACATTTTACATCATCTACATCACATTTACAGTGTGTATACAAAGTCGTGCGCAAATTTCATAATTACCCCAAAACATGTCACTTTGATTTAACCCGTAACTGGTGAGGTGAGATTTTTTCGCGCACTCAATGACGTGGAGCTCATTAGAGTCCTCGATGAAAAAGCATTGTATATTGTACAATTTTCAAATATCAACCCAAATACGCCAAGTATTTGATGAAGTAGTTTATTTTGAATAACTACATCACCAAAAAAACTGAAATAACCATCCTTAAACTTAAATATAATAACACTAAAAAAATCTGGGCGCCAGCAAGTACGTTATGGTAGCCAATTTTCGTAAAAATGTTTCTAATAGAAAATATGTCTTGTTCTTAACAGTATGACATTTGATTAGCGGTATAACCTACATATTACAGTAAGAATGTATTATATTTCATTAAAATTGCTTTGTTGTTTCAAAAAGTACAAACATTTTCCGAAAATAAACTTAAAAAGAAAAAACTGGTCAGAATTTCCCGGCCAATGAACCTCTTCAAGACACCTGCCCAGATATATTATTCACAAACAGCTGCCAAAGCATCACAAACAGGGTATATCGGAAATGGATTTTCCAAAAATATTTTAGTAAAATGAAGGACAATGATGGTTGAGACTGAAACTTAAGGCTTTGCAAAACACACTTATTACGACATTTCTTCTACATAATCCGTATTCGTTTCAGATTATTTGTCTGAAAATTGCAAATTTTTCGTTTCACATCGCGACTGACATTTTAAGAAAAATTATAAAATTTTCAAAATATTTTTTCTGCTACTTCTTGGCCTTTTTTGCGCCAAGAAAACTTAACCTTTGTATGTAATATTCAGGTGGTTTTCTTAACTACACACAGAATATTTTGTTTTTGTGCTTTTCTCTAATCACCAGTGGCACCCAAATTTTTTTCTTTAACTTAAGATCTGAGTTTTGGCATGTACGGTAAGTTTGACAGTAGAAACATGTATGCCAAATTTGGTTGTCAAAGCTTTGTTATTTTCGTATATACAAAAATTTTCCTGGAAAAACTGGACCAATTTTCCTGACTAATGAACCTATCCAAGCCACTTACAAAAATAAGGTACCTACCAAATTTAATCAAAATTGACCCGTTATGTGCCAAATCCTTATAATATACTTCAGATATAAGGCCAAACCTCGAATACTGCTCCCACATCTGGGGTGCAGCTGCCGCTTCTACACTCGCTATCCTGGACTCCATTCAAAAGAGAGCTATACGTCTCATCGGTGACCCTAACCTCACCCAAGGGCTGCCATCCCCTGCCCACCGACGTGCCGTTGGTGACCTCTCTCTATTTTATAGACATCTGCACGGGCACTGCTTAGATGAGCTTTCCTCCATAGTTCCCCCACCTGCTGCCCCCAACAGATCTACCAGGGGAACAGAGCGAATGCACCCTTTTACTGTCTAGGTCACCAGACATAGAACTTCTTGTTACGCCCGCTCTTTTGTCCCGAGGACTTCCAAGTTGTGGAATTCCTTGCCGGCACATGTTTTTCCTTCTCCTCCCTCTCAACACCCACGGTACGATAGTATTTAGGCTGCACGCCCTCGTGGTGTGTTGTTGAAATTAAAAAAAATACGGAAGAAAACGACCATGGGCTAACGCTGAGTTCCTCGACTGGTGCTATAAATCAAATATTTTCTATCTATGGGGACTACACTACCGTTATTCGTATTATAATAATCTATAATTTCTGATTTTCCATTAATTTCATTTGACTTGCCCGTTTCATATATGCGTGAGAAAGTAAGGTAATTTCTTTGGTAAAACCGTACAGACTCGAACCGACTGTTCTACTATTGCTCGGCAAAAATTCTTTTGGAACTTAGCGCTTATTCTTACGCAATGTGGCGGCGTTTGTTATCTTCTTAGTTTGCGCCACTAATTCAAGCACAACCTGAGCAGGTTTCTTTAATTTTTGGTCTGAAGGTGATGAGATGAACCAGCACCGATGCCATCCCGCCCTATATATATATATATATATATATATATATATATATATATATATATATATATATATATATATATATATATATATATACACATTGTAAGCATACCCACACCCACTACGTCCATCTGATAGTAACCTAATTTTGATGTCATATTTTGCTGGTTTTTGAGGCAAGTGCATTTTGAAGCGACATCTATCTCTAAAACCCAGAAGGATTCCATTGAAACATGCACTTTCTCCTATTGTAAACGCCGTTTGATAATTTTTAAAGAACATCTCGACTAAGTCTTTTATAGCTGCTGCGCTATCCCCAGTTGTCGCATAATACTGTCTTGTGGATTATCAAACCTGAGAGTAGCAAATTGTTTCTGGTTCATCACAAGGCATATCTAAAGATATGCCGACCAGTCTCATCTGTTGCAAAAATTAATGATATACCTTCGTGGTTAGATTTGAAGACAGCACCATAAATTAATATGTTCAAAAAAGTCTTCATTTCAACAGCGTCTGCGCCCTTTGGCTCCGTCTTGCCAGAGTACTTATATTTTACAGCGACTCTACGCAGTTTCAGATTTGTCCATCGAAATATTATCGAAATCATACTGTCGTCAAAGAGGAGACTCCCTATCTTCTTCTCTATTCTACAAAAACTATATTATAGAAAGGAGTTATTGTATGTCTACTGGGTGTAATGCTGGACCACTCGCACTGATTTTTCCATAGTAATATCTTTGAGTTGGAGATTCGTCTAGATCAAAATTATAATACCCCTTCGGCTGAATCTTGAGTCAGGTTTTGATTTATAGCTTCCACTGCAACGTCTGATTCTAAGAGAGATTTTTCTGAATCGGTAGTATGTTCACTTTCAATAAAACATTTTTCGTCCCCATTACCGCCAACAACGCTGGTATCACTGCGACATGCATTAAACCATCGCACTGCGTTGTCGTCAAAATTAGGATCTGTAGAACATATTCGCTTAAGAGCCCTCCTTGTTATAATGCACTTGTCGACCTTATACAAAAATGGTGAAGTGGAGTCTCACAGACTCACGACAGTTTTGGCAGCGAACCACACAGCTACTATCGCCCAGATTCAACTGAAACTGTGTGAGCTTATTATACGAGTTCCAACTTGAAGGTGCTGAGCGTGTGAGGGCAGCTCAATGCATGAGACTGAAACTGAGCATGTCCAGAAATTTTGTGGACTCGTGGTCTCCCCCTCACCAGTTACGGGAAGATATTTGTGTTTCTATTATAATTTCTTACTGTTGCATTACATTTCAAAGCTAAGGCATCATTGAATTGCAGGAATGGACGCATGATCCTCAATGAACGCAAATCTTAAAGCATTACATTAGATATTAACACATTAACGGACGTGTCTGCCTCTGCATTCTACTCGTTAAGGCGGCGTTCCTCAAGCCTTTAATATTTGCAAAATTTTCGATCACAATTGCCATAATTTTGTCGAACAATTGCAGTCCATACTTTCATCAAGTTATACTGTTGCCCGTCTAACTGCTGATGTAGCTGAAAATGTAGACAATCAACTTTTCGGGGGGTCGTGTGGCAAATTCTTTCAATTCAACTTAATGAGGCAACATATAGCAATAAAGATGCTCCATTAATTTCTTATGTTCGATTTTATGATGGTATGTCAGCAGTAGAAGAACTACTTTGCTGCAAACCAATAGAACTCAGAGCAACATCACTTGTATTATTTAATATCTTAAACGATTTTGAAAACGAGGTATTTTTTATTTGTTTATTTCAACCACACACCACGAGGGCTTACAGCCTAAATACTATCGTACCGTGGTTGTCGACAAGAAGGAAAGAGGCAACTTGTTAATTTTGGACTTAAAGGTTTGGAGGTTCGGGAGAAAACGAAAAACATGTGCCGGCAAGGAATTCCACAACTTGGAAGTCGTTGGGACAAAAGAGCAGGAAAGGTTTGGAGGTTCGGGAGAAAACGAAAAACATGTGCCGGCAAGGAATTCCACAACTTGGAAGTCGTTGGGACAAAAGAGCAGGCATAACAAGATGTTCTATGTCTGGTGACCTGGACAGTAAAAGGGTGCATTCGCTCTGTTCCCCTGGTAGATCTGTTGGGGGCAGCAGGTAGAGGAACTATGGAAGAAAGCTCCTCTGAGCAGTGCCCGTGCAGATATCTATAAAATAAAGAGAGGTCACCAACAGCACGTCGGTGGGCAAGGGATGGCAGCCTTTTGGTGAGGGTAGGCTCAGCGATGAGACGTATAGCTCTCTTCTAAATGGAGTCCAGGATAGCGAGTGTAGAAGCGGCGACAGCAGCACCCCAGATGTGGAAGCAGTATTCGAGGTTTTGTCTTATTTGTGAAGTATATAAGGTATAGAGATTAGCTGGCGAAAAGTATTTGCGAGCGCGGAAGAGGAAACCTAATTTCTTAGCAGTCGCTTTTGCAACTGATGTGACATGTTGGTGCCAATTGAGATTTCGATCCACAGAAATGCCAACAAGTGAAAAGGACTCATTACTTTGAATAACTTGGTTGTTTATTGTGATGGGTCTAGGGCTGGTGTAACTCTTATGAGAAAGAAAGCAAGACTGTGATTTGGTGGGGTTGAATTGTACAAGATTTCTACTTCCCCAGTTTAATATTTTTTGGAGATCCACGGGGTCAGAACCCTCCATGCGTCTGCGATCCTAATTGGGCTAAAGAGACAGGCTTAGAATATTGTATATTTGAGTGGAGGGTACGACAGCACCCTCGTAACTGTGAACTGGGTTGGATGTGCTTGAGAGGAGGTCATTGATGTGGAGAAGAAACAAAGTAGGGGCTAAAGCTGAACCTTGAGGAACTCCTGCATTAATTGGATACAGTTTAGAGGAATGGCCATCCACGACAACAGAAATGCTCCGGTTGGAGAGGAAATTTGCTGTCCACGTACAGAGTTTTGGTGGTAGGCCATAGGCTGGTAGTTTATCAAGCAGCGCTGCGTACCAGACCTGCTCGAATGCTCTGGATATGTCTAGAGCGACAATCTGGGATTCACCGTGTAGTTCCATAGACTTGTTCCAAGAATGGGTGACAAAGGAAAGGAGGTCGGCAGTTGATCTGCGCTGACAGAATCCATGCTGCCTGTCGTGGATTAGACTGTGTTTTCAAGAAATTTTAGTAATTCGGTGTTTATATACTTTTCCATCACTTTGGAGATGACTGAAAGGAGAGAAATAGGCTGTAGTTGCTAGGAAGCCCTTTGGGTCCGTTCTTGGGGACAGGTTGTACTCGAGCAGTTTTCCAGTTACTAGGGAATATGCCTATATTGCAAGATGACTTAAACAGACGAGTCAGGACAGGAGCAAGTTCTGGTGCGCGTTTTTTTGAGAACACTTGTGGGGATCTCGTCAAGGCCAGAGGCTTTCCTGGTATTAAGAGAAGAGAGCATCTTTCGTGCCTTTTTAGTTTTGAAAGTGATATCCGTCATTTTATGCGCGACATTGGGGTAAATATAGAGTGGAAACAGCGCGTTGGAATATACACCAATGGTGTTCGTATAATGTCTGGAAGACTCCAAAGGGCAAGGACAAAAATCTCGAGAGTGTGTCTGGGCACATTATATGATTCACAGAGAAGCTCTGGCTTTCAAATAAATGAGTTCTCGTCTGAATATTGTACTAACGACTGCGATAGTTGTAATCGTAGTAAATTATATAAAAATTAGAGCGGTTAAATCCAAAATCTTTAGAGCACTTTGTAAAGACATGGGTGTACTACATTTAGCTTTTACAGCTAGGTAAGATGGTTATCACGGGGAAAATGTTTGCAACATGTTTATCAATTGAGAAACGAAACCGCCTTTTTCTAGAAGAGGAAAACAAACCGATAGCCAAGAAGTTCCGAGGTGATTTATTTGTAATGAAATTGAACTAGTTGGGCGACATATTCGGGAAACTAAGTATGTATTGCATAATAGGGAGGAGCTCCATCCTGTTGAAACCGCATATCTAGGTTTATGTTTTGATTTAATAAATAAGGTAATTGGTTACTTAAAATTTGTGTACGTTTCTCCACAAATGCCCTTTAAAGAGATGCGGACCAATAACTTTATTATCCCCGATTATACCACACCAGACATTATTTGACCATGGATGTTGATTTGGCGGAGTTCTTATCCAGTGGTGATTTTCCACTGCTCATTAATGTATATTGTGTCTATTTACCTTAAAAAAAGAAAAAGGGACGAAAAAAAAAACATTTCTACTGATAACGGATAACTTAAAATCCTTCCTTCCCACAATTATGGAAAGTAACTTCGGCAGAAAAAAATAACATTGTTTAGGAACATGTTATTTCTTTGCAATTGATATTGGTAAATTATGTATTGTTGAATATATTTGGGATAATAATCATCATGTAGATAAAGAAAATCTCAAGTTAATAAAAAAGGTTAGTCAGTCACGACAGTTAGATGCTTAAGAGTTAGAAACTTGAACAAAAATGTTTCGATCAATAGAGTAGGTCCGGTTCTGTGTAGTCCATTGTTCAGTCTGTTATATTAATAATCAGTGTGTCCTTCTTAGAAGGAATATTTGATAACGACACACAGTTTCACAAAAGCAGGTATGCAATTCTAATTACAGGGATTTAAGACTCAACAGTTGGGATCTGCCTGTATGCCTTCGTAGAGGAAGCTGTTCGCAACTAACATATAAATAGTAGTTGTAGTATTTATTTGCTTAGTTTATTGATCTTTCTGATGACGCTAACTTTGTTAGCTAAACGATCGCCAGGTCTAAAAACTGTATTGTGATGAATTGGGTTCTCCAAATTGTACTTATCAATTTGCACATTAAAATTATTTTCCATGTTTAATTGTGCAATAAACTGGAAAACAATCGGCAAAATTCTAGATTGACAAGTACATATCCAAATTTGTTGTCAAATATTATATTTGTAGTTTTTGGCTAACAAAATTATAAATGGAGAAGTTTTATATATGTAAAATAGAAAGTGAGTAATGTAGATATGGCAGAAGTATTGGTGGAAAGGATAACTGTGTCTTTCTAATTAATTTCCTTAAGAAAATTTTAAGGTGACAGTTTCAAATATATTTGGCGTTATTACCTATTGGACATTTATAGTGAAATTGTATTAATCACATGCACAAGCAAAGCTTCTATGTATAATACATTGTATGATTCATTTGCCAAATAAAAATTACTATTACTATTACTATTACTTTAGGAAAAATAACGCGTTAATAAAATAATCATTAACGTCCATGATAACAGACTTCATAAATACATTGAAATTTTTTTTGTGTTTTAAGCTAAAAGATCATAATTCCGTAACCGACAGAGTATATCATTTTTTTTTGCATACAAAACTAGTTTTTTTTAACGTAGATTCGAATTTTATAAAAAAGGTACATCACTCCATTTAACAATCCCAAAATAGAGAGGGGGATCTCAAAATGAAAAATGTCCAAAACTCAATTTTATATTAAGCTAGAAAATTAAATTTTGCTATATCTATAGATAGTGTGTCTCTTTAAAAGAAAATTGTATTACAAATTTCATAAAAGTTACAATAGCTTTCCAGAAGGAAACTTGATCCATATTTTGAAAAGTAAAGTCTGCCAAATTATAAACGTAGCACTCGCTTATATGATTTCGTTTTAGTTAACCCAGTCAAACCGATTTTTCCAATAGCTAAAAAAGCATTTTAAAAACAAATTCTCTATTAGAATTTTCTTAATAAAAATTCAATATCAGCAATAACAAAATGTCTGCTGAAAATTATAATTTTAAACTCAAAGCTGACAAAGTGATTCATTCAGGCGTTTTAAACAAAAATGAGACCTTGTTCAAAACGTATCAAATCTGTATGCTATTGTTTCTCCAAATATCAAAGTAAAAAAACGATACATTCATCGATCGGGAATCGATCTCCGAACCTTCTACGTAGAAGACAAGCACCCTGCCATTGAACCCACTGAGATACGTTAACTAAAGCTTCGTTTACCTGATACTTGACGCCGACTTCATGCCCCGAGATATTTTATATTAAATTAAAAGTAAACGTAACAACTAATTACAGAATTTATAGAATTGTGACTAGCAACACATTCAAAGATTGTTTGGATCTTATATGGCGTCTTATATATAAGTTTAAAGATAAAAGAACAAACTGTTTTAAAATCATTTTTATAGAGACGTGACTTGATTTTGTTTACATTTCCACTATATTATGCTACACTTTCAGTCTAAAACTGTAATTGGGGCCGTTAATCAAGCTACAGACATAGTGTATTTGAAAAATTCATTGAATCCCCCAGTTAAAAAACAATCACTTTGCAAATTTTTTATTTGATGTCTGTCATTGCTGTATTTGTGGATGAGATTTCACGATTGTTGGCTCGGGTAGTATGTTTTATGCCTGTTATTTATTTTGTTTAGTTACCGTTGATATGGTTTATACCTGTTGTATGAATCGATCTACGCAGGGCAGTTAACTACTCTGTCTGTCCGGGATTGGATTTTAACCACTAAGTCTTTAAGATTTCATTTTTAATTTGGAAAAAACTTTAAAATTTGTGAACCAAATTACTTGACAGGATTTCAACATTACTTCATTTTTGAATTTTATTTAAAGTTAAATTGCATTTATTATAGCCACAAGTTAATAACCTATTTGTAATATGCATTGTATAATTTGTCCATCAATAAACTAATAATAATAATAACTTAAAATTCCTAACATAGGTTTATTTACACCATTTCTAGCCACATGTAAAGTCTCATTCCAGTTACTCCAATACTTTAAAAAATACAGCGTTTTCAAAAATCTTCTTGTATATTTTTTAAGGAAAAAAAGTCCGTTATAGCTGATTTATGACCTGGTCCGCAGTCTTAATACAGTGAAGATATGTGCCAAGTTTCGTTGAAATCAGTTGAGTATTTTTTGAGTTATCGCTCGGATACATACATACATACATACATACATACATACATACATATATATATATATATATATATATATATATATATATATATATATATATATATATATATATATATATATATATATATATATATATGTATATGTATATGTATATGTATATATATATATATATATATATATATATATATATATATATATATATATATATATATATATATATATATAGGGTGGCGCATTGAAAACGAAACAGACCGATCTGCGTCCAGAGAATTTTTTTTAAGGAACGCTGAAACACGCCAATTTTAATATTGAGGGGGACATGTTGTGACATAACTCAACTTTGTCACATCAACCCCTTAAGGGTGGTGATAACAACCCTTATATTTTAAATAGGGAACATGGGTCGTGTGTTACATCATTTGAAAGCTATTTCTTTTCTAAATTCAGCACATTAATTTTTTTGGAAGTTTTATCAACTCGTTTAAAAATTATTTACAGTTGGAGTTGCAGGAACGTATTTTATTCATTGTGATAAGAAATGCACTAATTAGTCAATTTTTCGTTAAAAAAAACTAAAAAACAAAACCAAACGTTGAAAAATGTTTATTCAGTTAAGTAAGTGTTCAAATTGTTGAGCACCAGCTTCCATACAAAAGTACACATTTTGTTCAAAACGAGCTCTGACATTCTTCAACAATGCGTCGTCGTAATTCTTCCAGAGACTCCAGTTCTGTTGCGTAAATTCTACTCTTTGAATGGCCCCATAGAAAGAAGTCTAAAGGAGTTAAATCCGGTGATCTAGGGGGCTACTCGATATCACATCTACGCCCAATCCATTGTCCTGCAAACTCTCTGTTCAAAAACTCCCTAACACGTTGTGAAAAATGCGGAGGAGCTCCATCTTGTTTAAACACGAATTGATTTTCTTGATAGCGATCATAATTTTCAACAATGTCAATTAGTAGAGGGTAAACGATATCTTCTAGTAACTCCAAATACGTTTCGCCACTCAAATTGCCATCAAGAAAAATTGGTCCGATTAAACGGTCTCCAAAAATGCCAGTCCAGACATTCAATTTCTATGGAATTTGAGTATGGACTTCGTGAAAATTTCTTGGATTATTATCCGCCCAATAACGACAATTATGACGATTGACTGTAGAGTTTAATAAAAACGTACACTCGTCTGAAAAACAGATATTGAACAGAAAGTTTCAGTTATCAGCTATTCGTGCAGTCATAACTTCACAAAACTCCAGCCGCCGATCAAAATCATCTTCATTCAGTTGTTGTACAAGATGAATTTTATACGGGCGAAATTTATGATGCTTCAATATTCTCTGAATAGTTCTTCTTATGATGTTTGAAACAGTGGCCAATTTTCTCGTGCTCAAAGTTGGGTGTGCAGCAATTTGTCCTAAAACTTCAATCCAGTAGTCTTATTTCTAACCAGAAATTCACGTTCAGGATCCAGTTTTTGGTGGCTACTGAACCACTTTGTCGAAACTTTACAACTAACTCCAAAATGTATTTTTTGGTTAACATGTCTGTTCGGATGTCGTTCATTAAACAAATTTGCGGTACGGTTGGCACAGTCATCGTTTTTGAAAAAAAGAGTAATTATTTCAACTTTTTCTTCTACAGAATACACCATTGTGAAATTAATTTTCGGTAGTACTATCAAGTATCAAACCGACCGATAAACTGAAATAATAAACCGCATTTCTCTCATTCCGATAAGAAATGTTCTGATAGTCAATGTTTTGTTTACAAACCAACAAAACATTGACTATCAGCACATTTCTTATCGGAATGAGTGAAATGCGTTTTTGCATCTTCAACTGTGAATAATTTTTAAACGAGTTGATAAAACTTCCAAAAAATTAGTATATATATATATATATATATATATATATATATATATATATATATATATATATATATATATATATTCAAACGGACCTTGGATTTGGGTTCTAGGGACCCTCATTCGCGCTCATTTAAAAAAATTCTTAATGAAAACTCACTAATACTTGGAAATCAGAAGAAAACCACAAGAAAACTCGAACACAGCTATAGTAAAGACCAGCAACCTTCAAGTTTCAAATTATTTCAGAATGGTTGGCAACCAATAAGACAAAAGCAAAAATAAAGGCAGCAAAATGAACTTTTCAT
This sequence comes from Tillus elongatus, assembly GCA_964006375.1. NCBI lineage: Eukaryota > Metazoa > Arthropoda > Insecta > Coleoptera > Cleridae > Tillus > Tillus elongatus. Next base: position 130,379,438 of record OZ023262.1, read on the forward strand.
AGCCGCCTGTGATGCACATTTATACTGATTAGAGTGTAGGTATTATTGTCGATGCACTCTATGAAAATATATCATTACACTAGGTGTTGATACAGCATTCGGTTTGTTATTTTATATCAGTCAAGCGTTACTAACGCGCTATCAGCGAAATAACTGCATAATATGAGTATACATACCACAAGTACTGAATACTTAGCTTACAATGTAGAAAGCTACCGTGGAAAACAATCAAGGAAACTGCAGAATCCATTACCTGAAAGAAAAAAAGAGAGGAATATAATAAACAGTGCATCATACTGTTACTTGTGAGTTTGTGAACTTTTTTTGATATCGCAAAGTACAGTATATTATATTGACATTATTAGTAAGGTGAGTGCAGTATATTTATTTGTTTATCCAACGTCAGCCTATTTCTGGGACTATGTCCAATAGGGTGGACCAAGTACACAAATTTTTTTTGTTGCTTTTTTTTTGGCGGTGTATTGGAAAAAACGTGTCTTAAGTATAGCATATAACGCATAATGAGGTTTTTAATTAACACTTAGCCGTGCCCTAGGGAGGTTCACATTTCATTTTTTATTTTATTTTTTAGTCGGGGTAGGCCCCATAGGTTAGAACGTTACTGATGTTGCAACTCTTCGCCTTGTTCAATATTCAATTTATATAAAATAAGTCTAATAAATACTTGTGGTAATTAAAACGTGTGTGGTACTAATAAATACTTGTAGTAATTAATACATATGTGATATGTATTTTACTACTTACGATTGTATGCTAAACCAGCCCAGAACTCCACGAGGAGGTGGTCGCACCTCGAGTTACAACCACTCCCCCTCCCTTTATTTACTCAATTTATTTTATTTTGTTTTTGCTTAATAGTAGTGACTTTTATTCTCGAAACCAGGTCATTCTGCTCTTGCTTTGAGTTTTGCCCTTACGTATCCATCACATGCTTTTGGTCCACATACTGTTAAAGAAGCATCTGTGATTATTTTCACAGTTATATCCACTGCGTGGGTATGACAAGGAAAGCTCTTGAAGGTTAGTGTTTCTTGATCCCGTATTATACAAATAAGCTCTTCATACAAAATATACATTGTCAGTGGAGGTTCAGTAACAGCCTCAAACCAGTCAATTAGATCACTGCAAAATTAAGTTTTGGAACTCTAAAAATTCTGATCATGTCTTGTGAATTTTGCCTTGCTTTTAAACATTTTCTTATAGCAAGTTCTCTGATAGGCGATCGTTTATCTGCCAACATAGCTATTAAAATATTTTCTACAAGTGCAAAATATACATTGTCTGATATAACTTTGTCAATAATTTCCCTAATTTTATCTGGAAAATGTCTAGTAGTCTGTATTATATCCCATCAATGCCGTGCTCCGTCCTGTGTGTACGTATTTGCTTTTATTTTAAACCATAATTGTGCATATGCTTTCATGATATACTTAATTAGTACAAGTGGTGTTTTAGATGGCTCCTTTGTAGAAATATAGAGCGGCAGAATTCTATTTGAGGTCGTTAACGATCTGGCGGTGCTTAGTTTACAACTTTTTCTGGCTTGACAAACGAGACAAGTATTGTTGGATCTGTGCTTAGGTTTTTATTATCTAATTCTATTAGCTAAGTTTCCACTGGCAAGAAGTCTACAATAGGAGCCTTTTCGCAATCGCCAAGTAGCGACCTTACCCGACCTGAAAGATAATTGGGTCCTTTTGTAACACCATAAAGTTTTTGTAACCAATGCCTTAGTGGGTGTTCATTAGCATGTAAAAACAAGTGCTCCATTGTACTGGTTTGTTCAGTTGTGTTTCAACTAAACAGATGACGCCTTCTTTCCAACCCGTGTTTACATTTGTACCATCGCACCCAATGACTGTTAATTTTGTTGGATGGGTGTCACTAAAGATACATACCAAAGGTATTTGCTTTCGGGTTCTTCTATTAATGCAATATGCTCCTCCGCTACCACTACCCGACGTACTTCTTACTAAGTCATGATCTGGTCCTTGCGCCCATTAAAATATATGCCATCGATACTTCTTAAACCGGATAACTGCCCCTCCCTTATTTGGTTTCTGTTCTTCTCAGCTTATTTTCGTATTTTATTCTTATCTATGACCTTGCCTGGTTCATCAGCTGATGCTAACATCATATCTTCCAAAACCGCCGTCACAATTTTTACTATATTTCTATATAAATTACAGGGGCGCGGCTAAAACTTAAAATATAACGTCTAGTTTTTTCACGCAGTAAGGAGATAATAAGGTTGTTATTTTTACAAAAAGAAAACACCTTTTTTATCACCCAGGGGCGCGGCTTGGTTTTAGTTAAAATTTCATTATTTGTAAGCATTATCAGATACACCTAAGACATATTTTTTCACTACCCGTTAAAGAAATTTAAAAAAAGTTCGGCCCACCCTAATGTCTAATCACCAACGCCAGACAACCGTTTCACCTTATTCTATATTTAACCTAAACCCTAACTCCCGTCTTTTGTAAGCAGACCAGGGATCTTTTACATGTTAACATCGCATGGTACACAAGACCGACCACTCAGCCGCATCTCTGAAGAGCGGTTGCAGGCCGCGGATTGTGTTGCAGCTAAAATTATATTTTACAGAAGGGGAAGAAATTTAAAACGTAGAGAGACATAACAGCCTTCGTACTCTTCAAAAAGTTGATAATTTTGTTATTCTGAGAGATTCTAAAATAAGTTACCTAAATAGTTTTAATCAATATAATATGGCTTTAAATAATAATTTTATTACTAACTGTACAAAAGTTTTTTCAAAGCTTTTCATTCAATGTGTTCTTTTAATTTGTGCAATTTATTCAGATACCTTAAATTAGGCAAATTGACTTGGAAAAGCAAGGTAAAAAAATTATTTTTTAATTCATCTGCCTAAGCCACTAAACATTTAAAAAGGTTATTTGCCATAAGTACATTAACCTAAGTACTGTTTTATGAAAACAATACTCTTATTTTGCACGTAAGTAAACTCATCCAAGTTATTAAGTAACAGATATGCCAAGTGTTACCAAAATCGGTCAAGTATTTTTTATACAATTATACATTTTTTCTGTGAAAAATATCGTTTAAACATCTTTCTAAACTTGCATGATGTCAAATATGCTTTTATAAAGATACAATAACACAAAATACAGCAGAAACGCACTCGATAAGAACAAGAAATAGATTTTTAGTCTGTGTTCTTTGTATTTTTTTATTTTTGTATGGTCAAGGTCGCCCTCGCTGAAGTTTTTTATAACACTGATACGACTGCTTATTTGACAAAATATTAAATTAATATAAATCAATTATTTGTCTCCGATGCTATCGCCATTTGTAAGTTTTCGTCCCCCGCGCAGTGAAATTACAGGGAACGTTTCACTAAACTTGCCAGAGGCAGCCGTAGCAAACTTATTATTGCACATTTGTACATTCAATAAAAAACGTAATTTGCTTAAAAGCTAGGAGTGTTACATATTTGGGTTTTATTGAAATCAAACCTTTATATGTTCCTACAGGTAATGAATAATCAAAGTCATCTCCTTAAGCACATGTTCGTATGTATTACCTTATCCAAATCATTGGAATATTTAAGTGAATTTCGATTAATTATAACTAAAAACACATAAAAAGGGTCGAAAATTCCAAATATTCATCCCCATTTACATTTATGGTTAGCCTCTATTATGCATGCGTTAAATTGTTCCCGTAGACCTAATATTTCTTGAGGTAAGCACAATTTAAGTAGGCTTCATTTTCCTATACTAAAGTGATACTTAAATGCCAGCCTTAGCCAGACTTAGGGAACATCTGTAGGCTTTAGTTTCCCAAACAACCACTCAAAGTCAACATCTCAGAAATCGGATACCTAATGGACTCATGTCATATTCCAGGAAGGAGTTCGAGAGTCAATGAGATCGAGATTTAATGCTTCCATAAGGCAAGAAGGATGAGATGGCAATTATTGTGATACTTTTATAATGTTTAATATTTAGCCTTATTTTCTAAAAAGTACTTGCTTCGTATTTCTGAAAAATATTATTTAAAATACTCGGTCATTTTAAGTTATTTGATATGTGTGTAATTTTATGTTCGTTATTAATATTAATTATATAGGTAGTGTATTAGTTCACACTTTACCTCATGATAAACCCGAAGAAAAAAAATTGTGTTATGTGCTCACACAGCTGTATATTTTAATAAGTAATCTGAAAAAGCCTACAGGTATGAAAAAAGTCTGGACGCAGCAAGTGCGTTATGGTAGTGAATTTTCATTAAAAGTTTTTAACAATAAATATGTCTCTTTTAGCGAAAGCAGGCAGAAACAATGTACCATATTTCATCCAATAAGCTTTTCGACAAAACCCTCAAAAAGGTTTTTGCATGAAAATATACAAACAATTTTTTCACGAAAATCCGAAACATTTTTTTAAGTAACTTATTTAACATTTATTATTATACCGTTCACTTCTGAAACACAAAATACAGGCTGTTCTATTTCAAACATTTGAGTTACGACAGTTTGATTTTTTAAATTCAGTTACTATTTGAGAGCGCCCTGTATATGGCACTTCGATTTTTTCATGAAATAATATAAACGAAAACCTCTCCGAATGCATCATTTGCATGGGACTCCGATTTATATCGGTAAAAACGCCGTATCACAATTTTTATATGTGCCAGAAATGTGAAAAGTTGCAAAACTATTGAAATAACTCGAAAACATATATGCATTACAATTCGATGGAAAATGCAAAATATAGAGTGTTCGATTTTAAAAAAGAAAATTTGTATCGCCAACGACTTATGGGCCACCTGTGATTGTCAAAATACTTTTTATAAAATGCAGCTCAAGATACCCTATAATTAATATATACAATTGTTTCTCGTATCTTGTATAATAACAGTATTGAGCTAGCTCTGCCGTAGAAATGCGTCACCCTGTATATATGTAATTAGATAACAACTAAAACCAACCCGGATATGGATCCGCGGGGACCTAGTTCGCGCTCATTTGAAAAAATCTTTTTCAAATTTAGAAGTCGAGGTCTCCTTTATGGCGAATTTTTTCTACGAAAATTTTCTACAAATTAGAGACAATTGAACTGTTAACTCTATAAGTAAAACTACTGCTAAACCATTAGAGAAATTTTTAGTTTTGAAATTAATTTTCTGGAAATACTTTAGTGAAGCTTAAACTCGGGAACTTGTAAAACACGCTGCTTGCGACATTTTCTTTACATAGCCCGTATTCGCTGAAGTTCTTTGCCTAAAAGTTGCCAATTTTGACCCTGATTCCAATTGGTGTTATAAATCATGGTATGTGAATATAAACGTAAATAATATTAAAAAAAGTTCGGGACGCAGCAAGTGCATTATGGTAGTGAATTTTTATTAAATGCTTCAAACTTGAATAATTCAATTTTCTATCTACTCAGAAAGTTTAATTTTGGTATATAGTAGGGTCTTACCTAAGGCAAGATATCCACCAAATTTCATTAAAACAACTTTGTAATATTCAAAGAAAAAAAAATTTTCGAAAGAAAATTCAAAATTTGAATAACTCAATTTTTTATCAACTTAGAAAGCTAAGTTTTGGTGCGTAGTAAGGTCTCTCCCAAGGCAATACATTTATAGTAAATTTCATTAAAACATCTTTGTAATTTTCGGAGAAAACAATTTTTTTCGAAAGAAAACTCAACATTTTCCCGGAAAACCCTGTCCGATTTTCCTGGCTAACGAACTCATTTAAGCCATTAATAAAAGAAAGGCACTTGCCGTGTTTCATCGAAATCAGTTAATTATTTTTTGAGTTATCGGATGGATATATATATATATATATATATATATATATATATATATATATATATATATATATATATATATATATAAACATATAAAAATCGAAACTGACCCAGGATATGGGTTCCAGGGGTCCTAGTTCGCGCTCATTTGAAATTTTTTTGCAAAGTCTCACCATCGATACCTCTCTATTAGTGATTTTTTTTAAAATAAAAATTCACTAATTAGCGGTTTTTAACAAAGTGGGTACTTAACAAAAGTTGAATGAAAAGATGAGTTTTTGGGCATAGAATGCGCCCAACTTTATCCGATATTTACGAACATCCTGTATAGGTAAACACATCGTTTATATTACAACAATCTGATGTCATCTATGAACGAACAACATGCAAAATTGGAGTCTCTAAATTTATCAATCGGTGAAATAATGACAGTGAATTTTATATTTTTTTGGTCCAATTCAAAATAGATTTCAAACAAAGCACTGTAGCTAAAAATTTACCTTTACCAATTAGACTCAAAGTTAAAAAAGAGGTCTTAAAATGAAGTAATATACAGTGTTCTATTTAAACAATATGGGACACCTATATAATCACAAATACCTTTAGAACGTGCAGCCTGTTAATCTCTATCATTTTTGTAACTACATTTATTTTTGCATTGTAAATAACAACATTAATATTGAGCTTTACCGCAGAAATCCGTCACCCTATATATATATATATATATATATATATATATATATATATATATATATATATATATATATATATATATATATATATGTATATATATATATATATATATATATATATATATATATATATATATATATATATATATATATATATATATATATATATATATATATATATATATAGATAGATATATAAATAAACACATATAAAAATTGAAACACCCCGGATATGGGTTCTAGTTCGCGCTCATTTGAAAAAAAATTCTAAATTCAAAAGTCGGGATCTCTCTACTAGTGATTTTTTCCACGAAAATTCATTACAAGGCATACATTCAACAGTTTCTTTGTGGCAGGGTAAATTATTTGAATATTTTAGGATAACAAGTTAGCAAAAGCAACAGCTGGTGCATAAACGTTGTTTCAATGGGATGCTTAGCCCCGTAATGGCTTGTTCCACTGCACATTCGCAACTAGTTATTAATGTCAGCATATTAATTACTGGAAAACTTGTCATATACGATGATAAGCTGCCGCCTAATAGATAATTATGCGATTATTTGTTTTATTATAATGAGAAATATCTTGGCTGGCTGTACTTTTGTTTCTCTGTAAGACTCTTAATACCTATAATTACAAGACTTTACATAAAGTATATCTAGCAATATATGCCTGTCTACACATTTCTAAAAACGATACCTCCTCCGTTTTATTACGCTATATGGTTAGTTGAGATAAAATGTGTATGACCAACGTATTATTTCCTTGTGAGATACTAGATGACACTCGCTCATCATCGTGTCGAAAGCAGGAAAAAGAACATTAATTGCATTCTCGGAAGATTATCAGGGAATTATATATCGGGAAAAAGTAAACCTACGTCGCTTCAAGTATCTGATAAGAAACAAAAAAGTCTAGACGCAGCAAGTGCATTATGGTAGTGAATTTTCATTAAAATGTTTTAAATAGCAAATATGTGTTTTTTAAAGAAAGCAGGCATCAAATTTGGTTACCAGTATGACCTATAGTAGAAACAATGTACCATATATCATCAAAATAACTTTATGTTTGAAGATGTACAAAAATGTTTCAAAAATATACTTAAAATGTTCCCGAAAAAACTAGTTTCCTCGCCAACGAACCTTATAGGTTAATAGCAAAGTGAGCTATTCAAATTTGAAGCATTTAAAAAAAATTTGCTACCATAACGCACTTCCTGCGTCCCGAATTTATTTTCTTACAAACATGCATTATAATTACGTGGTCGAAATTCGATACATTAAAGGTCAGCTCAGAACTGGCACGAACCGGGGGTTCCGACATTCTAATTAAAACAAAGCATTGTTTAATCTATTTGGACTGAGCACATTTAAATACAAATTTGCTACCATAACGCACTTGCTGCGTCCCGAATTTATTTTCTTACAAACATGCATTATAATTACGTGGTCGAAATTCGATACATTAAAGGTGAGCTCAGAACTGGCACGGACCGGGGGAATCCGATTTTCTAATTAAAACAAAGCATTGTTTAATCTATTTGGACTGAGCAGATTTTAATACAAATTTGCTCCCATAACGCACTTGCTGCCCCTAATTTATTTTCTTAAAACATGCATTAAAATTACGTGGTCGAAATTCGATACATTAAAGGTCAGCTCAGAACTCGCACGGACCGGCGGAATCCGATTGTCTAATTCAAACAAGGCATTGTTTAATCTATTTGGACTAAGCAGATTTTAATAAAAATTCGCTAGCATAACGTACTTGCTACGTCTCGAATTTATTTTCTTACAAACATACACTATAATTAACGTGGTCAAAATTAGGTACATTAATAGTCAGCTCAGAACTGGCACGGGCAGGGGAATCCGACTGTCTAATTTTTTGTATATATGTTTTTATTTCTTATTTTTTTATATATTTTTTCCAAATCATGTATACGGGATAGACATCGACACACTTTTGCGTCCAGACGCCCTTCAGGACGACTTCTGTTCGCACTTCTATGAGTTTTAATACCAGGCACAAAAACATATTCCTGCACTTCGAAATAACCACCCTGACAAATGTACATTTGCAAACCATATCGATACTCAACATAGACCCACGGTAAGTGAAGATTGGAGACTGTGATGAGCACTGATAAGCACACTTGGAGAACCCAAAAGCCTGACGATCGTTTCACTAACCAAGTTAGCGCCATCAGAGGATGAATAAGTCTGAGAAGAATTAAACGATCGTCAGGTTTTTTAAAATGTGTTGTGGTGATTGGTTCTCCAAGTGTGCTTATAGGCCCACAGTAAACAACCGCGTAGAATCAGAACATTTGTGTAATGACAAGCGCAAACTTTTTTGAAGCTTTAGACATAAAAACACGACAGCAATTTCCTTGTTTTATATAACTCTTTTTTCTAATTAAATATATCAAACAGAATACATCCAACTATAATGTAATAAGTTGACGTATGTCGATATTTTCATCACACAGAATCTGCCTCCGTTGCTCTTATAGTTAATTGGTTCTTTGTTATGATGCTTGTTGTTTCTTGTTAAATATTGAGATACATTACATAGACATTTGACAGACGTTATTTGTCATTTTTGTTATATTTTTTAAAAATAATTTTTGGTGAAAATATTAAAACGTAGCAACCGAATTTTATTTACAGCAGTTAGTGATGGATGCATATAAATATATCCAATTTTCTCCTCGCTGATGACGCCGTAAAGCGGCGAAACTGGTTACAGAGATGAAAATAAGCAATTGTGAAGCCAGAGAAAAGTCTCTACGTTCGTATTTAGCGATCTGAATTTTGGTATATACCATATGTTTATTAGGAGCAATTAGCGAAAAAAGAATTGGTTACCTGGCCTTTGTTATTTCCGAATATAAAAAAAAAAGTTCGGGACGCAGCAAGTGCGTTATGGTAGTGAATTTTCATCAAAATGTTTTTCATAGCACATATGTGTGTGTTTTTTCAGAAAGCAGGCATCAAATTTGATTACCAGTAGAACATATATAGTAAAAACAATGTGCCATGTTTCATCAAAATAACTTGATTGTTTGAAAACGTACAGAAATTTCCAAAAGTAAACTTAAAGTGTAACCGAAAAAATCTGTTTGTTGGTCAACCTTATGGGTTAATAGCAAATTGAGCTTTTCAAATATGAAGCATTTAATCAAAATTCGCAACCATAAGGCACTCGCTGCCTCCAGAATTTCTTAACTTATAAACATGGAAAATGCAAAAACATAAGGCGTTTTCGACTAAAAAATTTTTATTTGTATCACCAACAACTTATGGGCCACCTGTGATTATCGCAATATTTTTTTAAGATATAGCTCAAAACACCGTATAATTAATGTATACAATATTTTTTCATATCTTGTATAATAACGGATATATTGAACTTTATTGATTTTTTACGAAAATTGGACAAAAATTATATACCATTAAACGATAAACTCTATAGCTAAGACTACTGCCAAGCATGAGAGAAAGGGTCTATTTGAAATGAATTTTCTGGAAACATTTTAGTAAAATGAAGGACAATGACGGTTGAAACTAAGACTTCAGGGTTTGTAAAACATCCTTTTTGAGACATTTGTTTTCCATAGCCCGTATTAGATTCAAGTTCTTTGCCTAAATGTTGCGAATTTTGACGTTTTAAATTGTCACTTTGACGTTTTGAGGAAAACCCCAAATTATTTTTCTTTAAATGCCCATAACTTTTTTTGTCTTTTGACCCACCGAGCTAAATTTTGGTAGGTAGCACACCTATGATGATATAAACCAGCTTACGAAATTTCGTTGCCCGTACTTTGTTAATTTTGGAGATATATTTTTTTTCTAAAGAAAACACAAAATTTTCCGGGAAAACCTCGGCGGATTTTCCTGGCTAACGAACTTATCCAAGCCACTTGCGAAAGGAAGGTACTCACCAATTTTGACGTTTTGAGGAAAACCCAAATTTATTTTTCTTTGAACGCCTGTAACTTTTTTGTCCTTTAACTTACGGAGCTAAATTTTGGTAGGCAACTTGCCTATAATGATATAAACCCGCGTATGGAATTTGGTTGTCCTTACTGTGTTAATTTCGGAGAAAAAAAAATTCGATTTTTTTCAACAAAAAAAAACAAAATTTTCCGGGAAAACCTCGGCGGATTTTCCTGGATAACGAACTTATCCAAGCCACTTGCAAAAGGAAGGTACTCACCAAGTTTTATCAAAATTGGTCTATTATTTTTTTAGTTATAGGTGTGACACATAAATATATATAATTAGGTTTTTTCGTAGCGATTGTCCGAAAAAAGTAATTTATTTATTTAAGTGGTACAATTATTTCAGTCTTAAAATTTATTATAAAATATGTGATTCAAAACAACATGTGAACAACTAGAGTTACAGCGATTGAATGAAATAATGTTCTACAGAATTAACATAAATGCAAACGTCTGCATCAGCACTCTTACACAGGTCACTAAACTGATGATGCAGAGTTTCCGGATTCGTCGTATTTTGTATGATGTTGAGAATATACAGGGATGTAACTCCTCCACCCTTAAATCTTTAACACGTCCTCGTGTTCGGACACTTCTTCTGTTTGCGTTTGCCTGTTGGACTTGTATAGGATGCTCTGAATTTTTCTTCTTAAAAGAAACAGAAGTACAATGGTAACAGCGATGGATATACCAATGGTAATGCCTAAGTGGGAATACTGCATGGACGGTCGGAGATGAAATGGATGCTGTTGTATTTGAGACAATGCTTCTTTTATCCTTTTGTTTTCTTTTAGATGAATTGGCTTAAAATGGATATGATGTTGAGGTGTCGATTGCAATTCTTCGACTTCTATGGGTTGTAGCGTCAAATTAGTAGCAACGTCTTCATACATTTCCTCATTGATCTTGACTTTGCAGGAATTGAGGGATGTTACTAGACCGTTTCCCTGGAAGATTTTTCGTTCTAACGATGTTTCGCAATTTTCGACAATAGTGGTTGCTGAGCTAGTGGATATTAAGATCTGACCATTCTGCAGCTGAGTTGATATTTCGTAGGGGTTCATTACTTTGGCAGAAGTGCAATTTTGTAAGGTGTCAAGCTGACAATGTTCTTCTCGTGGGCGATTATTGCATATAACCACGTCTTCTATAGAGGGGCACTTCTCTTGGGTCCATAAGTTTGAAGAGGGTGTTTCTAAATAGTATGAGCTGGGTGGTACCGGGAGAATATAATTTTGTGGTATAGGATAAACACGAAAATAAGAACCAGGATTGGGATGTAGGATAGGAACTTTTAAAAGGCATACAATCGTATCCTTAACCGATAATATATGAAATTTGGTAAATTCTACAACCTTAAAAACATGATTTTTGTCAAAGTCGATCAATTCATTTCTGTCATGACTTAACTTTAAGTGATCAATGATATTTAACAGATCACTAGTGGTAAAGAGCTCTATATTAGTAATTTCGTTAAAACTTAAGGAAATAGTTCTTTGAAATATCTCTATATTATGGAGTAATTTAACAGCTACGTGAATTTGGAAATGAATTTTACTCGACAATTCTCTTTCGCTATCTAAAGTGGAAAAAGTCTGATAAATATGATCTAGATTTGATTAATAATTTTTTGGTCCTTTTCGTACCTTTGTGTGATTATATTAGCAAATGAATTTAAATTATCAATTTGGGTAATTATATCTTCTTGATTTTGGAAAAGGTTATCTAAATTTTTATTGATTTCTTTCAAGTCTTCTTGGTCGAGATTTCCTGTTATCATTTTAATTAAAGAGCCTGCTCCGTTTATTAATCCGCGTTTAGTTCTGTGCATTGATAGTTTTTGTAGTTCATTACTTAATCGTGACAAATGGTCATCTAAAATTAGTAAATATCGTTCGTTACTTGCAGACATTTGTCCAGTGTTTAAAATTTTAGAATTTTTTTAATAATATGTTATAATTAATTTATATATCGGTAATATTAAAATAAAAATAAAATTTATGATAATGTTTGAGTATTTTTGCTATGCCTAAATACTCTTTAAAATATCCGTTAGTTTTTATCGGTGTTATTTGAAGTGGATGGACCAGGTTGAGGGTCATCGTTGTTTATAGTAGTAGTAGTTTTGTCCTGTAACGAAAAAGTCTTTCTTACTCTTTTTATGTTAGAAACGTGAGCTTTTGCTTTTGGTTTAGAAAATGTAACAATGTTTTCTTTTTGTTTAGGATGTGATCGTAATTTATAAAGAGGATTTGTTTTTCTTACTTTCGGTATTCTAATAGCTAGTTGTGTCGTTTCTTGTAAATCTGGTGTCGTTTGTCTGTTCGCATTTGCTTTAGAAATTCTTTTGTCTCCACTTACTTTTTGTTTCTGATATACACTGTCGAAGAAAGGCATTATTTCTTTGAGTCTATTGTTGTTGTATTCCTCGTAAAGGGTGGTTTCAGGTGTGACTGTTGGTAAGTCGTCGTAGGGGCCATATAGTAATGTAAAAGGTGAATACCCAGTTGTCGAATGAATAGATTGGTTGTAAATAAGGGTTGCTGTTATCATTAGGGTTGCAGGCCTCTCTTGTGGGTTTTGTAATTTAAGAATTCGCAATTTTTCTACAAGAGTTGAGTGCAGTCGCTCTACTGGTGAATTTGAGTTAGGATTTTGGGGGGTTGTTATGTGAAGATTAATATTAAATAAATTACAGTATTCTTTAAGGGTAGTATTCGAAAATTCTTTGCCAGCGTCAGCTACTATTTTTAGGGGATGATTATGATGGGAAAAATAGTGTCTAAGTTTATTTAACACGGTAATGGCGGATCCATCAGTTATATAATATGCTTGCGCATATTTGGAGAATAAATCTATGATGGTTAGGAATTTGCAATTATCGAAACTAAAGGTGTCAATGTGTATAACTTCAAAAGGGCGTTTAGCTAAAAGGGGACCTGAAAATGGTGGTTTGTGCGGATTTCTTTCGTATTTGGTCTGAAGGCAAATTGAGCATTTATTAATAAAAGCGTTTATATAATTTTTCATATTAGGCCAAAAATATTTTTGTTTTAAATGTTGATAAGTCTCGTTAATGCCATTGTGGTTTCGTGTGTGATATTCGTCTATAATTTGTTGTTGAGTTTCTTGTTTTTCCACGTCTTGTAAAAATTCGTTAGATTTTATTATTTTAACAGAACTATTAAATAATGTTGAAGAAACAGCAGTGAAATATTTGAATAGTCTATCATGTTTACAGAAAATTCCGTACGTGAATTTTGGATCAATAAATTGTTTCAAGAAGTCATTTATTTGTCTCAATTCGTAATTGAGTTGAACCTTTACATGTATTGTTTCAAACTTAAATATTTTTAATTTGCGTGTGTCATATTTTGGTCCGTAATCTAAAATTATTCGTCTGGAAAAATAATTGACTGGATTTTCTGATATAGGTATTTTGAAAATTGGATTTTCTGCAGACGAGTGTTGTGTCTGTGAGTCATTGCTTTCAGGTAGGTTATTAGTCGTGCTAGTAGAGGCATTGTTTGCGTCGTTTACTAGTTCGTTAATTATTTCTCTTTCTCTGTCTTCGTCAGGGTCTACGTTATTAATTATTGATTCCAGGTCAAAGTCATCTTCAATCGCGTTAATTTCGATTCGCGATAAGGCATCAGCCACTACGTTATCTTTGCCTTTCTTGTATTTTATCTCGTAATGAAATTCCTCTAATCTTAGTCGCCATTTAACTAGCCGTGAGTTTGGTTCCTTAATTGAAAATAGCCAAACAAGCGGTTTGTGGTCAGTTTCTATAACAAATTTTTGTCCAAAGAGATATGGTCTAAAATGTTTTGTATTTTCTACTATGGATAATAACTCTTTTTCAATGGTCGAATAATTTCTCTCGGCTGAATTTAGTGTTCTTGAGTAAAACGCAATTGGTTTATTATTTTGTGACAATACTCCACCTATAGCTATATTGCTTGCGTCAGTGGTTAAATGAAATTGTTTAGAAAAATCGGGGTAGGTCAGGACAGGAGAATTTGTAATTAATTCGTTTATTTTTTGGAATGCGTCAACATATTCCGGGTCGTGAATATTTATTTTGGTATCCTTTTTTAAATATTTATTGATGGGGAATACTACTTTAGCGTAATTTGGAATAAAGCGTCTATAATACCCTGTTAATCCTAAAAATGCTCTTATTTCTTTGCTTGTCTTTGGTATTGGATAATTCTGAATGGCAGTTATTTTTGATGGGTTCGGTTCGATCCCTCGGACATTGACCAGATGGCCTAAAAATTCGACCTCTTTACGCAAAAATTCTGACTTATCTAACTGAATTTTTAGATTACACTCTTTTAACTTATCAAATATATTTTTTATGTGACAAAGGTGTTCTTGAAGGGATTTCGAGAAGATAACAATATTATCCATATATACGAAACAAAACTTGTATAAATATGGTCTTAATACATTATCCATTAGGCGTGAAAAGGTACTAGGAGCCCCCTTCAACCCGAACGGGATTCGGATCCACTCGTAATGGCCATTATTTACGGAGAATGCTGTTTTTTCGATGCTGTCAGGATCCATTTCAATTTGATGGAATCCTTGTGCTAGATCGAGGGTCGTGAAATAGGAGCAGCGTCCTAAATTATCTAAAATTTCTTCGATGCGAGGTAATGGGTACTTGTCATCAATCGTTTTCTCGTTAAGTTTACGATAATCGATCACTAAGCGCCATTTCTTTTTTCCAGAAGCGTCTTGACGCTTCGGGACAATCCATATCGGACTTGAGTAGGGTGATATTGAGGGTCTAATTATTTTGTTATCTAAGAGTTTTTGAATTTGGTTTTGGACTTCTTCACGTAAATGAAAAGGGTACCGGTATGATTTGGTGTGAACAACTTCATCGTCTTTAGTTCTTATTTTATGTTTAATTGCATTGGTGAAAGAGAGATCTGAGTCTTCATGATAAAAAATATCATTATACTTTCGACATAAATTAATAAGTTTTTCATATTCTTCTGTATTTAAATGATCTGTTCTTAAAACTTTTGTTACATCAAAATGTTTTGAAATTTTAGGTAGTTCGTCAGAGTAATTTTGTAATGGATCGACATCTATTTGTTCCTGAAAATGTATTTCTACAAATTTTGAATTTGGATTTTTCTTTATTATGGGCACTCTACAATATCCATCTTTTGCTTCAGCTATTGACTCGTAAATTAAAACATTTGTTTCTTCAATACGTGGTAAAACTACTGTGCCTTTTTCTATATTTACAGGGACTGATACATAATTTTCACAAATTTGTTTGAAAGGTGTAAAATTCAGTGGATTAATTTCAAGGTAAAATGGTATTTTTTGGTTTCCTAGAGTTAAAATTTGTTTATTATAATCGATATTTCCTTTTAATTTTGTAAGATGAGCTGACCCTATAAGCGCGTCAAATCGATGGTGCCATTGCATGATACGCATTGGAAATTGGTAATTAATATTAAATTCTTGTAAAATAGGATACCTTACGTTGTCTTCACCATGGGTTATCTGGTTAACTGATTTCATTGAAAATGGTTCCTTATAAATAATTTTTTTAAATAACTCGTAAGCCGGTCCTGGATTTATGATACTATCTGACGCTCCGGAATCAATCAATACTTTTAAATTTAGACTTGGTATGACAAAAAACGGTAATTTAGGGGTATTAACAATATTATTTATATCTAAATAGATTAGTTTTCCGAGGCTGTTTCGTGAAAATCCCGATTTGGATTGGTGTTGTAATTTGTAAAAGTTTCAATTGGTTCAGGAAATTCTAGTGGCTCTATATTTTCGTCAGAGGGTCGGTCGTCATAAGGATATTCGTCGGAATGATCTAGTGGTAGGTCCTCTTGGTTAAAGAGTTCTTGATGTTGAAACGTGGGCCTAGATTGGGGTATAAAGTGATTTCTTTGGGGCATTTTTCGTGTATTTCTTAAGGGAGTTTGGTTGCTTATTGACATGGGTGTCGTTCCTCTACTCAATTGAGTTGGAGCGTGTTGTATATTTTTATTAAAATTTTGAACGGGTCTTATGTTAGAAATCGGCTGAGAAGGAAACGGTTGCCTTTGTTGTGTGATTTGTTGTGGTTTGTTGTAAATTTGGGGAAATGCTGGCAATATTGGTTTTTGGGTATACGTCTGTCTATTTTGTACAGGTGTGTTATGATTTGTTTTCGTATTATTTTTGTTTCTCAGGCTATTAATGAAATTCGACTGTATAATCTCGTTATCTATTCTATTACATTCTAACATAAGTGAATCAAGAGTATTAACACTAACTAATCTAAGATGTGAGAAGTAAGGTTCTATTACACCCGCTTTAAATGCTGCCACTGCATTTTGTTGATAAAATTCTTTCTTATAAGTTTTTACATCGTTTACTAAATCTTGTATGTCTACATGTTCAATTAAGATTTTTAGCTTTTCTTTAATTAAATTGAAATATTCCTGAATAGTTTGTGATTTAGTCATAAAGCTAGTATTTAAATCATTAAATAAAAGATTTTCTGAACGGGGGTCTGAAAACTGATTTTTTAAAGCAAATTTTATATTTTCCCATGTAGGGTTTTCTAAACTAATTAACACGTCACGAGCGTTACCAGTGATTTTAGCTTTTATAAATTCTAGTAACATTCGATTTGCGTGTGTTTCGGCTTCTGGCCTTCTATAACTAGTAATATAAAGTTCGCATTGTTTAATAAAATAAGCAAGATGCTTCTGTCCACCGGAATATTCGGGGATCATGATAGCAGCTTGTGAAAATTCGGCAATGTGATTATTTGCCATTTCTAAATTATTTAAACTTAATTGATTAAAATTGTCTTCCTCTAATTCTAATATAGGTTCTCTTTTCCTAATAGGCGATCTATCTCTTATCATTACACAACATACATGAACAAGTAATGGTTGTTAAGTATTACAGGGTGAATTGAAAAAATAGAGCGCGAATAGGAATTATTGAACAAAATTATATAAGGTATAAAAATAGATACGATATGAATGCACAGATAAAAATATTGGAGGAAACTTACAGGAAGCTCATTGGTACTTCTGCTATTGGTTTCTCACTGATTTCCCTCTGGCAGTGTGGACTGATTTGCACCGGTGTGGATGTTCGATGTTGCACATAAACTTTTAGAAAAAAGACCGAAACTAATTTTACGAAGATTTGAAGCTTGGCAAAATTAGGTTTCGATGTGCAATCCTGTTCGCAGCGCCAATTAGGTTTTTTCGTAGCGATTGTCCGAAAAAAGTAATTTATTTATTTAAGTGGTACAATTATTTCAGTCTTAAAATTTATTATAAAATATGTGATTCAAAACAACATGTGAACAACTAGAGTTACAGCGATTGAATGAAATAATGTTCTACAGAATTAACATAAATGCAAACGTCTGCATCAGCACTCTTACACAGGTCACTAAACTGATGATGCAGAGTTTCCGGATTCGTCGTATTTTGTATGATGTTGAGAATATACAGGGATGTAACTATATATATATATATATATATATATATATATATATATATATATATATATATATATATATATATATATATATATATATATATATATATATATATATATATATATATATATAACATATAAAGTCTGAAACCGACCTCTGATTTGGGTTCCGGGGGTCCTAATTAGCGCTCATTTGAAGAATTTTTTTCAAAATTCGAAAGTCGGGATCTCCTCATTAGTGAATTTTTTTAAAGAAAATTCACTAAAAATCCCATAAAACCTGGTAAGGTCAGGTCACTTTATAGATGTGTCTCAACGCCTGTCTCCGTACATGGAAGTTGCTGTGGAAGCTCAGAACTGTCACAAGACCACCGATGACGCTTTGTGCTATTCTTCCTTGCACACACCACACACGCACGCACCCGCGCACGCACGCATGCACCCACGCCATATTGTATTTTCATAACGGTATGTAATTTGAATAGCGACCTCAAATAAACAAATTTAATGATTTGTAATAATATTGCGTTTTGTTGGGATTGTTTTGGAGTTATGGTCGTTGTAATTATTCAAGTAGCCTTCTGTCTTCCATAAGAAACATATTTTACTTGTAGACATTGACAAACATATAAATACTCAAGACGTGTCATTTCTCGAATTTAAGCGCGAACTGTTAAAACAAAATCAATAAATCATGCTCTGATGCATTATAACTGACATTCTGAATATGTCAAAACAGTATTTCAAGCAATGGTAACCAAAGGCTACTTCATAAAATCAGCTAATATTATAAATTGAGATCAGCTAATATTATAAATTGAGATATATTAACAATTAATAATGATAAATGTTAAGCACCATGTGCAGAATTTTCCCCTCTTGTCAAGTTATTGAAAATTAAATATGGCGTCCATAAGAAAAAAAGTTGACAATCGTGTGGGCGTAACTGACCATGACACTGAAAAATAAACCTGACCATTAGATTTGACGTGTATTTGTAAGGGAAAAACATTTTTGTTGAAAAAAATGGACGAAAAATGACCGATATATAAAGGATTCAAGAAAATGTCGATTTCTGTTGTTTTACGTATAACTTCAGAACCATTTGGAGTTTTCCGTATTTGAAAGCAGGCCGCAAATCACTCAGTACTTTGCATATATTTGCTAAGTTAAGCGCATCTCTATCTCTGATAATAAAAAAAAGATAGCTATAGTGGACAATGAAAAAGTTGTAACCCTATATATATATATATATATATATATATATATATATATATATATATATATATATATATATATGTATATATATGTATATATACATACATATATATATATATATATATATATATATATATATATATATATATATATATATATATATATATATATATATATATATATATATATATATATATACTAAAAGCAACCTCGTAGGCTCTAATTCGCTCTCGTTTAAAAAATAAATAAAATCTACAATCTAATGATGCGTATGTTTCAATGACAATTCGCTGAAATGCGACTGATTCGGCTACTTTATGTTGCACCATGCAAATGCTGGGGGAACTCCTGATGCAAAACCTGTATCATATTATCACATTATGAATACGCCAGTAATAGTAACACAGTAACAGTTTCGAGGCCTACTATAAACGTAGAATCAGTGCACGGGAAATTCACAAACAAAATGTGCAGAAGAGAAAACGACAATATAATGCACACACTATGAAGACTGTTATCATATCCGCGAATAGAATTAACAATATGATAACCATAAAAGTAGTTATTAACATTTTAATTACAAATTCGCACCTATGTTAACCGGAAATTCTCTACAATTAGGTCATTGCAGATTTGACAAAATTTTGCATTGTGTTGACGCCCTTCATAACCGAGCGAACTTTATAAATTTATTTCCGCCGATTAGTGTAAATATGAAATTGTTAGTGAGACATTGATAACAAATTAGGACGACCTCCAATGATGGCTATTGAAAATGTTGAGAATTACAAACTTCCCGTTTATAGAATAATAACTTCCCGAAATTAATTCATCTGAATATCATTCCTTTATTTATTTTATAAAGGTGAACAATGCTGGAAAATCCAGTCAAATCAGTTATAAACTCAACCGCTTAAAATATAGAACAGTTCTGTGAAACAGGTCAAAATGAAGAGTGAAAAAGTTTACTTTTCCTACAGTGTATTTCTTCTTCTTATACATCAAATTAGTGAGTAGAACAAAGGCTTAATACATTCATAATATATTTCAATATATTTTAACATATATTTAAGGAGCCTAGCTTGACATAGGCGTGACACCAATTTCCTTATTCCACATTTAAAAAAAATCTGGACACGGCAAGTACGTTATGGTAGCGAATTTTTATTAAACGCTTAAAATTTGAATAACTCTGCCATTAACCTAGAAAGTTCAATTTGGTATGGAGTAAATTTTCTACTAGATCAATACATCTACCAAATTTTATTAAAATGACTGTTAATTTTTGTAATAAATATATTTTTTAACTGGTTCGAACACGCTGGCCAACGAACTCATCCAAGCTATCAACAAAGCATCTTAATTTCATCAAAATCCGTTATTCAATTTTTTGAGTTAACGGTTATATATATATATATATATATATATATATATATATATATATATATATATATATATATATATATATATATATATATAGGGTGACGGGTAAGTGGTTGAATTCCTTTGAGACAGTGATAGTACCTCTTTTTTTACAACATAATAAACCATATATCACATTACACAAAGTCCTCTGGTTTTCGAGTTAGTTCACTTTTAATGATTTTTCGAAAATTCATCATGTGTTGCTACTAATATTCAAATTTTAGAAGAAGTGGCAAGTACTTACTCAATTATTTTTTTCTTTCAGATAGTGTAGACATTAAGTCACGCTGTGCAATCATTACTATGTTAAACCGGATAATAGTTAAGAAATGTGAGGGCAAAAATTATCAGTATCGTGAAAAAATTCAAATCAATTTAACATTTCAAAGACGTTTATTTTTAAAATTTGATAACAAAAAATTTCTACAAATACTGTAAAAATCTTCACTTTCTAATGGTGTACGAATTGTTAATTGTCTTCTAGTTAGATAGATATCCCACATGCAATGATGGGACATAGGTACATGTTATTTATTCGTCATATAGTTTGTAAGTTAATGATATAGTTTGCAAGTTATTTAAGGTTGCTATGGAAATAATAGCGAAATGTCAATTATAATTTACTGAGACATTTGTCACATTTGATTGTTAACGCGTGTGATACTTAAGTTGTGGGTCACGTGAAAAAGTTGTTCGATTTGATGATGGCAACATTTAAAAATGCTAAATATGCAGATATTTTATTCATTTACGGTTTCTGTAATTGAAATGCGGCTGGAGATCAACGTGAATATGTACGGCGCTTTCCAGATAGGCGCGTACCTCATTCTACAGTGTATGGAAGAACATATAGACGGATTCATGAAACTGGCTTCGTTAATGAAATTCATCGTGAAGTTTCAACCTCGAGGCTCAATTCTACGGTAGATCAGGAAATTTTGGACTCTTTCTAAGAAGATCCCACGACAACCACTAGGAAAGTTTCCTCTCCTCTGGGCGTCTCGCAGTGTAAATTATGGTCAGTTATGTATCGGGAAAGACAGCACCCTTACCATTACACGCCAGTTCAAGGATTTCAGCTAGGTGATCCAACAAGAAGGCTCCAATTTTGCCATTTTCTGTTGAACGCTGATAATGAAGATAGAAATTTCCTGTATAGAATTATGTGTACCGACAAGTCAAAATTCACTAAAGAAGGAATATTCAGTTGTCATAATTCTCCTTATTGATATATGGAGGCCCGCAGATAACTAAGGTAACAAGCTATCAAAGACGATTCAGTGTGAATGTTTGGATTGGTGTGATTGGTAACAATCTGGTAGGTCCGCATTACTTTTCAGACAACCTAAATGGTGAAGATTATGAATATTTCTTATCACATGATCTTATGGAGTTACCGGATGACGTACCACTAGCAAACAGATGCGATTTAATTTTCCAGCAAAACGGATGTCCGGCACACTATTGTCGCAACGTAAGGGCACTACTAGATCGCTGGTTTCCAAACAAGTGGATTGGGAGGGGAGGACCAATACCGTGCCCGCCAAGGAGTCCAGATTTAACTCCAATAGATTTCTATGTATGGGGTCGTATGAAACAAATCGTTTACGAAGTGGAGATTCACACACGAGAGCAACTAATTTACGGAATTCAGCAAGCAGCAGGACAAATCAAAAGCACTTTTTCTAGTAGGACTACTAAAACATAAATTTGCAAACGAGCTCGTGTGTGTATAAGAAATGGAGGTCACCATTTTGAGACTAGTTTGTGAAACTTTTTTACTTAAGCCAAGTTAAGTTTTTTACAGTATTTGTAGAAATTTTTTGTTATCAAATTTTCAAAATAAACTTCTTTGAAATATTACATTGGTTTGAATTTTTTCACGATACTGATAATTTTCGCCCTCGCATTTCTGTACTATTATCCTGTTCAACATAGTAATGACTGTACAGCGTGAGTTACTGTCTACACTATCTGAAAGAAAAAAAAATGCAGGAAGTGCTCACCACTTCTTCTAAAATTTGAATATGACGAGTAGTAGCAACTCATGATGAATTTTCGAAAAATCATTAGATGTGAAATAACCCGAAAACCACAGGACTTTGTGTAATGTGATATATGGTTTATTATGTTGCAAAATAGATGTACTATCACTTCCTCAAAGGAATGCAACCACTTACCAGTCTCAATTATATATATATATATATATATATATATATATATATATATATATATATATATATATATATATATATATATATATATATATAAACTGAAAACGAGCTGGCAGCCATAACTGCCAGGAAAAGATTTTGTCGAAAAAAAAAACCCAAAACCAGCAACATGACAAGTTTGCTTATGAGGGGTACACCTTTTGACGCAAAAAGTATAAAAGTATAGCGTAAACTATACCCCTCTAAACGGGGGTGGGATCTCTCAAATTTTTTCAA
Source organism: Tillus elongatus (assembly GCA_964006375.1). NCBI lineage: Eukaryota > Metazoa > Arthropoda > Insecta > Coleoptera > Cleridae > Tillus > Tillus elongatus. The sequence continues at coordinate 130,402,545 of OZ023262.1, forward strand.
GCGAGAATAAGGGTCATGTGATAGTTCGTTGAAAAGGGGTTTTGATATCCTATATATGGCTTTTTTATTTTTGAAATTCGGTCTATTCGTTTAGAAGATATGGAGTTTTGAAATATCACTAATGAACTTACCGAGAAATTAAAAGACTAAATCTTTTCACCTAAAAACTTAGGATAGTATTGAAGTAAATGTTGAAAATAATTAGGTACAGTAATACTATTAAACCAACATACCAACGAATTAAACTCTAATCCAATAAATATTCAAGTTGAGCACCACATACAATTGTAAAAATTTTGTGAAAATGTTTGCCTAACATTTCAACGCATTTCAGGAGTAATTTTCCTGCATTCATTAATAATGCGCTGATGTAGCTCTTCCAATGGATCGCACTCGGTAGCATAAACTTTTGATTTTAAATGCCCCCACGAAAAGTCTAAAGGAGACAGGTCTGAAGATCGAGCTGGCGATTCTGCAGCACCTCTTCGACCTATCCATTTACCGGGAAAGTGTCTATCCAAGAACTCCTTAACAGTAACGGCATAATGCGGTGAAGCATCATCTTGTTGAAAACAAAATGTTGTTTCGAGTATATCTCATCGTTCTCAACAATGTTAATTAGCATAGGGTAAACCAAGTCTTGCAATATTTTGAAATACTGTTCTCCTCTCTAAGTGTCGGCTATGAAGATTGCTACAACGATGTAACCACCAAAAATATCCGCCCAAACATTGATTTTTTGGGGAGTTTCAGTATGGACTTGGAACACACGAGGGTTTTCATCTAACCAGAACCGACAATTATGACGATTTATAGTGCCATTCAGAAAGAAAGAACTTTCGTTGGAAAAACATGCGTTAAAAAGAAATTGCCTGTTGTCAATTATTCATTGAGAAATATTTTCGCAAAATTCCAAGCGCCGGTCATAATTATCTTCATTTAATTCCTGAACCAGCTGGATTTTATATGGATGAAACTTTTTTTTTTTTTCAGATTTCGTTGAATTGTAGTTCTACGTACATTAGTAATCTCAACTAATTTTCGTGTACTAACTGCACTAACTGGACCTATCACTTCCAGGCTTGTGGCTTCATTCACCATATGAAATTCATGTTCGGGATTTCGTTTCTTACTAGCCACTTATCTGGTTTCATGGAACTTGTGTAGCAACTGTAATACGTACTTACGACGAACACGCTTATCAGGATGCAGGTTATTGAATACCTGTGCTGTTTCATTTGCGTTTTCATGATGTTCCAGAAAATGCCCACAATTTCAAGTCTTTCGGCAACGAATACACCGTAATGACTGATTATAAAAATCCACTCAACAATGCGAAGCAATAATCACAACTGAATTTTTCACGATTTTCCGCCTATATCCCAAGGGACAATGAGTAAAATTGGAAACCAATTTGGCGACATGTAGGAAAGGTACAAAGAAAAACCTTCTAATGCACTGAGTAATGATGCCAAATGGTATGGAATGCTTGATTTTGGGAAAACCCCACATAGATCGAGTCGACAAGCAGCCACAACATTAGATGTTAGTCATTCATCATTATGTGAATGTTAAAAGAAAAGAAAATGCATCCGTATAAATTGATACATGCTCAAGAGTTGATGGAAGACTTTGATCGAAGAACGTCTTTTTGTCAACAAATAATGGAAATGATAGATAACAATGTTATCCAACTAAAGCATGTTTGCTTTCTGATCAGAGCAGTTTTACACTTCAAGATCATGCTGCTAGTCGTCAAAACTGTGGCTACTTGTCTAAAGAAAATCCACATTGGACGAGAGAAGAACATACGCAATGCCCTGAAAAGGTTGATGTTTGGGCAGCAACAGTTGGAAACCATATTATTGGTCCCATTTCCATTGAAGTCAATTTGAATAGAGGTAAGGATTTAGCAATGCTCCAGAACAATGTCGCGCCAACTTTGGCACACCTATATCCTGATCAAGCAAACCCACAAGTTCCAGCGAATGTGATATAGCTCCAGCAGGGTGGAGCACCAGCACATTACCAAATCAATGTCCTCCAGTACATCAACTTAATATTTCCAAATCGGTGGATGCGAGGATGCTTAGAATGGACAGCATGATCACCCGATCTTACGCTTGTAGACTTCTTTTTATGGGGATATGTGAAAAGTATTGTATACACAAAACTAAACCACTAGATTTGACTGTGTTTACGAAGTTAATCAATCAGATGATTTTTTTACTGTTAATTTTGCAATAATTTTTAAAACCATAACATTTTAAAATAGAGAGTGAAAAGATGTTTTAAATGAGGTATCACAGGCCACTACTTTTATTTAAAAATTTGGGGATTGCATTATAAGGCAGTTGAATGTAGGGGTGAATTTTTGACGTTGCAGGATGTTCTTAATCTAAAGTTGACACGTCTCGGGATTTTTTCGAAATATGCATAATAATTGAGATACAAAATTTATTCCATTTGGTCTTTGCACACTGTAAATCAGTTGGAAGACGGCTGGACGTGGGAAGTTAACTGGTGGCGTTAAGACTTAAATTATTTAGACATATTTTCAGGTACTTGAGAAGCCATTAGTTCATGCTTTATTATTAACAAACTATAAAAGACAAACTTTCATTTCCTCTCACCCAACGTGGTAGAATTCGTTGTTGGATTATAGACAAGAGTATACACCGAACTAAGATAGATTCATACAACAAACATTTATACTACTCTGGATTTGTTACCTTTCATTTTTTTTTATAGAAAGAACTAATGCTCAGGATTCTGCTGAGTATCAATGTGTACCTCAAGCTGCCTGCCCAAATGGTATTCCTAACCCAGCAACTATAGACCCCCGCATTGTAACACCGGTAAGTATATTAGACAGTACCTAGATTGAAAAAAAAACACCAGAGACACCTCGTACTGTAATAATTCTTAAATATGTGCATACTATAATTTACTTACAGAGTGTTTCCAAGACTAAGATGCACATTTTGAATACGGTGAAAATACAAGATAGTTTTAATAAGAAAAATGTCGGTACGCAGCAAGTGCGTTATAATAGTGAATTTTCACAATAATTTTACACTATTAGTACGGCATATTACTAAAAATAATACGTTTAATTTAAATAGACATCTAAGACCGGGTTTAGAGGTCCTAATACAAGCTCATTTGAAGAATTTCTCTCTTTGTATTATTATAAAAAATATTAAAATCTTGTGTTGTAGCTCATTTCAAGAAAAAACTTTGAATGCCCAAAACTCAATTTTCTATGACCTTAGAAAATGAAAATTTGGTGAAGCTAGGTACTGTAGTAAGTCTCTTTAAAAGAAATTTATATCACAAATTTCATTAAAGTTACAAAAGCTTATCAGAAGGAAACCTAATTAATACATAAGAAGTCAATCATTATTCAAATAACTTACCTACTTGAACAGTTAATCAACGAATATTAACGTTAATATTTTAATTCTTTGATTTCCAATTTTAGAAATATATTATTATACAAAGATTTACTATTTAACCTCAAAACAGAACTGCCAAACGATGATAAATAAACAAAAAAAAGCTTTAGTTTCCAATTTTAAAAGCATAATATATGTACAAGTTGTTATATCTATTTCAATGACAATCATTTACTACTTAACCTCAAAACAGCACTGTCAGACCATAATAAACAAAACACGTTATTATGCTTCAGTTTCCAAATCTAATAATAATAATTAAACAAAATACGTTCCGATTCTTTAGTTTCCAAATTTAAAAGCAATATACAATCATTTACTTAACCTCAAAACAGAACTGTCAAACAATAATAAACAAAATACACCATTCCATCTGGTTTATACTTCAAGTAGCTGATATATTACTTCCTTTGTTTCTCCTACAAATACGCGCATCCGAATATACCCGAAGGCGGTCATTAGGGTGGGATCAACACATTTCGCGTGTGAACGTTGGCGTTACAATATGATGTATGCCTGTGGTATATGTATCAATCTACGCGTGCGAGGTGACTACTCTGTCTTTGTCTGGCATCATACTTTAACCACTTAAGTTGTTTCAATTCAAGTCTTTCAGATTTGATTATTAATTTGGGAAAAACTCACAATTTTGTGAACCAAATTTCTTAAAACTCACAATAGAGGTTAATTCAATTCATTTCTAGCTACATGTAAAGTCTCATTCCAGTTACTTTAATACTTTCAAAAATATAGCGTATCAAAAAATATTTTTGGATATTTTTTTGGGGAAAAATATGTCCGTTATAGTTGATTGATGAACTCGTCCGCGATTCTAACGAAATGAAGGCATGTGCCAAGTTTCGTTCAAATAAGTTGAGTATTTTTTGAGTTATCACTCGGACACACACACACAAATAGATATATATATATATATATATATATATATATATATATATATATATATATATATATATATATATATATATACAAACATATAAAAATTCAAACGGACCTTGGATATGGATACTAGGGGCCCTAACTTGGGCTTATTTAAAAAAAAATCCGAAAGTTTCACCATCGTTACGTCTCTATTAGTGAATTTTCTTAATGAAAATTCACCAATAACACAATTTAGGGACCACTACAGTGACAGGAACAGATTGCTAATCTGATGTCTATTTTCGGGTTATCCTGGAAAAATGAAATTTTCCGAAAATCGTTTTCATTCTCACCTGTCGTTTTTTTCACAGATAGCGAAAAACTAGATATATTTTCTTGGCAACCTTTTCTGTTTTATACCACAGCGACCATAAATTTAAATGCGACGTTTCGCTGTCCAGCAACCATTATCGGCTTTTTTAAATGCGAGCTAAGTAGGCTATGACCCTTACAATAAACAACTTTCAATCTGCGGTACAGTAACATATGTAATGCATAACGGCTTTTAATCAATTTTAAATAAAATCAATTCATAAAAACTTCGAGGCGCAGCAAGCGAATTATCGTAGTGAATTTTCATAAGGATGGTACACTATTAATACGACATATTATTAGAATTAACAGGTTTGAATTTTTTCGAAAGTGTTACAATCGATATATCTCTAATATATAAAAAAACCATTTAAATCTTGTGTTCTAGCTCCTTTTGAGACAAATGCCCAAAATTTAATTTTCTATGAAGCTAGAAAATTTAAATTTGGTATATCTACCGATCTAGGTACTGTAATAGCATCTTTAAAAGAAACTTGTGTTACAATTTCTTTTAAAGCTACCAAAGCTTTCTAAAAGGAAACTTAAACCATATTTAGAAAAAGAAAGATCTGTCAGATTATAAATGTGACAGGTATTTTTCCAACAATAAAGAAAGTTTGTTGTCTGGTGAGAAGCGTTTCATTCAATGTTTAGTGATGTATATCCCTAACTGTGTGACGTTCAGAAATGAAATAAAAAAAGTTTTTTAAAACAAAATGTCTTATTTTTTATCAAGATTAAAAAAGTCTGCTAAAATTTATGATTATAGACTTAAAGGTGACAAGTTATCCAGGCGTTTTAAAGAAAAATTATAGCTTGGTCCAAACGTATCAAACGTGGACAATATTGTTTCTGCTAAACATTAAAGTTAGGGAAATAAAACAAAACGTCAATGTGGATCGTGCCGGAATAGATCACGCACCGGCCGTCTAGTTTAGTTATCAGTCGAACACGATTACCACTCGGTCAATAGAGCTGACACGGTATCATTCGCGCGCTTGAACCTTCCATGCTAAATTTTCAGTCTGAAACTTTAATTGGGGCCGTTCATCAAGCTACAAATATAGTGCATTTTAAAAATGTACTGAATCTCCCACTTAAAAAGCATTACTTTTTACAATTCCATCTTTTAGTGAATTTTCTTTAAAAAATTAACTAATGAGGAGATCCCGACTTTTGAATTTTGAAAAAATGTCTTCAAATGAGCGCTAATTAGGCCCCCCAGAACACATATCCAGGATCAGTTTCAATATATATATATATATATATATATATATATATATATATATATATATATATATATATATATATATATATATATATATATATATATATATATATATATATATATATATATATATATATATATATATATATATATATACATATATATATATATATATATATATATATATATATATATATATATATATATATATATATATATATATATATATACATATATATATATATATATATATATATATATATATATATATATATATATATATATATATATATATATATATATATATCACACCCATAACTCAAAAAATAATGGGCCGATTTTAATTAAATTTGGTGAATACCTTTCTTTTGCTAATGGCTTGGATAAGTTCGTTAGCCAGGAAAATCGGCTCAGGTTTTCCCGGAAAATTTTGTGTTTTCTTTCGAAAAAAAATTATATCTCCAGAATTAACAAAGTAAGGGCAACCAAATTTGGTACACGGGTTTACATCCTTATAGGTAACTTACCTACCAAAATTTAGCTCTGTAGGTCAAAAGTTATAGGCATTTAAAGAAAAATAAATTGTCAAAGTTGCGATTTACAATGTCAAAATTGGCAACATTTACGCAAAGAACTTGAATCTAATACGGGCTATGGAAATAAAATGTCTCAAGAAGAATGTTTTACAAACCATGAAGTCTTAGTTTCAACCGTCATTGTCCTTCATTTTAAGAAAATATTTCCAGAAAATTCATTTCAAATAGACCCTTTCTCTGATGCTTGGCAGTAGCCTTAGCTATAGAGTTTATGGTTTAATGGTATATAAGTTTTGTAGAATTTTCGTAAAAAATCAATAAAGCTCAAAATATATGTTATTATACAACATATGAAAAAAAATGTATATATTAATTATAGGGTGTCTTGAGCTACATCTTAAAAAATTATTTCTAGAATCACAGGTGGCCCATAAGTCGTTGGTGATACAAATTTTCTTTTCTTTTTTTTTTAATGAAACACGTTATGTTATGTTATTGCATTTTTCATCGAAATATAATGCATGTTTGTAAGAAAAGAAATTCTGGACGCAGTAAGTGCGTTATGGTAGCGAATTTTGGTCAAGTGCTTCATATTTGAATAGCTCTATTTGCTATTAATCTATAAGGTTGACCAAGAAACGAGTTTTTTCGGGAACAAGTTTACTTTCGGAAATTTTTGTACATTTTCAAACAATAAAGTTATTTTCATGAAACATGGCACATTGTTTTTACTATATAGGTTACACTGGTAACCAAATTTGATGCCTGCTTTATTAAAAAAAAACACATATTTCCTATTAAAAAATATTTTTATGAAAATTCACTATTTTAATTTCGTGTCATCTGTATTTTCGCGTAATGGCATAGTCACAGCATAACAGCAATTGTTTATTATGCCGACGGCTGTGACAGTGGTATGGTGCTGAGTGTTGCCATTGACAACGGTGTTCGAGTGTTCGGGATTTTAGTGGGCGAGATTTGCCGATGGCTAGTTACGGTAGAATGTTTTACCCGTGTTATATGTATTAATTGGTTCTGTAGTATATATCAATCTACGCATGGCAGCTAACGAGTCCGTCTTTGTCAGGCATTGAACCTGGATCACTTAAGTAGTTTTAACTCATGTCTTTCAGATTTTATTTTTAATTTGGAAAAGCCTCAAATTTTTTGAAACAAATTACTTCAAATTTGCAACAGACGTTTATTTACACCATTTCTAGCTACATGTAAAGTGACTCTAATACTTTCAATAATATTTTTTGTGTATTTGGGGGGGGGGGGGGGGGATGTCCGTTTTAGCTCAGTTACGAAATCATCCGCGGTCTCCACAAAATGAAGATATGTGCCAAATAAAACGCACGCACGCAACCACCCACTCACACGCACACACATGCGCGCGCGGCACGCACACGCATCCCCCCCCCCCCCAAATTTCTCCGCAAGCACACGCCATGTTCTGCTAACAATTCAATTACACTCCCCGTATATAATAATTGAATTCAACAAGTCATCGTTTGAGTAATTGAAGTGTGCCATTATTTTGGAAAACACTCTATTTTATTAAAATAAAATTCACAAACGCACTTTACATTACAACCATTAAGTTTACTGTCGCATGATGACGTTTAAAATTTTCATTTCATAGGCAACCTGATAAACTAACTGATAATTATTTCTTATCCAAATATGCCTCGAAGTGAACGGTGCAAATTTCGAACATTTATTGTGAAGTGATAACACACAAATCTCTTTGTTTCCTAATAATGCTTTACTCTTATGAAATTTTGGGCGAAACACTCATTTCTTAGAAATTTTTTAGTAGTATTCTGATCATGTAACGAGTTGATATGTGTTTATGTGGAAATATCATTTCAACCACGCATCTTCTGTTAATAATTCGATTATACTCCTCGTAAATAAAAGTTATATTCAAAAGTCGTCGCATATTTTACTTACGTTGGAAGATGACGTTTAAAGTTTTCATCTCCTAGACAACATGATAAACTGACTAATAATTATTTCTTATCGCAAATAATGTTTAAATATCTTCAAATCAGTGGGACTTAGGTATAAGGAATGCTAATACCAATCGAAAGAACAATAAAAAGTACATGAACTAACGTTATAAAATATAGGGTGTTCTATTTAAAATAAGAGAGTTATTAGGTTTTGAAGTTGTCACGATTGACCGGTCTATTTCGGACACCCTGTCTAACTTGTACTAGCTTTAGTAAATTCCAAATATTTTGTGGCATTTTTGAATTTGCACTTCAAAATTTCAGCTCTTCAGGTTGAAAAATAAGAGATACAGGTGTGTAAATGTGACAATGTTTTGTATGAAATTTTTGAAAAAAATCAAATATCTCGAAAATGGTTGAGAAAAATGACATGACATGTTAGTGAAACCTACCATAAACTTTGACGAGCAATCTAGATCCGTAATATAAAACACCATCTTACATTTGCAATAAGAAAGTCGGTATAACCGGAAGTCTCATACTAACGTCAATATTTTCAGTGAACTGGAAATTTTGAGAAACACACGTGCGTGAATTTTCAGAATTCAATTATAAATAAACGGCTAATGGAAGGCCTACGTGGGACACTCTGTATATGCTTCAGTGTGTTCTTTATGTTAGAACCAATGAGAGAGGTTATTATAGTACATCACCACACAAATTAACCATGATTATTCGCGCTTAATGAGGACACGATGTGATGTCAACTATTTTGGGGTTAATTTTTTTTAATAAGCTACCAAATCAAATAAAGAAACTCAAACTGAAGCTTTTTACCTAATCTATGAAGTCGCTATTGGTAAACAATTCTTTCTATTTATTTGATGAGTATTTTAAATCAAATTTTTAAGGCTAGGTCCCCATGTTGTCTTTACGTAGATTTTATTTTATTATCGTCCGTGAATCAGGGGTGGCATGTTTAAAAACATTTGTTTTAAACACCTGTTTTTAAACATGTTTAAAACAAGCCTAGTGTTTAAAACATATTTTTTAAACAGTTTTAAACACATGTTTTAAAACGGTTTGTTTTAAATAACTGGGTTTTTTTCGCCTGAGTTTTTAGTTTTCTATAAAAACTTTTTAATAAATAACTTTCTTTTCAATAAATTGCTTTAATTTTATTTAAAACATATGGTAAATACAGCAGTAAATTAACACAAGAAGCAATGAGCAAGGCATTTTATTTGAGTTTGAGAATTATTGATAGTAACTTAAATAAAATAAATTGAATAAGTTAATACTATAATTGTGTATTAACAAACAAAAACAAAACCAATATCTTTGTGTATGTGTAACATGTAACGTACAACATAAGAGCAAATATTTATTTTAAAAATTCGCTAATAGAGAGGTATCGATGGTGAGACTGCAGAGTGAGACCCTAGAACCCGAAAGCAAGGTCCATTTGCATTATATATATATATATATATATATATATATATATATATATATATATATATATATATATATATATATATATATACATACATATACATATATAACCTCTTTAAAGGACCTTGGAAATGGGTTCCAGTGGCCCTAATTCGCGCTATTTTGAAGAAACTTTCCGAAAGTCTCACCATCGATACGTCTCTATTAGTGAATTTTCTTAATGAAAATTCACTAAACACTAAAAATCATTGATAAAATTCATTTTCAAAACAAAGTAACCTAACGCAGTAAAAACAAAAACAAAACAATTTTTTTTTTCTTCAAAACAAAACAAAGTATCCAACACAGAGAAAAGAGAAAAAACCTATTTAGAATATGAATTCGTTTAATTCAAACAAATAAACAATGTTACTAACTTTGCTGACTTCTCTACACCCAACTGATTTCTAAGCTTGCTCTATACAAGCCCAAATGATGAGAAAAGCCTTACGATTCCCGCAGTTGAAGCAACTGCTGTATGAAGCTGTTTTTTTTTACATCAAGCATCTCTTCACTTATTTTCCTTTCAATAGACAGCCACCAGGTGATGGGTTTTACATTTTTAATAGCATCTGGGGAAAAAAGGTACTCCTTAAAGGGTTCTGCTCTTGCTTGAAATAACATTATTATTGCCACAATATTAGTATGAAAAGTATTTGCATATTCCATAGCTTCATCAGTTTGTTTGTTGGTTAATTTTCTCCCACAAAAACGGTGATCTAATAAATTGGCAAGAAAATGACTAGGAGACGTTGCCGTTTAAAAACGTGTTCCAACTGAGGTTATATCAGCTGTAGAATAAGCTTGAAAGTTCTGAATTACAGTCAGCTAAATTTCAGTTGCTTCATTAATAGTACAATTGTTTCTCTGTACTTTGTCTAATGCCACAGAAAGTAGCTTTAAGTTTTCAAGATAATCACTAGCATTAATTTTTATAATTCATATCGTTCACTAACTTCATTCATTAACATCAATTGATAACCTATTCTCAGTACATACTTTTGACAGTATAGGCCAGTTTTCGAGATAAGATTCGAGACAGTCAGCCAGGGTGTTCCATCTGACATCCTGGGGTAATACTAAGGCTTTACCACCAGCTTGCTTATATTTAGCGGCAGCAAAGTGAGTATTTCGAAAATATTTCATATTTGTGACATGACTTTTTATATTAGGTATCTCGGTGTCATGGGAAAATATTTCATATTTGTGACATGACTTTTTATATTAGGTATCTCGATGTCATGGGCAAGTAGGTTCATGATGTGTGCTGAACACCCATAAGTTAAGATATCAGGTGATCCTAGTGTGTGTGTAGTGACAATAACTACACAATAAACAAACGATGGGTCTTCGACGACAATTTTACTTCGAACTAGTTCGTTTACCTAGACGCGATATAGAATTTTTCTTCCTCTGAAGATGTTGAGATGGTCAACGAAACGATCGTAAGGTCTCTGAAATATGTGTTGTGGTGATTTGGGTTCTCCAAGTGTACTTATGTACCTAACCTCAACACAAGAAAAGGCAAGTAGAGCACTGACACTGAGAATAAGTTTTCTTCTTTATTTTACCATTGTCGCTTGGTGAACTTATTAGCGCATATACCCAAGTTCAAATCACGTTTTGTTTTTATTCTCAGTTTTTTTTTTTTTTTAAACTTGTTTTTTATTCCATGTATAAAAAACGCGTTTAAAACAAAACATGTTTTTTGCCAACCCCGCCGTGAATGTTTTTGCTAATTTTTTTTTACTTAAACCAGAAGCTCCATCAGGAGCTGAGCAAAAGATCACTTTCCTTCACATATATTTTTTCATCCATTAGTAATAGTGCTTTTTTTTCAACATATACCCTTCCAGGGTAACACTGGCGGCGGAGGTGGAGGCGGCACCAACCTGTGCCCAGTTGGTACGTACACGTGCTTTGGTCAGGGAGCTAACAGCAACTGTGGTGCTCTCCTAGCTCCAAACATCAACCTCGCTACGGATGGTCAAGCACAACCTGGGGCTCATCCCTGGCTGGCATACATCACCGTCAACGGGGCTTATGTGGGCGCTGGTGTACTACTTAATAATTATCACGTATTGACTGCAGGGCATAAAGCCTACATGTAAGTATACTCCACGAAGATTACCAATGTATCAACATTTCAAAGACAATGAGTCGTATTTAACATGTGATGTGTTTTCCTTTAAGGCCAACAGCGGTGGAAGTTGACTTAGCATAATACGCTGGTACCATTCAGCCAGAGTCGTTATTTTGATTAATTCCTTGGGTACCCTGTATAGTAAAGTAATTAGCATAAGGATCAGCACTTGTAAAGGCTTTTTCATATGCTCAGTTCACCAGACACATTTTGGAACAACACCAGTTGACGACATGACTGTTGGAATTACTCTAACACGATCTGCGTTTTATTGGCTCTTCAATGCCTCTCGGGGTCTCTGTATTCGATCTTAAATATTGTTTTTAATTATTGTTAGAACGGGCTGATATCTACGTACCAGATCCTCCGAGTTTTTCTACAGGCATTATTGGGGAGATCGCAATTTTTAAATTTATTTCTTCAAATGCACGGTAACTAGGCCCATTATTCACCCCCACCCCCAGCCGTTTATCTCTCAAGAAAATTAATGGAAACACCTTTTTTCGTATTGTACATACCGCAAGAATGTAACTTGTCACTTCCGAGTTGTTGGAAATAATTGTCTGCATATCATTTTTGTGTGTACTAGCGATAGTTGACTCTCTGTAGCAATGAATATCACGTCAAGGAACGCGAGTGGTGTGTCCTTCAGGCATGGGATTGGATAATCGGTGCCAGCAAGATGGACAGCTTATAATACAAATTATTATTGAAACGTAATTTAAACAAAGCACTCAGAAAGTGCCAACCCCAAGGAGGAGCAATCCTCCAGCAAGACTCTGGCACCTGTAACTAATCGAAAGCAAGGACGAAATATTTCCAGAATAAGGGAACAACAGTTTTAGACCGCCCGAAAATGTTAAGCTCCAAGCATCAGTATGGAGCACTGAATTACCTAACCAAACCTAAGATGATATACTTAAACATGTACTGTAAAGCATGTTTAAGGCAACCTTGGGATATTTTGACAAATTCTGAAAGAGGTAGCATTAGCTTGTCAAAGTTTTTTGAATCGGCAACGTAATTTCCTACAAATTTAAAGAACTTAAATGTTACTCTCTTTATGTCCACAGATGTGATGGCAGAAGGGTAAACACCAAAATATTTACAAAGTGAAGACTGGAACCTGTGATGAGCGCTAATGAGTTCACTTGAAGAACCCAAGTCGCCAAAAACAAAGCTGATGGTAACTTCATTTGGAAGACTCAAATTACAACACAGACGATCGTTTCACTGACCAAGTTAGCCTCCTCAGAGGATGAAACATTCTTGACGCTAATTTGGTTTGTGAAATAATCGTCTGTGTTGTGGTTATTTGGGTTCTCGAAGTGTACTTATAAGTGCTCACACCTTAAGGTAATCCAAGCTCTTCATTAACGCCGGTGGCACACCACATCTGAATCGCAAGGACACAGTAAAGACTAAGATAAACCTGCCGTGTCCTGTATTATATACTGTTTATTTGGTCGTGATTTGGCCACTAGTGTGACTAATAAATAGAAAAAAAAATCGGAACGCAGCAAGTGCGTTATAGTAGTCAATTTTCATAAGAATTTTGCAATATCAGTGCGGCATACTACTAAAATTAATACTTCAAATTTAAGCAGACCTTGATGATCGGTTTTAGAGAGTTTTTAAGAATTTTTTTGAAAGTGTTGCCATCGATATATTTCTCTTACCAAAAATATTATAGTCTTGTGTTCAACAATGAACAAACTCATTTTGTTATGAAGCTAGAAAAGTTAAATTTGGTATATCTAGGTACTCCGAAAGGGAAAGTATCTGCCAAATTATAAACGTGGAGGGATTTTTCCATTTAATCGCCTGGATAATTTCGTTTCAGTCAACCTAATTGTACCGGTTTTTCTAACAAAAAGTGTTTTTTTTTTTTAATAACAAATTCTCTGTTGGCGAATTTTATTCATAAAAATTCACAAACATCAACAATAAAAATCATGTACTGAAAATTATAATTGCAGATTCAAAGGTGACAAAGTTTTAAAGAAAAATGAGAACTAGGTTGAAACGTATGAAATCTGGAAACTGTTGTTTCTATAAAATATTACAATGAAATAAAAAAAGATGTAAGATGAATTGCTAGAGAATAGAACCGGACCCAGAACCCCGGCTACCCGCGTGTCAGCAGCGTATCTGTCGAATACGTTACCGATCGGCCAACGAGAATACATAACTAGTGCCTGCAATCACATCATTTTTAATTTCATGCCTCCGACATTCTGACGACGTGCGAGAGTGGGCTGTATGTACTTTACTTTCACTTTTACTTATTGACATGGTGTTACCACCGGTTTCGGTATTTTAGTGGGCGACATTTCGCGACCGCTAGGTCGGAGAGTATGTTTTACTTGTTATTTCTATTCTTTCCTACTGCGGTATGTATCAATATACGCATGGCAGCTAACCACTCCGTCTTTGTCAGGCATTGGATTTTAGCAACTTAAGTCGCTTCAATTTAGGTCCTTTGGATTTTATTTTTAATTTGGAAAAAACTTGCGAAAAATTTTGCGAACGAAATTACTTGAAATTCATATTAGAGGTTTACTTGCATAATTTCTAGCTACATGTAAAGTATCATTCCAGTTATTCCAAAAATCTCCCTATAGATGATTTACGAACTCGTCCGCGGTCTTAACGAAATGAAGATATGTGACAAGTTTCGTTCAAGTAAGTTAATTATTTTTTGAGTTCATAGATAGATACATACATACATACATATATATATATATATATATATATATATATATATATATATATATATATATATATATATATATATATATATATATATATATATATATATATATATATATATATATATATATATATATTTATTTATTTATTTATATATACACTTTATTTGTTTGCTGTATTTTTTGTGTTTTTTATTTGTTTACATGGACTGCAGTTTCGAACCTTCCTCGTTCATCATCAGTACGCTACTGACTCTGATCGTTCCCGTGTGAAATTGTACCTGACTTCTGCGTGTTTAGTTTCTGTTGGTCGGTTTACAGTTCTCTGATTGGTTGTATTTTCGGTCTGTGTCGATTGTATCGGTTTCGTGTTTTGATGATTGTAGTATGATAATTTGTCTATTTGCATGGCTTTTATTAAGTTTTGTTTAAATGTTTGTAATTGTATTTGTTCTAGGATTGATTGTTTCTTATTGTTTGTTTGATACATTGTCCTTTTTTTATTGCATGTGTTACAGTCTACTTTATATATTTCGTTTAATTCATGTGGCTTGCGCTCTTGTTTTTTGTTTATTTTGTTTATTATTTTGTTATTGGTTTTGTAGCTCATTTTTAAGTCTTATTGTTTGAGTGTTTGTGTTAGTTTTTTGATGTGGTGGTTGTAAGTAAATGTTGTGTATTTTGTGTTTGTTTCTGGTGTTTTGTGTTCGGTTTTGTTGATTTGTTTATTTTTGATTTATTTTACTAGTTTTTCTATTATTTTGTTGTTGTATCCATTTCTTTGTGCTATTTGTATTATGATGTTGTATTCCTTTTCTCGTTCGTGATTTGGGAGTGGCAAATTTAGAATTCTCTTTATTAAGTTTAAAGGAATACAACATCATAATACAAACAACATTTACACTTTCATATATTAAGCAAGTTTCCATTTTAATTTTCTATGTTTAGCTTAATAACACTTAAATACTGTCAACAGGAGGACACCAAATACCATCCGAGTATTTATGGGAGTATATACTCCAACAATGTTAGCAGGACTACCTAACAGTACCGTGGAAAAAGTTATATTTGCCAATGGTTTTGTAAATCAAACGCTCAAAAATGATATAGCAATACTAAAGCTTGCAACTCCCATGGGATTAGGTGTCCAAGCCAACGTAAATACAGCTTGCTTGCCTCCTGCAGGGGCATCTTACGTGGGCATGAAGTAAGTAAAATTATGGCTAGATTTTGTATGCCTATCAAACTGCTTATTTATTATCCTTGTTATCTGTTCGTAAAGCCTATGGCTAGTGGAGAATCATTACATTGCCACCCCTGCATTGGAACACACGCACAGATACTCGTATTTTCAAACCTTATCATTAAGTCTACTTCGCAAAGATGAAGACGAACACATTTTTACTAATACACTAATGTAATTTTTAGCGAATTTTATTAGTATTATGTATATACATTATCGATCAATAAATAACCGTGTTAGGAATAAAAACGCAAGTTTTGCAGATGTTTTTTTTTAATTTTAGTGAATTTTCGTAGAAAAAATTCACTAATGGGGAGATCTCGAATTTTGAAAAAATGTCTTCAAATGAGCGCGAACTAGTTCCCATATCCGGGATCTGTTTCGAAATTTATATATATATATATATATATATATATATATATATATATATATATATATATATATATATATATATATATATATATATATATATATACAGTGTGGAACAGCCAAATGGAATAAATTCGATAACGGATAAATGAGGACGTGTTGGGAAAAACGCTTGGACACGTCGATTTGTATTTTTAACTGCGCATCTTTTTCAAGAAAAAAAAATTATATAGGGTGCGTCATGTGACAGTGGCCAATACCAACTTTCTTATTTTAAATACAAGCCCCTGTATATTATTAATTTTTTGGATTCTTCAGAAAATTCTAGACATAATTCATGTACAATGTCCTATACCTATCTTCAACTGTTTCGGAAATATTAAGTATTTTCAGATTTATTACAAAAATTAACATTAAAAATAGAAAATTATTTTATTTCACAAATTCTAATAAGAAATACTGATTATTTCTTAATAATTTAAAAAAACAAAAAAAAATTAATGTCAATGTAGTAAATGTTCAAAATGCTCGCCACGAACATCTTGGCAACATGCTAATCTGGTATAGAAATGTCTTCTAACATTACTCAACATCTCAGGCGTGACTGATCTAATCGCAAGCGTGATTCGTCTTTTTAAGTCATCTAAGTTGAGGGGCTTAGTTTTGTATACAATACTTTTGACATATCCCCACAAAAAGTAGTCTAATAGCGACAGATCAGGAGATCGTGCTGGCCATTCTATCGATCCGCGCCTCCCTATCCACCGATTTGGAAAAATTTGGTTCAGGTACTGCCGGACATTGATTTGGTAATGGGGCGGTGCTCCATCTTGCTGAAACCATATTTTATTGGCAGGAACTTGTGGGTTTGCTGGATCTGGATATAAGTTTGTCAAAGTTGGCACGACATTATTTTGGAGCAGTTCTAAATATTTATCCCCATTCAAGTTGCCATCAATGAAAAAGGGACCTACGATATGATTTCCAACAATTCCTGCCCAAACATTAACTTTTTCAGGATATTGCGTATGTTGCTCTCTCATCCAATGAGGATTCTCATTAGACCAATAGCGGCAATTTTGACGATTAACATGACCGTGAAGTGTAAATGTGCTCTCATCAGAAAACAAAACATCTTCTAATTGGATCACATTGTTATCTAACATTGCCATCATTTGTTCACAAAAATACGTTCTCCTATCGAAATCGTCCTCCATGAGCTCCTGAGTTGGTATCATTTTATAGGGATGCATTTTACTTTCCTTTAATGTTCGAAAAATTGCTGTGTGGCTAACGTTGAATAGTTGGGCTGCTTGTCGACCAGAAGTATGTGGGTTTTCTTGAAACTCAAGCGTAATATCCAATTTCGTATCATCACTTACTGCATTGGCAGCTACTTTTTTTATCTGTCTCACATGACCAAGCTCGCGAAACTGCTTTTCTATTTTGCTAATTGTTCCTTGGGATACAGGCGGCAAATTTGGAAATTTTTCGTGAAATAAGCGAGACACTTCCATCTGTGTCCGTGTGTTATCTCCATAACCAATCATTTGTAGAATGGTTATTTTGTGCATTTCTGTTAAATGAACCATTTTTCTGATATTATTACGTACAGTTAACGAAATTCAAACGACAATAGCACTGACACTAATCACTACTGTCATGCAGGCAGACAACAAGTTGCTAAGGCTACGAGTTTTATACGAACAGAAAGAAAACTGTTTTTGTTTTTGTTTCATTTCATATCAGTAAAAAGAAACGCAGGAATGGTTTTTGTTTACTTTCTCATTATCAAGAGCTGAATGGGAAATAAGTATTGAATGCAATGTAGCGAATTTGTGAAATAAAATAATTTTCTATTTTTAATGTTAATTTTTGTAATAAATCTGAAAATACTTAATATTTCCGAAACAGTTGAAGATAGGTATAGAACATTGTACATGAATTATGTCTAGAATTTTCTGAAGAATCCAAAAAATTAATAATATACAGGGGCTTGTATTTAAAATAAGAAAGTTGGTATTGGCCACTGTCACAAGACGCACCCTATATAATTTTTTTTTCTTGAAAAAGATGCGCAGTTAAAAATACAAATCGACGTGTCCAAGCGTTTTTCCCAACACGCCCTTATTTATCCGTTATCGAATTTATTCCATTTGGCTGTTCCACACTGTATATATATATATATATATATATATATATATATATATATATATATATATATATATATATATATATATATATATATATATATATAGGGTGTTACTTAATGATAGGGCGTAATTTCAAGGGCGCGTTCCTGAACCAAATTCAAGTAGTAAAGTTCATATAAACATGTGTCCTGGAGAGTCTGGTTTTCAAGATACAGGGTGTCAAAATTTAAAAAAAATAAGTGTTTTTTTATTAATATCTCAATGATTCTTTTGCCCATTTTGTTGAAATCCGGCAGGGTTATTCACTGTAATAAGACGCTAAGTTGGCACTAACTAAAGGATAATTATAAGTTCCAGTGGCATCTCAAGGGGCAGTCTCACGAATAATATTGACTAAAAAAATGTACGCTACTGAGTTTTTTTATTTTTTTAAGATTAAGCACCTAAAAATACAAGTTTTTTGCCTCTTAATATCTTTTCGTATATTACTTCCTTTTCGAGGAAAAAAATGAAAAGAAATTCATTGTATGTCGAATAAATGTTAAAATAAAATCAAGTTAATTGTGATCGTTGCTGGGAAACGTTGCTTTGTCATTATGAACATAACGTTTTTGACTTTCTGTGACAGTTTTTTATTATTTTCCCTTTGGTCAAAAGGTTAATTGTGCTATTAAAAAATGGTAAATAACTATTCTAATTTGGAGATGACACAAATGCATTTTCTTTATGGTCTTGCCAATGGTAATTCGGCGGAGGCCCGGCGGCTCTATCAAGAAAGGTATCCTGATCGTGTCCTTCCAGGTAGAGAAATATTCATAAACGTTCATCGTCGTCTGGCTGAATCTGGCAGTTCTAAACATAATACCTCTGACGGAAGACCTCGTACAATTCAAACTCCAGCAGTTGAGGAGGCTGTCCTACATGCGGTCGAAGAGAATCCTGCAACTAGTACCCGATAAATAGGTAGGGAATTAGATATTTGCTATAAAACAGTATGGGAAATTTTAAGAGATTCCCTGCTGTACCCTTATCACGTACAAAGAGTTCAGGCACTTCTGCAAAGAGATTTTGAACCGCGTACGCAATTTTGTAGATGGTATCATCAAAGACTTGCAGAAAATCCTCACTTTGATTCCATCATTATGTTTACGGACGAAGCCCATTTTTCCAGAAATGCAATAATTAATTTTCGAAATAATCATAACTGGGCCCAAGAAAATCCTCACGCTATTACAGAGACACATTTTCAGGAACAATTTTATGTCGACGTTTCGATTGGTATTATAGATGACTATTTGATTGGACCATTTTTTTACCATGACGTCTTAACGGACAATCTTACAGTCAATTTCTACAAACTGATTTGCCTCTGCTTCTTGAAGATGTTCCTTTATATTCACGTCAACAACATTGGTTCATGCATGATGGTGCTCCTGCCCACTTTAGCATATTGGCTCGTGAGTATTTGAATGGAGCTTACCAAAATCGTTGGATAGGTCGTGGAGGACCACAATTCTGACCACCTAGATCGCCTGATTTAAACAGCATAGATTTTTATTTGTGGGGGCGCACCTAAAAGCATTAGTTTATGTTACACCAATCGAGACAGAAGAAGAACTTAGGAATAGAATTGTTGACGGATGTGAAACCATACGTAACACTAATGGAATTTTCAAAAGAGTTCGACGCTCGATGGGAAGGAGAGCACAAGCCTGCATAGAAACGGGAGGTAGTCATTTCCAACATTTTTTGTAAATAGTTATTACTTTTCATTTGTTAGATTTTAAAAAATGGCTTAGAAATAAATAATCTGAACAATCACAATTAACTTGATTTTATTTTAACACATTTTCGACATGCAATGAAGTCGTTTTTATTTTTTTCCTCGAAAAGGAAGTAATATACGAAAAGATATTAGGAGGCAAAAAAATGTATTTCTAGCTGCTTAATCTGAAAAAAATTAAAATTAAAAAAAACTCAGTAGCGTACATTTTTTTAGTCAATACTATTCGTGAGACTGCCCCTCGAGACGCCACTGGAACTTATAATTATCTTTTAGTTTGTGTCAACTTAGCGTCTTATTACAGTGACTAACCCTGCCAGATTTCAACAAAATGGGCAAAAGGATCATTGAGATATTAATAAAAAACCAATCTTTTTTTTAACTTTGACACCCTGTATCTTGAAAACCAGACTCTTCAAGACACATGTTTATATGAACTTTTCTACTTGAATTTGGTTCAGGAACGCGCCCTTGAAATTACGCCCAATCATTAAGTAACACCCTGTATATATGTATGTATGTATCTATCACACCGATAAGTTCGTTAACCAGGAAAATTATAGGTTTTCCTTCGGAAAAAACTTTATTTTTGAAATTAACAAAGCTATGGTAACAAATTTAGTATATATATATATATATATATATATATATATATATATATATATATATATATATATATATATATATATATATATATATGTATGTATGTATGTATGTATGTATGTATGTATGTATATGTATGTATGTATCACACCGATAACTCAAAAAATAATGGGCCGATTTTGATAAAATTTGGCATGTACCTTCCCTTTGTAAATGGCTTGGATAGGTTCGTTAGTCAGGAAAATCGGAAGCGGTTTTCCGGGAAAATTCTAAGTTTTCTTTCGAAAAAAATGTTTATCTCAAAAAATAAAAAAGCTATGATAACCAAATTTGGTAGGTAGATTTACGATATAAAAAGTAAACTATACTCAAAAATTTAGATTTCTATGTTACAAGAAAAAAAGTTATAATAAAATATTTTGTGCAGATCATTTCTATGAAAATTCACTACCATAACGCACTTGCTGCGTCCAAGCTTTTTTTGAAAATTAAAAGATTTTCGCAGAAAAATTGGCTAGAACTGACTGGCTAGCAAAATTACCTAAACAGCTTATAAGAGAAAGGTACCTGCCAAATGTAATTCTGGCTCATTTAAAATATTTATCTAAAATCATTAACTCTCTAAAAGTCAATGTTTTTATGAAAATTCTCTACAAGTTTGGATGTTAAAACGATTAGCGAACGCCGTTGTCGGAAAAGCCCTCTAAAGCGTTATTTCTTTTATAGCTGTACAGTCGCTGGTTGGGGTCAAACTTCGTTTACTTCTGGTGATGCACCAACAAACCCTATGAAACAGGTTACGGTGCTGATAGTGCCATATGCTACATGCTACCAAGCGTTTAGTAGCCCGTATCTTCTGGGTAACAACGTTCAAGTCTACCTGGATGAAAATGACATTTGTGCAGGAGGACAAACTATGAAAGATGCATGCACGGTAAGTTGAACTGAAAAAAATAAGTGCTTTTGTGTAATCAAAAAAAAAAAAGTTTCCCCAAAACACAAAAATTAAAACAGTGTAAAGCTTTGTTGACTTCGCGTGGTAAAATCGGCACAAATGTTGTTTAGCCGCTGCGGATGTGGGTGAAAGTGCAACCAAGTCAAATGCTGCATCGACGGACTGATTAGCAACTGTCCTCAGCCAATACCTGGCGTTGTTTAAGCTCTCTTTAACATCACAGCCGTACAACGCGAGAGGAAAGTATTCTCCAGAATCAGCGTGGGTAACGTTCGGTAGACTGAAGACCCGCATCTTACCGCATAAACAAGCGTCGTTTTGGGGCTTCTTAAAGGAACCCCTTTTTACCCTTGCTGAAGAGGACAGAAGTGGTATCACATCCTGCTGCTGCATGGAACAACAGGAGGTGGTCATGGAGATTTTAAAGGGCGCCGATTAACTTCTTACTGCCGAAGAGCCGGGGTTCTGCATTGTTTTTTCCTGGAATCAACATTTGAACGTTACTTCCAAGGTTGGATGTTGTAGCCATTAGAAAGAGAAGGTCGATCTCCTCGCTTACTATTACTGATTCCGCGCCGTTGTTGGCAGCTGGCACACTGCACGGGTTATAGCTCACACTCATTTGAAAAAAAAATCCAAAATTCAAAAGTCGGGATCTCCCCATTAGTGAATTTTTTGTACGAAATTTACAAAAAGATATCAACATTCATTATTATTAGCTTCAACACTAGACGGATCAAATAGCTTTTTTTTGAGGAGACTAACCTCTACCGCTGGACTAGGAGGTCGGAGGTTCTAATCCCGTATTCCGACAGTCTCACTCGAATATGGAAAGGCCGGCTTCTGATGATTTATGGGTGGTGTCCTTTGTTTATATGTGTATGTAAGCTCCCCCACACAAGTCCAAACCTTCTAGGTGCGGAGTTTGTCTGCTGTGTGCGGAGATAAAACACGATCACAGATCCAATTTGCTGACCTATTTCAAAACAAACAAAAATGTCCTGATTTGCCGCCTGTATCCAAAAGAACAATTATTAAAAATGAAAAGATATTTCGCGAGCTTGGACATGTAAGCCACATAAAAAAACCTTCTAATGTACTTAGTGATGATACCAAGTTGGATATAATACTTATAGAGAAAAAGCCACATACTTCGAGTCAACAAGCAGTCACAAGATTGGATCTTAGCCATTCATCGATTATTCGAATATCAAAAGAAAATAAAATGCATCTCTATAAATTGATGCAAAGTCAGGAGCTGATGGAAGACGATTTTGATAGAAGAACAAACGTAATACCCTAAAAAGGTTAATATTTGAACAGGAATAATTGGAAACCATGTTATTGGTCCCCTCTCCATTGATGGCAATTTGAATATGAACAGTTAATGGAAGACGATTTTGATGGAATAACGTCTTTTTGTGAACAAATGATGGAAATGTTAGACAACAATGTTATCCAACTAGAAGATGATTGGTTTTCTGATGAGTGCCGTTGTACACTTCACGGCCATGATAATCCTCCAAATTGTCGCTACTTGTCTAAAGATAATCCACACTTAATGAGAGAAGAACATACGCAATACCCTGAAGACGTTAATGTCTGGGCAGGAATAGTTGCAAACCATATTGGTGCCTTTTTCGTTGATGAAAATTTGAATGGAGATAATTATTTAGCACTTTGGCAAACTTATATCCTGATCGAGCCAATCCACAAGCTCCAGCTAATGTGATATGGTTCCACCAGGACGGAAGACCAATACATTGCCAAGTCAATGTCCGGCAGTACCTCGGCTCAACATTTCCGAATCGGTGAATAGGGAAGCGAGGGTCGTAGAACGGCCAGCACGGTAACCCGATCGTACGCTAGTAGACTTCTTATTGGGATACGTAAAAAGTATAGTATTTAAAACCACACCGCGTGATTTAAATCACTTAAGAAGAAGAATAACGTTTGCCATTAGGTCGGTCACGCCTCAGATGTTGATTAAAGTTCAAAGACATTTTTATTCAGGATTAGGATGCTGCCAAGACGTTGTAGGCATGCATTTTGAACATCTCCTACATTAATTGAAGTGTTTTTATTTTATTTTTTTCATTACCAAGAATGAAACGTGTCAATCAAATGAATTTCTTTATTTTTACAGTAAATTTAAAAACCATAATATTTTAATAGAGAATGAAGAGATCTTTAAAATGAGTTATCACAAGCCCCTACTTCCAATTTAAAAATTTGAAGGTTGCAACTCTCATTCTAAGAGGTTGAATGTAGGGGTGATGTTTTCACAGTGCAGAATGCCATTTGTTAATGTAAATTTAACGTGTTTCGGGTTTTTTAATAAATATGAATAATAATTGAGATACTGAATTTATCATTTAATTTGACTGTGCCACAGTGTAGAACGAATTCGCCAAGTGGGGCCACAGTAATCAATGAAGAAAATTTTAAAACGGTGCAATTTCTCTACGGACAAATATTATTCTAAAACAAAGATACGGCAAAGTGATGCATGTTTTGTCTCAGTTACAATAATAAAACACACATATCACTTATGCCGTCTATTTGACCGTTTGTTTGACTTCCAGAAAATGATGTTCTCAATTGGTCTCGTAAATGTTTCTGTAGATGTTCATCGATTGCTCTACATAGTTTGGAAATATAAATTGTCAATAAATTTATATTTTTATTGTTACGTTCTACGGGGTTCTGGATTTGTTGATTAACAAAACACAGCTTTCCAAACTACTAATTTATTATTACCAACTATTTTCCAACACCAGTGTCAACTAAAATATATGTCTTCTCTATTATTAAATGTCCATAGAACTATATTCCACTATCGCCTTCTATGATCGCTTCCTATACACCAACACTTACTGTTAACTCGCTTTATACTCTATGATCACTTCACACCACCTTATTCAATACTGAACTAACTTACTCTGCGCACCGCTTGTCTATTTATACTGTCTATAGAGATTCTAGACGTTCTAAACTATTCTACACCTGTCACTTCTGGTCTATTCTAGAAATGTCATTCCAGAGTGTTCGGTCTGACAATATCATAACGATATTGCATACATTACTATGATGGTAAAACGTTTTGGAGTAAATAAATATACAGATTTTTATTGGGTTCTGGTAAATCTGAAAAAAAAATGTTATGATACATACAGATATTTCTGACAGCTACTTACTCATTCACTTTTTTTACAGCAAGACGGTGGTGCTCCCTTAGTTTGTTTGAGCAATCAAAGATACTACATAGCAGGATTGGTTATATGGGGTAAAAACTGTGGACAACCGGGAGTATATGGAGTGTATGTGAGTGTGCCTGCATTCAAAACTCGCATCGACACAGCCATAAGAGGACTAAATACGAATCTTCAAGGGACGAATAGTTTTTAGCATAGCCATAAAAATAAGTAGCTCAGAGTTTAAGATACAAAATATGCAAAATGTTTACGCCAATATATCACGACAGTGTCGCCATCTCCAGATGGTTGACATTTGCTCTTCGCGTTAGAAAATCTAAATTAAACACTATCACTGCGTAGCACTGTGCAGTGGGATTGGAAAACGTAGAAATAAGGGGGGAAATGCATGTTGCATATACTTTTGACATTCTCTTCACCTCGCGGGAATATATGCAGGGTGTTTTAATAAACATGTTCCGTCACTCGAGTTACATCACCCGCTATAATGCCGTGTTGATAAAATGCATCCATGGATTGATAGGATGTTAAACAAACATTCACCGCGGATATGTGAAAACCGCTGATTAATTACATTTAGCTTATTATTTGTTTAAATGGTTTTATTTCATAATGTCATCTAAGATTTATAATTGGCATTATTGTATTTGTTATAAGTTTGTTTTGTTTGAAAGTGCCAAAAGGGCCTTATCCAAACTCACGTAACAATAAGACATGTTTGCTTCGCTTCGTAGCTACCGGGCGTTAAATGTATATATATATATATATATATATATATATATATATATATATATATATATATATATATATATATACATAGTGCTTTCGAAAAGTAACGAATAAATTCATCATTTCATCTTTCTGAAATTGGGTGTTTTTCGAAAAAATCCTCTGACACGTCGATTTGGTTTTAAACAAAGACCTTTTTTAACATACGACCTATATTTGTAAAGTCATCGTTGTTCGAGATATGGCGTCACCGACAATTTTTTTTAAATGGCAACCCCCAATTTCGACCACGCCATGTGAAAGAGCGTGTCATTCTACGTACACATCGTCAAAAATTATGGCTGTCTGATAGTAGCCTAGGAGACCAGAAATGTTTTTTTATTGCTGTCAAATAAAAACTTTAAATCGTACTTCGGTAAATAGTTTTTTTGAGTTATCTCCTTAGTTCTTATCTTTGGTTTGGCAAAACCAGTGTGTTTGAAGTGCTTATTGAGCAGTGACTTTTGTCATTTTATAAAAGAATTGTTAAATTAACTGAACGAGAACGAATTGATATTCTTTGCATGATCGGATTTGGAGACAGGATGCGCACCCAAAAAAAAAGTAGTTGAATTGTTCAATAAAACTCATCTTGATCGGCATCCCATTAGCCAAAGCATGGTAAGCAATATTGAGTATAAATACCGTAGCTTTGGGCATGTTCGTGATCTTCTAAATCTGGTCTACCTTCAAAATCAGAAGAAAATCAACTTAATGTTTTGTTGGCGATACAGGAAAATCATCACTTAAACTTAACCAATTGGCTTTGATTTCAATATGGCAGCGTCCACAGTTCACAAAATTATAAAAAAGCGAACTATCATCCTTATAAGGTATGTCTTGTTCATGAGCTATCTGAAGATGACTGATCGGCGAAATCAATTCTGCGAGCAAATGCAAGAACTATGCACTAATTATAATATTTTCGTAAAAAAACTACTTTTCTTCTGAGGAGGCTACGTTTGTTTTGAACGACCATGTCAATAGGCAAAACTGCCGTTATTGGGCTACCGAGAATCTTCGATGGATGATGGAGTATCACACTCAACGTCTTCAGAAAGTTAAGTGTGGTGC
Source organism: Tillus elongatus (assembly GCA_964006375.1). Lineage (NCBI taxonomy): Eukaryota > Metazoa > Arthropoda > Insecta > Coleoptera > Cleridae > Tillus > Tillus elongatus. Next base: position 130,429,484 of record OZ023262.1, read on the forward strand.
GTCATAGTCGACGGAAGAATTCTGGATCCCTATTTTATCAACGTGAAGCTTACTGGTGCAAAATATTTGGATTTTCTTCGCGACGACCTTATTCCTGAACGAATAACTTTATATCCAGATATAGAGGAACGTGATCTTCCGTCAAATGTCATTTTCTTTCAACACGATGGTGCACCTCCCCATTATCCAACACCTATCCGTGCTTATTTAGATGTGGTATTCCCGAATCGCTGGATAGGGAGAAGGGGGCCGATTGAGTGACCAGCTGGATCGCCAGATGTTACACCCCTAGATTACTTCTTGTGGCGGTACTTAAAAAGCAAGGTATACGTTAATAAACCGGAGAATTTAGAAGATTTAAAAGTAACAATTCGTCAAGAGATACATCGTCTACCTCCTGAGGTTATTGACAATGTTCAAAAAGAATGTAGTAATCGTCTTGGCTCCTGTCAGGCAGCTAACGCTGCACAATTTGAACAGTTCATTTAGTTGATTTTTTACATAATTGTTATCATTAAATTTAGTATTTTGTAATTTAAAATCTTAATTTTTTGGCTAACCTACATGCTCACGCTAATGAAATCGTGGTCGCAATTGGGGGTTGCCATTTAAAAAAATTGTCGGTGACGTCATATCTCGAACAACGATGACGTCACAAATATGGGTCGTATGTCAAAAAGTGTCTTTGCTTAAAACAAAATCGACGTGTCAGAGGATTTTTTCGAAAAACTCGCAATTTCAGAAATAATTAATTTATTAGTTACTTTTCGAAAGCACTGTATACATATAAAGGGTGTTTCATTAAGGGTGAAGAGGTACCATATCCAAGGAATGGATGGTACAAGATATTTGCGAAAAAAATCCTGTTACGGAAAGGGGCTGGAGGAAAATGCTGGAAATTATTTTTCAGTTCCTAACTCTGCCGCCTGTGGGCCGCAAATGCTATGGTCATGTGAAATATATATAAATATAAAAGCTATCAAAAATAGTGCTACAAATTGAATCATAACTTCCACATAGCTGTGATAATCTACTCTCCTCACAAAGACATTCTCATGAAGTAAATTTAGGGTCCATGACTTAACCATAAAGAACATATTAGTATTTCTGTACCTATCTGAAACGTTATATTAGTTGACTTTGAACGAAAAAATGTCAATTTTCACCAAATCACCCCTCATTTGCCCCATATCCCCAGAAGCGATCTTACCCAAAAACATTTTCGAGGCGTTCCTTTCTCGGGTGCTAACTGGATACCAAATTTGAAAGTGATATCTTAATTGGTTCGAAAGTTATTACGCCTACTAACAGGCAGACGTTCCATGATCCAGTTTTCTATATGTTTATATTTACTACAAATTTCCAAATTTCTCCAAAACGACTGTAGCAATCCGAATGAAATTTGGAGCTTGAAAGTTATTTAAGCTAGTAAATATTCTACTGCTAAAAAATGTGGTCACCTTCATCAGTGCCGTGCGTATGTGCTATCAATGCAATACTTTTCCAAAAAATTATAAAATCGGTGCGCTACTTACTTCTTTTACTTTTGTTAGCACAGTTAGTTATGTCGTTTAGTTCCTGTCAGAGAAGCTATCCACTGACCTTTTGTTAATTTCGATCTCTTTTATAAGATAAATGCAATTATATTGTGTTACGTCCTGGGCTGAATCAAAAAATCAGGCTGTTACTGCCATTTACTTGTCAAAGTGATAGATGCGGTTTAATGCACTAAATGCACTTTTAAAATTATACTTTGGCAGAATTATCTGATAAGTTATTAGTTTATGGTGAAGACAAAATGGAAGCGAAGCAGCGATAATTTATCATGGCAGGTTTCCCGCATGAACAGATGCCAGCAAAAATATTTTTTTTTACATATTTGCAGGCGTTTAAGGAAAATCGATGTCTTAGAACCTTTAAAATCTAATTCTGGGCGCAGAAGATACCGACGAACTGTTCAAGTTGAAGAGTCAGTTATCAATGCAGTGGAACGTAACCCCACTAAAAGTACCAGAATCATTTCTAACGAAATAAGAATTATCTCCGCCTCCGCATCGTAGAGCCTCGGTGGTTCTGGGGTAAGAACGTGTGCCTCTGAACCGAAAGGTACTGGGTTCGATCACATGATTCTCCTTTCACTTTTTCAGTACAAACTGTATAATTAACATCAACCGAGGTTCTGGCATTGTACTTGAGCAAGTTGAATGTCTGCACGTTCCGCCCTTCGGAGGGGGCGTAAAACTGTCGGTCCCGTGTCCATGCGATGTTGGTCACGTTAAAGATCCCTACCCTCCTTACAGAAAGGCAGGAGTTCGGCAAAATTTCCAGGATAGTGAGGTGAAACTGCTCCCTGGCGTCGGTTATTGGCCATAGTTGCGGAAATAGGCCGACGTTAAAGAAAAAACACACACACACACACATCTCCGCATCGTCTCCACACAGAATCTGGCAAGAGCAACAATTAAAACCATATCACTACACACGTGTTTAAGAATTTTTACCGAGAGATTATGGGCCTAGACAAGAATTTTGTCAGTGGCTTTTAAATAAGTTAGAAAACGTATAACAGTTCTCTCATCGTTCTTTTTACAGACGAAGCATTTCCATAACTTGCATAACTGGTCTGAGGAAAATCTCTATTTACTAAGAATAGCAAACTCGCAGTATCAGTTTTCTGTAAATATTTGCGCTGGTAAAAGACTGAGGTTGGACATTGTGGCTGGAAACTGAAAGAAAAAGCAGAATCACCCGAAAAACAACAAACATAATAACAGATAGTTATCCGCTAGTAACGTATTTCGACAACGAATTTGTCTTCATCAGTAACTGTCGCTAACTAGTTAGCTGTCGTGACAGTTACTGATGAAGACAACATCGTTGTCGAAATACGTATCTAGCGCATAACTCTGTTATTATTTTTGTGATTTTTAGGGTGATTCTGCTTTTTGTGTCATTTGAGCTGGTATTGTTGGAAATGAAATATTAGTCCAGTGATTTTGCGACATAGACTGAATCATGTGTCAAATTTTCTGATGAATAATCTGCCCGAACTATTACCTGTGTTAGTGAGGAATAGAATGTGGTTCCAACACGATTTTGCGGTTGGCGTTAGGGAGTACCTCTCGAAAAAATAATTTAATCGCTGGATTTCCAGTAGCATGGCCACCACGATACCCTGATTTGAATCCCTTGATTTGTTATCTATGGGGCCACATAAAGGAGCATGTTTACAAGACACCAGTACAAACATTTAAAGAACTTTTACAACACATAGAACTAGCATTTGTAAGAGTTCAGCAAAATCATCGCATCCGTGCAAGAGTAAGGTCTTTGCCCCGACGATTGGGGGTTTGTAGTGAAGCCGCACGGGGTCATTTTCAACACTTGCTGCGATTCTATTCTGGTACTTTTATCTAGTAAATAGTTTAAATTAGGGATCTAACAAATGTTTCGGAAAATTAAATACACTACATAACACAACATAACTGCATTTACCTTATAATTAGAGATCGAAATCGACAAAATATCAAGAGGTAACTTTTAAGAGCCACTGAATGACCTACATAACTGTGCTAAAAAAAATTCAGTGGCGCACAGGTTGTTTCAGTAAAATATGTACTAATTTAAATAACTTCCACCCTCCAAATTTCATTCGGATTGCTACAGTCGTTTTGAAAAAATTTGGAATAAACCAAAAAAATATTTAACATCCTTTTATGAAACGAAGCAAAATCGTAGCTATGTCTATAGAAAAAAAGTATTATTTTTACATGAGCTATCTAACCACGAGCGATGGCACATGCTTTTTAAGACACCTATATATATATATATATATATATATATATATATATATATATATATATATATATATATATATATATATATATATATATATATACATACACAGGGTAGATCAAATTCGAACCTCACCAATACGATCTTGCAATCCGTAAAAGATACGAGGATGGTTAAACTGGGACAAAGTCGCGCGCTCGATGGTGATAAATTATGTGAAAGAAAATTTGTAATGTCATTTTTGGATGTTTGTTTTTTTGTGTTCAAGCGAATACCGAAAGAACTGTGCTTTTTAAACTATGACATTATTAGGGCACTTTTTTATGGGCAATCTAAATCTGTCATCATAGTTGCCAATGTGTTCATGATGCAAGAGTTACAATACTGAACTTTAATTTTTCTTATGCGCGCCATATTGGATTTTTGCCTTTTAAAAAAACCTATTATTTCTGATTACAATGATATATCACACGATACGATCACATCTTACTTGGTACCCAAATTTGGAAAAAATCGTTTTTTCGAAGGGTGCTTTGGTTTCTGCTCGCTTCGTTCGGGCAGGAACTCTCCACACTCATCTAGAAAAAAAGGCGTTCACCCCTGGGTGCAAACTATTATCTGAATCTGGCCACATCAATGAATAATTCTTTGTAAATTATTAATAGTAGTGGCCTTCATTCACATTTTGTCGGGGTCCAGAAACCATTATGGGCGTGTTTAAAGGCCCACGGGCCAACGTAACACATACCAAATTTGTTTAACTTCAAAAGTACTTAATGTCAACTTTAAACAAACCCAAGAAGAGTAACAAGCAGAAAAACCAGAAATAAAACAACTCCGAACAACTAGAGTCTTATTTAAATTTTGAAGGATTAAACTGTAATATGAGTAGAATAGAACAAATTACAAAAGATGTTCGTACAAATTGCCTCTATTCTCAATACAAATATTATTGCGACGATTTAGAGTCCAATGTTTCGTCGTGTTAATGATGCAATACTATTCTGGATGCGTACTTTTAGATCTTCAATTGTCTCTACAGGTTCCTTGTAAAGGGCGTTTTTCAAAGTTCCTCAAAGAAAATAAACAAGCGATCTTGCGGGCCACTAACGAAGCCACCGTTACCAACCCATCGGCCTGGTAATTAAGCACTCAGTTGGTCTCTTGTGAGGCGGTGCACCATCTTGTTGGATCCATAAACCGGGTAGCTAGGCCAAAGGAATGTTCTCCAAATAATTCTGGAAATCATGTTCCATGAGTCAAGATAAACAGCCCCATTTTAATTTCCCCCATAAAAGGATGACCCTATTATTTGGTAATTGAGGATCCCAGCCCATACATTTATACCAAAACGCACCTGGTTCCTCACTTCTTTGTTTTGATGCCGTTGTTATCGTGACCAACAGTGCTCATTTTTTTATTTTTTTATTTTGATTATATATGATGATGACTCTCTTTTATTCATTTATAAAACTCATGATTTTCGAATAAATGCCACAGAGACAATGTCCAGAAATATTATAAACGTCAAAGTTTGGCTGAGCTGTCAATATTTAGATCGTTAAACAAATTTATTGCTGTCCCTTCGAAAGCACTCTTCTTAGAAACTATTTTTTTCAAATTTTGATAGAAGGTAAGATGTGATCGTACCGTGTGATATATCACCGCAATCAGATAAAATACTTATAAGAAATGCAAAAATCCAATATGGCGCCCATAAGAAAAATCAAATTTAACTATTGTAACCTTTGCATCAAGAACGCCTTGGAAAATATTATGACAGATTTAGATTTCCCATAAAAAGTCTTCTAACAATGTCACAGTTAAAAAGTCTAGTTTGTTCGGTATTAGCCTAAAAACAAAACAAAAACGAAAATTAGCAATTTCCGTTGTTCTCGAATAATCAAAAATAAAAATGGCACCTCAAATTTTCTTTCAGATAATTGATCACCATAGAAGCGCGCAACTTTGCCCCAATTTAACCATCTTCGTATATCTTACGGTTTATAAGATCCCAATAGCAAGGCACGAATTTGAGCTACCCTGCATATATATATATATATATATATATATATATATATATATATATATATATATATATATATATATATATATATATATATATATATATATATATATATATATATATATATATATAAGACCAACAATTTAAAAATGGTATGTTTTTCTACACGGTCTTGGTTAACATTTCATATTTATATGACTTTGTTGAGAATCTAGTTGGTAATGCCGCTGCCAGCAATTCATCTCAGTACGCAAAATTATTTTTATTATATTTTTAAGGAAAGTATACTTTGCGTTTTGAAGCTGCTACTTAGTTTAAGGAGAACATCTGTACATGATATTACTATATGTATTTATAACTATACGGGTATATTTATAATAGAAGTCTTTTAGCAACAAAATAATCAACAGTTGAAAGGCATAAATAATATAAGCAAAAATTCTGTAGAATATGGGTAAAAATAAAATATTGCTGACACTTATGCTACTTTTATTTTCAATTTAGATATAGCTAAATCTACCACGAAGATTCCGAAGCATAGCCTTGCAAAAACAACAGCAAGAGCACCGTTATATGGTCCACAGCTCTATTGTGGTCTAGAAAAAAGCTACGTAAGAAATGAACTTGGTACTTGGCAGAAGAACCAAATGCTGTCATGCTGGAGGCAAACGCCAGGCATAAGGCAGGCAAAGCGGTTCAGCACCATATCAACAGAAAAGTCTAAACTGTTTATTGAATTGAACAGGAACGACTTGAGAATAATGACAGAACTTTTCACAGGAGACCCCCCAGTCAGGCATCACCTTATGAAGATAGGCAAGGCGGGCAGTGAAAACTCCAGAGACTGTACTGAAGCAACACATAAAGAATAGAAAACTTTTGCTATGAGATTTTTTTTTATAATTTTAACGTTATCTGATCAGATTATGTAATACCAATAAATTTTCTGGCGAATTTCTGTAGGAAATTTGCACTAACGAAATAAGGAATTTGAAGACTTTTAATCCAATTTTAATAGCAGATGAGATTGTTGTTCAATTTATTGCCAAAAAATTATTTGGTGGCATTTTCTTGAAAAATAATATTTAGATTTTTTACGTAAACTTGTTTCAGCCAATTTTTGCAGAAATCATACTTTTTTTTAGCTAATTTTCATGGAAAAAATTCATTTAGAGGCAACTGTTCTGTTCAAGGAGAGATTGTATTTATTCCGCGTATCCCTTTGATTCCAAATGATCTCTCTTTTGAATTCAAGAGACCGCAGTTTCCCCTGAAAGTATGCTTTACTATGACAATTAATAGGTCACAGGGGGCAAACTCTAAAATTTGCAGTTGACTTAAGACAGGGCTGTTTCTCCCCTGGCCAATTTTACGTAGCGTGTTCGCGTGTGAGCGCACCCCAGAGCCTAATTGTACTGACACCGTCCTCTAAAATAGTACAGAACGTCGTAGATAAAGAAATATTATTAAACAAATATCTAAGTTTTTTTTCTTTTTTTTTTTCATCTCTAATTACTGACTTGAAATTTTGAGTTTCTTCTTTTGCAATACTAGCCATGGTTTCAGGTTTAATTTGTATATGTATGTCTGTTTGTAAGGTATCATAGGGCCCATACTGCCTGAAATTGTTATTATCATTATTATAACTAAATTCCACGTGGACGAAGTCGCGGGCAACAGCTAGTATATACATTAATATATGCAGTAAGCGGCAAAATTATGCAATAAATTCATTAAAATTCGAGCGATTTGTGTTTTAACGAAATGCTCGGACACGTCAACTCTAGTTTTCAGAAATACACATTTTTGCACAAAATTTACGTTTCTCCCACTTCTGATATTTAAATATGACTTCATCGGCATTTTTTAAATAGCAACCCCCGTTTTTTTAATCATTTTAATCATTGAATTGTCCACATGCTACCATCAACATTTTGATAGCTCACATTATTAAATTTTCGGATGAAAGTCATTTAATGAGTAGAAAACATAAACTATATTCAAAACAACAATTAATAGATAGGAAATAAGATAAGATTATTTCCTGTACATAAAATGTTCAAAATTGTATCCGCGGGTAGGTACTAATCAAGAATACAGAAGATCAATTATAAATTGTAAACGTTATATTTAATAACATACTTTTTTTTAAAGTTAATTAGGTATGGTAAATTTAAAAGAAACCGAGCGTATAGAAACTTTAATTCTTGTTGAATTCGATGTAAGAACCAAAAACACATCAATAATTGTGCTTTTGTCTAATGCGAAATATCCAGATAGACGTATCAGCCAATCCACTGTGAGTAAAATCGAGAAGAAATTCAGAGAAACTGGACATGTTAAACACATGCAAACTGCAGGGTGTCGTGAGAAAATTGACAAAAACGTAAAACCTGATATTTTATATTTTACTAAGTGTAGGTGAGAATCCTCATGTTGCATCTCGATCAATTGCAGCAGACTATAAAATTTCTCAGCGACTGGTATTACGTGCATTAAAATTAGAAAATTACCATCCTTACAAAAACAGTTGCTGCACGAACTTAGTGAAGATGACCCTGACCGACCAAAGTATTTCTGTGAAATAATACAAGATTTATGCAACCGTAATTCAAATTTTATTCGCCAAAATATTTTTTCTGGCGAAGCGTCATTTTGGCTAAATATAACAGTGAATAAACAAAATTACAGGTACTGAAGTAGGGAGAATCAGCACTGGATGGCTAAAGCACACAGACAACACCCTCCTAAACCCTATTTCTGCATTTAGAAATAACCACCCTGACAAATCTACATCTGCAAAACATATTACTGATACCGAACATAGACCTACAGTAAATAACCGCATACAACCACAACATTTTTATAATGACAAGCGTAAACTAGACTTTTTTGAAGCTTTGGAAGTCAAAAAGCACACACACGACAATAGCTACCTTGTTTTAAACGAGCAAACTGGTTTAATGAATTCCCCTTTCTTGGATATTCTTCTTTCTAATTAAATAAGTCAAAGAAAATAAATTTAATTATTCTTTCAAAACAGTTGTAATAAGATAATGAGCTGATGTATGTCGATATTTTCGTTGTAGAGAGACTACTTTTATACTGTTATTGTTTAGTTATTGTATTGTTGTAACTGTTATCATATTTATCATAGGCAAGTTCTATTTTTATGTTAAATATTGACATACATCACATAGACATTTTGAAAACCTCATCTGTCATCTGCATTTCATTTTTATTTTCAATTTGATAATTTTTTTGATCAAAACATCATATCATAACATAGCAACAGATATTTATTTGTAGTTGTCATGATTTCGTACTAATTCAATTTCAATCTGTCTAAAAATGCTGTCAAGCAGCGAAACTATAGTCACAGAAACGTTGAAGAACTTCCTAGAACTTCCAGAATTGGTAGGGCCACTTGCTCCAGTTAGCTTACGCGCTGGCTACGTCCTTCACCAACGAAAACCAACAGTGAAGCCAAAAATGAAACGAAAATTGTCAAGTTTTAAGGTATTATCCCGCCACACGCATAAAAAACATTTCCGGAATGATATTTTTGTGCGTGTTAATCCTTAATAATGACGTCATCAAAAGAGTGTAAAATAGTTTGTGTTATTATTCAGAAGATCTGAAAAAATATAAAAGAACTGACTTTTTCTTCCCCAATTTCTTTTAATTTCTAACAAACCTCCGTACTGGAAAAAAATTTACTGGCTCGTAATTTCAAAAACTTCCCTGTTTTTTGAAAGTTCTAAAATGGTATAAAACATTATCAATTTCTCTCAAAATAAGTGACTGTTGACGATCGAAACTAAGTTACGAAGTGGTTTTTCATACACTTTATCTTTTAAGAGTCCCAAATAAAAAATGGCACGTGTCAAGTCTCTCCATAAATGAGATGCATGTCCGCATACTCTTGATAGGTGTCATTCACTGATTTTTTTTATATTTTAATTTCAACACACCACGAGGGCTCACACCCTAAATACTATCGTACCGTGGGTGTCGACAAGGAGGAAAGAGGCAACTTGTTAATTCTGGACTTGAAGGTTTGGAGGTTCGGAGGAGAAGGAAAAACATGTGCCGGCAAGGAATTCCACAACTTGGAAGTCCTCGGGACAAAAAAGCGGGCATAACAAGATGTCCTATGTCTGGTGACCTGGACAGTAAAAGGGTGCATTCGCTCTGTTCCTCTGGTAGATCTGTTGGGGGCAGCAGGTGGGGGAACTATGGAGGAAAGCTTCTCTGAGCAGTGCCCGTGCAGATATCTATAAAAGAGAGAGAGGTCACCAACGGCACGTCGGTGGGAAAGGGATTTTCCGTTGTATCAAAGAACCCAGAGTAAAACAAAGTCCAATGGAGAATCGATCTACTGAGAAGTGAGCGCGTGGGTAGCAAGTACAAATTAGTAAGCTTACTGACAGTGACAGAAATAATTTTTATAAATGTCACAATCTGTTGTTTTTATTTATTAGCTACCTACCTGATTTCACTTCCTAATTTACTTCGTTGACAGTGAATTATGTTAGAAGAACTGACAATGTTTTATACCATTTTAGAATCTCTATAAAACACGTTTTTAAAATTATGAGCCAGTAAATTTTATAAGAATTTTTAGTCGAAATAAAAAAAAACATTGAGGAAGAAAAAGTCTGTTTTTTAGTGAATTTTCTTTTTAAAAAATTCACTAATAAGGAGATCCCGCGTTTTGAATTTTGAAAAAATTTACTCAAATGAGCGCTATTTGGGACCCCTGGAACCCAAATCCGAGGTCGGTTTCAGACTTTATATGTATATGTATGTATGTATATATATATATATATATATATATATATATATATATATATATATATATATATATATATATATATATATATATATATATATATATATATAGATGTTTATATATTTATGTGTCACACCGCTAACTCAAAAAATAATGCATCGATTTTGATAAAATGGTGAGTACCTTCCTTTCGCAATTGGCTTGGATAAGTTCGTTAGCCAGGAAAATCGGACTAGTTTTTCCCGGAAAATTTTGCGTTTTCTTTCGGAAAATTTTTATATCTCCGGAAATAACAAAGTTAGGGCAACCACATTGGGTGAGAGGGTTTATATCATAAAAAGAAAACCATGAACCAAAATTTAAATCTCTACGTTAAAACAAAACAAAGTTATAAGCTTTTAAGTTTTTATTCTTAAAACTTAAAAAAAGTCGCGATTCTAAACATCCAAATTGACATGTTTTAGATAGATAACGGTTATGCAGCGTAAATGTCGTAAAATAAGTTAAAAAGCTTTAAGTTTCAGCTACCATCTTCGTTGTTCTTTATTTTATTAAATTATTTGCAGAAAATTAATTTAAAATAGACCCTTTATGCGATTATTTGGTAGCAGTTTCAGTTATTTATTGAATTTTAAGGAATCAGATTACGCTTATTATGTAGATTTTTTTTGGAAGTTTTTTATTGAAAAACGGTGTTGGTAAGTATTTTCTCCTTTCTATGGACTTCTGCAAGGTGAGTTTTTACAGTTTGCATTTGTAGCTCCGTTGTAGCATGTTTACCTTCCACAGAACCTCAAATTGACTTTAGGTCTCTTAACTGCATTGTGGAGTTGAGATCACAGCATTTGTCCGATGGTTAATGCATAAAGGGGTTCCTCTAAGCATGTTTCTAAATTTTTTTTCAAAAAACGAACAATACCTAATCTGCTAATTTACCTACAAATGTTATTAATATTTAAATGGAGGGCAAAATACCTTAAAAGTTGACAATTTTATTTTTTTCATAATATGAATATCTTGAAAACCGTAAGCATTCTGATAAGAACATTTTTTTTGAAAAGGCTTGCTCCATGTGGCGTTTGATTTGCAACTTTTGGGACACCCCTGTATATATATATATATATATATATATATATATATATATATATATATATATATATATATATATATATATATATATATATATATATATATATAAATGTGCGTAACTCATTTCTATGAAAATTCGCTCCCGTAACGCACTAGAGAAGTCCAGACTTTTTATTCTATTTGTTCTCATTAAATTTTAATTATCGGCTTTGGTCACTTCATGTGTATTTCTTGTGGTTACAGGTGCTAAAGACACTGTTAAAATAATTTGAAAAAAAAATTAGTCGTGTACTACTACTACTTAATGTCATTTTAAAACGAATTTCTGAAAAATCCTAACATGGTCCAAATGAAGTGGGAAGCTGACAGGTTTTGCTACTGGAGAATGTAGAGAAATAAATAGTTTTTTCAGGATTACATTCGCATAGAAGAAGAATAAGGTGAGGATGCTTTGAGAAGATTTTCTGTTCACTCATACGTTAAATATGACCGTCCTGTTCACTACATTATTGAAATGAAGCTTTTATAATTAAAAAGTCTTTAAAGTAGTTGTGGGGATAATTAACAATAAAACCGTTCTACTATGTGAACAGCGAAGGGTTTAAGATTATCAAGTAAAATGAGCTTGCAAAATTTATCGTTTAAAAAGACACCTTGTCAAATACGGATCTACACTTAAACACCACATGCCAGTGCATTTACAAGGGAGTCAATCGAGATAATAATACGGATATATGCAGCTGGCAAATCCTAAAATTAATAACAGACCTAATTCGCTTTTTCGCCACAACATATGACGCAGAGAAACACAGTGTAGACAGCTCAAACAAGAATGTACAAACCGCAAAGCTGAACTAGGTATGTAAAAACAGGGTAAGTTGAAACGGATGTTTCGGACAAAGGAGTATCTTATTAAATTGAAATTTCTAACCTAGATCGGTATCAAGCTTTAAACGAAATAAAACTCAATAATGCTAATATGAAATTAAACCAAAATGCCAATTAACAGAAAACCAAAACGCGATCAAAAGTAAAATAGTCTGGATGCAGTAAGCGCGTTATGGTAGTGAATTTTTATAAAAATATTTTTAATGGTAAATATGTCTTTTTTTAATAGAAGGCATGGAATTTGGTATAACCTATATATGGTGGAAACAATGTACCTTATTTAATCAAAATGACGTTTTTGTTTGAAAAAGTACAATAATTTTCGGAAAATAAACTTTAAATGTTCCCGAAAAAGCTGGTGCAGTTTTCCTGGACAACGAACCTCTTCAAGCTATTTACACACGTGCTAAGATATGATTACCCACAAAAAGTAAAAAAAAAAGTTGGCACAAAATTTCTTCAACAATATTTGCTTTACAAAAATTGGTTAAAGTAATAACACGAAAATTATGTTTTTTCACGAAAATTTGCTAAACAATTATTTTTCGAGAAAATGTGAAATATTTTTCTACCCATAACTTATACATTTATTATTACCAACACTTCACAAAAATCTTCCAAACATTATTTCTTCAAAAACACAAAAATAATTTAACAACATTTTTTACACCGAGATGTGCTAAAAAATTCATAATATTCAAATTTCCTATATACCTAATATGTGTCCAAATATTCGTGTGTAATTTACATTCCATAATATAACGCCGCGTACCAAATTTTGTTATTTCCAGAGGTATAAACATTTTCCGGAAGAAAACCTAACATTTTCCAGGAAAAACTGGTCCGATTTTCCCGACTAACGAATTTAGCGAAGCCACTTGTAAAAGGAAGGTACTCACCAAATATGATCAAATTCAGCCTATTATTTTCTGAGTTATCGGTGTAATATATATATATATATATATATATATATATATATATATATATATATATATATATATATATATATATATATATATATATATATATATATATATATATATATATATATATATAGAAAGGTGTTCTAGGGGGCCTAGTTCGCGCTCATTTGAAGACATTTTTCCAAATTCATAAGTCGCGATCTCCTTATGTTAGTGAAGTATCTCTGTGAAAATTCACAAAAATCCTTAATAAACGTAACGTTCAGTTACTTCATTAAGTTTGTAGTTGCTTTTTGAGAAATTGAAAAACTACATTCATATTGTCATTTCTATAATTTTATGCCACCATGAAAAACTCCCACTTTGCCCAATTAAAAAAAAAAAACGCTAAATACCTAGTCAGTAGTTCATTAATTTTTTAAGTTTGAACATTATTTATGTTCCTTTGTCATAGAGTATATTTCTATAATCTCAGTGCGACTATTTGACGTTATAATAATAAACCAATAGGAATAGGTTTCGCTGCGATTTCTCAATTCGCGAGTGTATGAACCTAGCTTTATGTGTTTGATATTCAGTATGAACGTATGAACACATCTATATACATCTGTTTGACCATAGACTAATATGTGTTTGACATTGACAGATTAATATATTAACGGTCAGCTGGCTACGATAGCCGTATTACCTTATATGTGTATTTACTTAGTCCCTATATTAGGGTAGAAATGGGCCAGGACTGATAATTTACTAAATTGTTAGTTGGTTGTATAGTCTCTATTTTTTATTAGTGAATTTTCTTTAAAAAAATCACACCGATAACTCAAAAAATGGGCCGATTATGATTAAATTTGGTGAATAAATTCCTTTTACAAATGGCTTGGACAAGTTCGTTAGCCAGAAAAATCTGCCCAGATTTTCCCGGAAAATTTTGTGTTTCCTTTCGAAAAAAAATTATATCTCCGGAATTACCAAAGTAAGGGCAACAAAATTTGGTGCGCGGGTTTATGTCCTTATAGGTAAGTTACCCACCAAAATTTAGCTATGTAGGTCAAAAGACAAAAAAGTTATAGGCATTTAAAAATAAATAAATTGGGGTTTTCTCAAAACGTCAAAGTTGCGATTTAAAACGTCAAAATCGGCAACATTTAGGCAAAGAACTTCAATCTAATACGGTCTATGGAAATCAAATGTCTCAAGAAGGATGTTTTACAAACCCTAAAGTCTTAATTTCAACCGTCATTGTTCTTCATTTAACTAAAATGTTTCCAGAAAATTCATTTCAAATAGACCCGTTCTCTGATGCTCTTAGCTATAGAGTTTATCGTTTAATGGTATATAATTTTTGTCGAATTTTCGTAAAAAATCAATAATGCTCAATATATCCGTTGTTATACAATATATGAAAAAAATGTGTATATATTAATTATAGGGTGTCTTGAGCTACATCTTAAAAATGTTTCTACAATCACAGGCTAGCCCATAAGTCGTTGGTGATACAAATTTTCTTTTTTTTTAATCAAACACGCCTTATGTTATTGCACTTTTGCATTTTCCATCGAAATATAATGCATGTTTGTAAGAAAAGAAATTCTGGATGCAGCAAGTGCATTATGGTAGCGAATTTTGATCAAATGCTTCATATTTGAATAGCTCAATTTGCTATTAACCTATAAGGTTGGCCAAGAAACGACTTTTTCCGGGAACACTTTAAGTTTACTTTTGGAAATTTTTGTACATTTTCACACAATAAAGTTATTTTTATGAAACATGGCACATTGTTTTTACTATATAGGTTATACTGGTAACCAAAATTGATGCCTGCTTTCTTAAAAAGAAAACACACATATTTGCAACAAAAACATTTTAATGAAAATTCACTACCATAACGCACTTGCTGCGCCCAGAGTTTTTTCAACACTTTGTGTTATGTGGAGCTGGCGTGGCAACATACTACTTGGTTCCGCAACT
The DNA here is from genome assembly GCA_964006375.1 of Tillus elongatus. Taxonomy (NCBI): domain Eukaryota; kingdom Metazoa; phylum Arthropoda; class Insecta; order Coleoptera; family Cleridae; genus Tillus; species Tillus elongatus. The sequence goes on from OZ023262.1 coordinate 130,444,971, forward strand.
AGGTGGCGGCACGTTGCTTCGTGTCTCACCGCTCACTTAACATTCTAAGTTTATTTTCGAAAAATTTTTGTACATAGTCACGTTGTTTCTACTATATAGGTTGGTGACCAAATTTTATGCCTGCTTTGATTAAAAAAGACATACATATTTGCTATTAAAAACATTTTAATGAAAATTCCATTGCATAAGGCACTTGCTGCGTCCAGACTGTTATATATGTTTGACATTTTTTATTACGTTTAAGAAGATACATTTTTGAAAATTCTGTCACCGGTACTATACTTCCACACGTACTGACGATGTGGAATTATATTTACCCATAAAAGACAAGCTTACTTTATGCAATCGTTGACTCAGCCTGTACTTCTAATGGATTTATATAAGTATTAACTACTAATATATTTGCTACAGTAAGATTTGAAATTCATACTATTGCCTAATTAATGTAAACCTGCTTCGTCTTTAAGTAGTAGCATGGTTTTTGCATTACCATATCAGGTCGCTGTTAAACGAGATTCCAAATGTCTTTCATACTATTTAATTAAATACTTGTGCTCTGAAATTGAACTGGCGGAAGTTTGTGTATTTTTGTAGATATAATAGATAAGCGGTCTCATTAGTATGTATGACATATAATTATTACTATGATGTCTTGTCAAAATCGTCCAGTTTTGATGACATAATCATCTAGGTACTTCCTGATCTAAACAGATAAAGTTGTCTTTCTGTCCAATACGAAATTCTAATCCAAACAAGTACAATATTAAATGTCTTATTCTGCTTAAATTGGCCGGAACTAATGTGGAGAAGGTAGAGGTACAAATGGTAATGAGATGAGGTTTAAAAAATAATCCAACTCATGGTAAGAAGTCGGTTTTGTTTTAAGAAAGTAGAAGATAAATCAGCCATGTTATTTATACTAGTATGTTCACTAGTGCATGGGGAACTTTTATTACAATGAGAATCTATTTGATGTACAAGATTCTTGTTAACCATGAAAAATTTGTTTCCGTCAAAACGAAAATATGGATCTTCAGCTGTTGCATAAATTAGAGTGGTGAATCACATAACAGGTGGCCCATAAAATGTGTCCTCTTTAACAGTTGATAGATTGTCATTGGGAATATATGTAAATAGCAAAGTTTGGTCAGTTAAGTATTAAAGATATGAAAAGACTATATTTCAAGAAAAGAAGTATATTATGATAAAAACAGTGCTGCAAATTTAATCATAACTTCCACATAGCTGGGATAATTTATTCTCTCAAAAAGACATTCATGGAATGAATTTAGGACCCAAGACTTGACCACAAAGAAAATATTTGTATTCCTGTACACATAAACTTGTGAAAAGTTATATTACTCGAGTTTTATTAAAAAAATATCAATTTTCACCAAATCACCCCTTATTTATCCCCCACTCCCTAAAGCGATCTTACCCAAAAACAATTGCGCCTATTAACAGACGGACGTAGGTACATGCCGACAGACAAAAAGATTTTCGTTCCAGAATCAAGTTTTTTCTATATGTTTTGAGACTTTTTACGCCGTTTCAGCAAAAAGAAAATTTCGAAATTCAATCCCTCATTTAAGTTCAGCACAGAATACCAGATGTTCGATGAAATTAAAAGTTTTATAACAAATGAACCCTAAAGCCCTATATTACTCGAGTGTTAGCAAAATAATATAAATTTTCACCAAATTACCCCCCCATTCCCCCCCCCCCCCTACCCCCTAAAGCGATTTTACCCAAAAACAATCCGAACCGTTCGTTTGTCGAGTGCTAACTGTATCCCAAATTTGAAGACGAGATCTCAATTCGTTCTAAAGTTATCGTGGCTACAGACAGACAGACATACAGACCGACAGACACACAAAATTCGTTCCCAAATCATGTTTTCTATGTGTTTTGAGACTTTTTACGACGTTTAATCGAAAAAAAATTTTGAAATTTTTTTCGCCGGTACGATTCTTCCACACATTGTGACGACGTGAAAGTAAAATCAGTGGCACTGGATGTCAAAATACCAAAATAATATATGTGATTAACAAAATGTATGTATTGCATATTACAGACGAAGATTAAGTTTTTTGGTAAAGGGTCAAAAGGTAACAAAAAACTGCCTGGAAAAGAATAATGTTATAAACCCGCGCACCAAATTTGGTTGCCCTTACTTTGTTGTTACTTTCGGAGATACAATTTTTTTCGAAAGAAAACACATAATTTTCCTGAAAAACCTGGACGGATTTTCCTGTCTAACGAACTTGTCCAAGCCACTTGCAAAATAAATGTATTCACCAAATTTAATCAAAATCGCCCCATAATTTTTTGAGTTATCGGCGTGATGCATATATATATATATATATATATATATATATATATATATATATATATATATATATATATATATATATATATATATATATATATATATATATATATATATATATATATATATATATATATATAAATAATAACGTTTATTATCACCATCTTTACAGTCTTCCTATTTTAACAATCAGTATAACTAAATCTGCATAATAAACGCAATGTTACCTCACAAAAGTTCTATTCTTTATGAACTTGAGCGTGAGGGAACAGTGTGCGGAGCTTAAAGTATATCTAAATCAAATGAAACAACAAGGAGCCACGGAAAATTTATATCCGTTCTACTTATTGAGGCAAATAATACAATTCTTCATTTTTCCATTATTTTCTGTTTATCCACGCACACTTCCACATACCCACACACACACACACAGTACATACTTACTATCTCCCGTATATTCAACCTTTATATGCATACCTCTGCCATGTATACCACTTTACATTATATACCATATCTTACAAACATTCCCTCTTTGCTACCTCACTTCTCTACATTCACACACACTGTCAAAAATGAAGCTCAATCAGTATACCTAGATCCTTGTTCGACAAAGTATTCAAAATAAGTATAATCACCATTCTTAATCCACCTCCTGACCTGTTTCTTATAAACCTGATACCGTCTTTCATTTCGTATTTCAGCTGGTAATGAATTAAATAAGCGAGGTGCAAAAGCACTTAGTCCCCATAGTTTTCTTTGCCCTTCCAACCATAATATTGTCTTGGCTTCTAAGTCTAGTCTCGTAGCTATGCTGCGAAAAAGTTCTGTCCCTTTTAAACTGCCACTTCAAAATGGCTTCACTATACAGTTGTCTTATTGTAAAGAAATTGGACTCCCTATAAAGCTGTTCAGTGGGATATCGATATGGTCTACCATATATAATCCTCAGAAACCGCTTGTGAATAACTTCCAATGGATGTATCGCAGCTTTATTTGCAGCGCCCCAAGCTAAAATTGCATATCTCAAAACAGAATCAACCAAGCCCTGGTAAATTATCCTTACCCCTCGAAAAGATAAAACCGCACTGAGTTTCTTAAATCTGTAAAGTATCGACCTGAGTTTCTTAACGGTTTTTCAAACATGTAAATCCCATCTTAAGTGCGAATCTATCGTTATTCCGAGGTATGTAACACTAACAACCATTGCTATCTGCTCACGTCTTGGACCCACAGAGAGCAAATTATAGTTCGGTAAATTGATCCTGTATGAAGTAAAAGGCGAAAAGTTTGTCTTATTATAATTTAGCGTCAGCAAGTTTAAGTCAAACCAGTCTGCTATTATTGCCATGTCTAATTCCGCCTTATTCTTGCATTCCTCCCATGTGTCTGCAGAAAAAATTATCGCGGTATCATCGGCATACGAAACTATACGCCTCCCCATGGGTAGCGTCAACAAGTCGTTTATGTAAAGGGTAAAAAGCACGGGTGCCAGTACCGTCCCCTGAGGCAACCCAATTTTAATTTCTCTTTGACTACTAAGTGTACTGTTCACCTTTACCTGTTGTAGCCTATTGCTGAGGTAACTCCCAAAGAGATCTAAACAGTGACCTCTTATGCCATATGCATATAATTTTTCGAGCATTCTTTCGTGACTAATTGTGTCAAACGCTTTAGCGAGGTCGGCAAAGATACACAGGGTTGGTTTGCGATTATCTACCATGTCATAAATATTTTCCAGAACATATGCTATTGCGTCACATGTCGATGTTTTTTCCCTAAAACCAAACTGCCTTGGGGATAGAATACCATTACTATTCATATAGTCAACCAAACGCTTCTTTAATGTTTTTTCAAAAATCTTGCATAAATTTGATATAAGTGACACTGGTCTGTAATTTTCTATGGACCTGTGATCGCCTTTCTTCATTAAAGGCTTTATAACTGCAATTTTAAACTCACTAGGGCAAACTCCAGTTTCAAAAATCAAGTTGATAAGGTGAACTAGTAAAGGTGCAAGTATTTGAATATTATCTTTCAAAACCTGATCATTAATTTAATCGGCTCCGGGTGCTTTGTTCGATTTAAGTCGTTTAATGTGTTGCTCTACTTCTTTCAAGTCGACTGGTGCCAGATAAAAAGAATCTCTTATTTGAGGTATCTTAAAAGATCTATTCGGTTTTTTTATTTGTTTAGCCATTTCGAATCCTACGTTACAGTAGTATTTATTAAATTCACTCGCAATGATCTCTTCATTATTAGAGACTTCACCATTTTTCAGTTGAATTTCTTTTATTAGTCTTCCACCACTTCTACAACCAACGATATTATCAGTTACACGCCATAAAGTCTTACTACAATTTCTGTTGCAGTTTATTTGTTTCTGATAAAAGTCTCTCTTTGTCTTTTTTATCAGTTTAACCAATGTGTTTCGGTATTTAGTGTACTGATCTTTTTTGTCACTATTTGTTGAGTCTGCTAACCAATCACGATAAAGTTTATCGCGAATTTCTATTGATTTAACTATGCCTCCTGTTATCCATTCTTTGCGTCTGTTGTTTCTTTTTTCAACCCTGTAGGTTGAAGAATTTAATGCTGACTGAATTTTAGCTAGCAAATAATTGCAGTCAGATTCACTATCTCTAAAATCGAAGTACTCATCCCAATTTTCTCTCTCCAATATATTTTTCACCTTATGGTAGTCAGTTTTTTCCCGATATATCTTTTCTTTAGCAGTTGTTTTGACAGCGCTGAGTTCTATATTTGCCACCGTTGTATAATGGTCTGTAATTGTTGATTTTAAGACAAACGACTTCACTTGCAGCTGTTTTTGTTTGGCTCTCAGAAAAATGTGATCAATACAAGTATTGGAAGAACCCATTTCTCTTGTGTATTTATTGATCAATGAAACGTAGCCTCTTTCACTACTTATGTCAAGATATTCACAAGACTGTCTGCCGTCAGAGAACAGATCAATATTCATATCCCCACAAAATAAATGGCAATCAGTATTTTTTATTTGCTATATATATATATATATATATATATATATATATATATATATATATATATATATATATATATATATATATATATATATATATATATATATATATATAAACAACATATAAAAATTGAAACTGACCCCGGATATGTGTTCTAGGGGGACTAATTAGCGCTCGTTTGAAGATTTTTTTTTCAAAATTCAAAAGTCCGGGTCTCCTCAATAGTGATTTTTTTAAAGAAAATTCACTAAAAAAAATTGGGTTTTTCCCTGAAGATATGATTTTTTTGCATTTTCGGAAAGAACGTCTCCTTCCTGATGGGGCACTATAAGAATGTAATCGGGTTCCATAAGGAAATTGAGAGAAAATGAAGTCCCTTACCAAAATCACCTCCTTCGGTTGGGCTTCATTTATCAATTTATTATCAAGCTACCCATTGAACAAATGTGATAGTACTTGTAGCTGTCAATTTCGAACATTGTTTGTTGTCTGGTATCTACAGTTTGTAATACTTCAGAGAGCATTAGGTGTTTTGCTGCCTTTTCATAAAACCCTTCATTTTTGTCTACAAATGAAATTGCTACTTTACACATGTTTCACAAGAATCTGCGGTAAATTTGCTAAAAAAAAATTCACCCGCACAAAGTACAGTTGGTACCAGAACTTATAGATGGCGATTTTGAGAAACGTGTTAAATTTTGTAATATTATGATTGGCAAATTTAATGAAAATCCGGACTTCTGTAGAAACATCATTTTTTTAGATAAAGCTACGGTTACACTGCATGGATGTGTTAATCAACTAAACTGTCGTTATTGGTCTCAGCCAAATCCACATTGGATGCCGGAAGCTCAACCCAGTGACCATAAAAAATTTATGTATGGGCCAGTACGCCAAATAGCAGTATTATTGCAGTGCGCCCAGTTAATAAAGTTTGGTTTTAGAAGGTGGAGCTCCGAGTCATTTTGGCAGACACGTGCAGCAATATTTGCATGAGGTCTTCACAGAAAAGTGGATTGGGCGCGGCGGTGCTCTTAAATGGCCTGCTCGCTCTCCTGACTTGACGCCATGTAATTTTTGTTTGGGGTCACTTAAAGGGTGTTCTGTACAAAAACAAGCCATTAAATCTGGAAGACCTGAAGGCTGGAATTATTGGCGAAAAAAGACGTATTGAGCATTCCAGCTTATTTAACGTAATAAATTCCTTTGAAACGTGAGTTCAATTATTGCTGTTTTATTTTATTTATGTTTTGTCAGCTTCTTTATGAATTAAAGTTCATATTGGTGGTACTGCAGATGAGAAGCGGAACTAGTTTTAAAAAAGACGACTGCTGATTGATGAAGTGTACTACTTTATATGCACCTTGATACAATTTGTATGTTGTGGAGATTCGTTTTTACATTGCGAGAATTTTTCGTGGCCGAGTTATTGACATTATGGTTCGTCGCTGACCACATAGGGTAATTTTAAACTAACATTGTTTTTTGTTGTTGTAAAATGCATGTTTTGTGCTTTTTTCGGTTTTCTTTTACATTTTTTGGTCAGGTCTGGTCAGGTCAGGTCTGGTCAGGTCAGGTTAAGACAGGTCAGGTCAGGTTATTCATGTCTGCTTGGTATAGATGTTTGTGCAGAAGCGACAAGAAAAATGTTGACCCTTCAAACTCCAAACAAGCTGGAGGACCTGGAGCAAATAGGCGTGATAGAGGGCAGAACATTATTAAGAGAAAGTGTTAATGCAAAATGAAAAAAAAGCTGCTCATAGAAGTCAAAATAAACAGCTTTTGTCCATTTTGCTTCTATATTTTTTCCAAATTCAAAAGTCGAGATCTTCTCATTAGTGCATTTTTTTAAAGAAAATTCACTAAAAAAAGAACACATACATATTTTCTTTCAGACATTTAACTGGTGATCGCAAAGAGCCAAGAGCAGTACGTTCTGAATGTGATTTACTTGAATATTTATTTGTTTTATACTTCCATTTATATGCGCATCTAACTGCCTCATTAGATTCAAGTTTTATTAGTGTATCCCGTGGGGAACGCACGAAAAGAAGTAAACAATAATATCTCGGAACTGTCACGCATGATGTATAATACCACCAAGCAAACAACTTTATATTGTTGGTTATCTTAACAAATGAAAAAGACAAATTGCTACTTCCTGATACGAGTATCTAGTTTTGCTTCCAACTTCCGATCTTCTTTAATATCGCAGATTGATTAAGTGGCTGGCCGTCTGGTGTTCAAGTTAGTGAAACAACACATTTTTTATTTTACTTTTTAGATGGAATTCTAATGAACGAGATAAGTAGGGGCACCGTTTCTATTATACATCGTTGTGTTAGCACGAAACAATATAATGACTACGTAAATATAATTTGTTTATTTGAAATATGTAGATATTAAATAATTACTTTAAAAAAGGAAAAATAATTAAATGGATACTGACATTTTTAAAGTCGGGGCCATTTCATATCAAAACACCTACCTCAAACAAGCTGCTATACGTACTGTTACGTAATTGGATGTCAATAACGAACGTGGTTAACATGTGCATAATTCAGAGGAAAAAAAGGCTGTAGGCGGCAAGTTAGTTATGGTAGGGAATTTTCATTGAAAAAATATTTTATGTTAACCCTATCCAAGCTATTTTACATAAAACTACACCTGATATAATTATTCACAGAAAGCTTTTTGAGAAAAATTAAATAATGTTTACATGAAATTTTGCAAACAATTTGTTTTACAAAAATTCGGCATTTTTTACAAATATTGGCTAACTAATCTTACACCAAAATTAGATAACAATCTTTTTATAAAATGTAAAAAAAAATTAGACGAAAATTTGCTAAACAATTTTTTTCACGAAATATCGAAAACAATTTGTTTTTTGTACAATAACTTATTACTTAATAGCATATCACAAAAGTTAGACAAAAAATTGCGAAGACTGACCAGATATTTTCTATACAAAAATTTGCTAAACAAATACATAAAATTCAGATATAATACGTAATATGTAATTAAAATTGAAAAAAACACGAAAATTTGAACCAGTGGAAGTACACAAAAACAAAAATGGAAAATATTCATATATACACGTCACAAGCCTTCATAAATAAAGACGTTATTTAAGTCTGTCATTTTGAAGTTTCATTTGACATTTATGAAAACAATTTATCAGCTACTTACTTTATTTAATATTATGAAAATGTAAACATAGATAATCTTATCAAACTAATTATCTCTTACATTTTTTGTACTAAAGTTAATATTAAAATTTTTTAACAATTATCGTGGAAAATTCGCTAAAAGTCCCATAATCTGATCGGTTATTAGAATTGGATAAAAAGATAAAAAAATTAAATTGATTCCTACGTGGATTATGCTATTGGATTATAAATGTGCATATTTTTCAAGCTAGGTTCTTTAGGTATACAGACTCTCATAAAAAGTTGAAAGAGAGGGCATGCCCTTCACTTCTGAAACATAAAATACACGCTGTTCTATTTAAAACGTTGTGACGACGACCACGTCTATGTACAAGTTATGTGGTTCACGGTCGCCAGATTTTTAATGAAGATTTCCTCCCCCTTGCAGGTTTGGTATGATGTTCGGGATAGCTATTTGGCTATAAGAATATATACAAGGTTATGTACACAAAACACTTTATTTATTTTAACGAGATCACAACATATCACAACACAACACAAAACCTAGTCTACTTATATAAACTTATATACATAGTGTGCACAATTGTCACGTCGTCGATCTCCTTGCACCGCCGAGAGAGAGAGAGAGAGAGGGGAGAGAGAGAGAGAGAGAGAGAGAGAGAGAAGTCGGTTCAGCTTACGAGAACGTTCACCCGTTAACTCCAGCTCGGGGCAGGCCTTAGGGCACGGACTTATACGCCCCAAGATTGAAATAGGGGGCGGGGTCGGGGTCGGTTTGGCTAAAGAGGACGTTCGCACCTTAGCTCCACCTAGTGGCAATACTTGGGGCACGGACTTACACGGCCCAAGAGAATGGGAGAGGGAATCGGTTTCGCTAAAGAGGACGTACACACTTCAACTCCACCTAGTGGTGAGACTTGGGTCACGGACGTCCACGGCCCAAGAGAATGGGAGGGAAGATCGGCTCAGCTAAAGAGGACGTACACACCATAGCTTCGTCAAGTTGGACACGGACGTACACGGTCCAAGGGAGGGAAATACCAAGAAAATGTCTCTTACCCCTGGTCAAACTAAATTGCGGCGGCAATGGTGCACTGGAGAACGGCTGACTTACTTACTCACTATTCACTTGATAACTCACGGACGGACTTAAACTCAAGGTGCACAGTGAGAGCGTTCTTATTTAGCGGGCTGTTATCAGCTTCCCTATATATATATATATATATATATATATATATATATATATATATATATATATATATATATATATATATATATATATATACATATAGTGTGGCCCATTTAAGATAGAAGCGCCCCTTTAACTTTTATACTTACAATTCGATTTTGATTTTAAAAAAAATATGAAAAGATATGAAATGGAAACTATAAATGCTGTGAAAAGTGTTCTTTATGTCACCTGACCAAGACCTACTAATGCAGTTTTTGTATGTCTAAAAGTAGGAAAAGAATGCTCACCCTTTTTGAAAGATAATAGGTACGCCCTGCATTCGGTAATCCTCAAAGTAGATATATATCAAATTTCGTGAAAAAATAACAATTATTAACCATTTTTATTTGTGTGGCACTTCTAATATGGAAACACCCCTGTACGGCGAATGGGGTGTCTGTATCACTGATGCCATAAATGAATGTTTGCAACGACAGCTGGTAAAAAATTCCACCGGAGCTGTAGGGTAAGCTGATCGTGTTAATCTAGCAACATCGGCTTCAAACCGCTGGAGAGTTTCGCCCGATTTCTGACAGCGACTTTTTAGCTGAGTTTGGTACAGCTGTTGTAAATGCTCGGCTCCAAACCTAATTTCTAGGTAATACCTAATGCTGTCGAAACTGTCCTGTTCTTCTCTGGGAATACCTTGGAGCACATCTAGGGCATCTCCCCTGAGAGCTATTATTACCAAAGTCGCTTTCTCTGTCTCGCCCCAACCATTTGCTGCGGCAGCGGCTTCGAACTGGCGCAGATAGATACCAAATGGGACTGAGCCATCAAATGTGGGGACCTTAGTTCTTACGAGCGGGCTGTCTTCTAGTCTGATGTTTCCCTTGGCTAGGGTATCACACTTCCTTTCTATTGAATGCACTTTCTGTTGTACTTCCGTCAGCTTATTATGTACATCGTCGCTGATACCCATTACTCGGCTTTCTACTTGCCGAAAGATGTCGTATTTTACCTGCGCCCGCACATAAAGTAATATACTCAATTCTGCTGGCCAGTTCTTGTATAATTTTCTTTGTTTCTTCATCTCTTCTTATAATTTCTTCCTTGGCTTCTTCGTTCCTTTTTCTCAGTTCCTCTCTTATCCCTTCGTCTCTTTCTCTCATCTCTTTGGCTCCTTCGTCTCCTTTTCTGGCCTCTTCATCTTTTTTCTCATTTCTTCTTTGGCTTCTTCGTCTCTTTTCCTAACCTCTTCACCTCTTTTTCTCATTTCTTCTTTGGATTCTTCGTCTTTTTTGGCATCTTCTTCTCTTTTTCTCATTTCTTTTTTGACTTCTTGGTCTCTTTTCTGACTTCTTCATCTCTTTTTCTCAACTCTTCTTTAGCTTCTTCATCATTTTTTCTGGCTTCTTCTTTCATTTCTTTAATCAATTCCAATAGCTGGGTTTCCATGTTGGCTGTTACGCTACGTGTCTTAGACAGAGGCATACTTAAGGCGGGTACACAGTTAATTCTGTTTAAAAAACACACCCAGTTATGAATTACTGCTGACACTGATCTTCCAGAGATTCTAGAAATCTACACGTTGTTCAACGAATATTCTGGAAAATAATTCCGCCAACAGCTTGAAAATCCCACTTCTGACACCAGTTGTTGCGTTCTACGGGGTTCTGGATTTGTTGACTAACAAAACACAGCCTTTCAAACCACTAATGTATTATAACCAACTATTTTCCAACACCACTATCAACTAAAATATTTATCTCTATTACTAAATGTCCATAGAACTATATTCCACTATCCGCCCTCTATGATCGCTTCTTATACACCAACACTTACTGCTGACTCGCTTAATACTCTATGATGACTTATTCTGCACCACACTAATTCAATATTGAACTAACTTACTCTGTGTGCCGCTCGCCTATTTATACTGTCCATAGAGATTCTAGACTAGACCAGAAGTGGCAGGTGTAGAAGTACACCTGCCACTTCTGGTCCCTTTTAGAAATATAATTCCAGAGTGCTCGCTGTTACTAACACAATACAACCGGCCTCTGACCATAGAAGTAACAAAGTCGATAAACTTAATTCTCATAGACAAATTTGACTACATATATATATATATATATATATATATATATATATATATATATATATATATATATATATATATATATATATATATATAAGGTGTTTTGTTAAAAAAATGTTTTTAACAATATGGAGCAACACTTTGTATAGCTGTATAGTTACAAATAAAATATGGTAATTTAGACTATCTATAATTTTTATTAAAAAAATCATGGTTAATCAACTTTAATCAAATTTGACGGGTATTTCCCTTTGGACCAATTTGTCTCCAAAAACATTTTAATTTTTGTGTGAAAAATTTTTTGCACCTTAAAATGAATCGGGTTATTTTAAACAAATATTTAAACACAACTTGCTTCTATAAACAGTAAATCATGTACAAGAACTAAAATTTATGGAAACTTGAGTTATTAAAAATAAAATTACATTTTTTTATGAAAATTTGTTACCATATAGCACTTGCTGCAACATGACCTATAATTTTGTTTAAAATGTGGAATCGTTTTAATAAATTAATACTAATTTAATTAATGTTTCTAGTTACAACTACGGAAAAGGTAACAAAAAATATTTTGATAGTGACCCCACACATAAAAAAAATTCAGTATTATCAAGAACTATGATCGCCAACGTCGGCATGTCTCATGTGCGGAAGAAGTGTCAAATTCGCAAAGAGCGCGGCCGCCTTTGTCATCTCGTTATTAAAGTTCTTGTCGCCTTTGGAAGTAGAGGATCCGGTCGGAGAGCTCTCTGTACCCACTTCAAGTCTACCTCACACAAACGGGAGCTAGTCCCAGACCTTCCCATTGATATCCCGTCACGCCCTAAAGGGATATGCCGTGTCGTTATTCCACTAACTAGGTTCAGGAATGGGTTGCCCATTAATAAAGGAACATTTATAAAGTAAAAGGATGAATACAACAGGTCTCGTTTGATGTCTGCCGTTTGAATTTTAATGTACTTGTTGAATGAGCACAGAAGGCGTTGGTAATACCTGACATTAAATCTGGTGCAACCCTCTGATATTTTAAACTAAATGCTTTTAAATTTTCAAACCCTAAGATAATACTTTTTACTATTCAGTATTCAGAATCTCGAAAACTACAAGAGATACAAGGTCGATTGAATTAACTTGTGTCATGTTGGCAACAAAAGATAACGACAAAAATAAAAAAAATCACGTTAGCTTAATTACGTATAAAATCGCAATGTTTGGCTACCTTTGACGTGAAGGTACCTCACAAACCTTCCGTAGGGTCCAAGTCCTCGTAGGGTAAGATGTGGAAGAGCTTGAAAAGTTTTGAGGTAAAGTGAATTTCAGAAAATATAGACACGTCATTTATTCCGGATAAGCAGAATGGTAATAGTACCTGACAAAAGTGGTAACTTAAAAATAAGTGGCCCTATAAAAAGTGCCAACAAGCCTTTATAAGCCATACAAAAAAAAAACAACAATATAATTTCTATACACGAAGAAGACAAAGAATTATTTGTAAGCATATAAGGATCGGAAAAATACATATAATTCTGGAAAATGTAAAACTGGCTTCTTATCAATAGCTTGACAAAACAACAAAGCCCCAGAGATCGATCACGGGGGTCCCAGAAAAATAGGAAACAAATTATTACTATACGCAAAGAAGCTTACAATTTTTTTGTGAGGACATAAGCACCTAACAGATGCATCTAATATGAAAAGTTGATAGAATATGCCATAATTAACAACTTGACTCTGAAAGAAATGCCAGTGATCAGTGTTAACGGTTCTAGAGACATAAAAACAGAATTACAACTATACACGTCCAAAAACTGACAATTTTTTTGTGATGTCATAAGTACTGGACAATTACATCTAATACAAGTGGATGGTAGTAGAGGTTGTAGTCAACCATTTGGCCTAATTACAGGTGCCAGATGTAATTGGAAAACCCTGCAGAAATATAGCAACAAAATTTCACCTGTACGTCAAACAACTGACATTTTTTGTGCTGCCACAATTGCAGGAAAATGAATCTGATACTGGAGGTTTGTAGGCTATGTCATACGCAATAACTTGACTCAGTTATAGTTGCCAAAGATCCATGCTAAGACGTCCCCAGAGATAGCAACAAAAATACAACTGTACGTCGAGAAATTGTACATTTTTTGTGATGCTATAAAGTTGATAGAATATGTCATAATTAACAACTAGATTTATATAGAGTTGTCAGTGGCCCACGCCAATGCTTCCGAAGAAATAACAACAAGATTACAACCATACGTCCAAAAACTTGCTTTTTCTTGTGACGCCATGCATCTAATGTCAAAAGATGGTACTGCGGTACGACATGACTTAAAAAAGGCCCACGGAATGATAGCAAAAAAGTTACATCTGTATGTCTAGAAATTTGGCATCGTTTTATAATGCCATAAGTATCAGAGAAATGAATCTAATAAGCGTAGATGGTCGAATGTATGACAGCCGACAATTCTGCTTAATTGCGGGTACCAGAGGTCGTTCGATTGGTCTCCAAAAAGACAGCAACAAAATTAGAACTGTGCGTCTAGAAATTGATAATTTCTTTGTGATGCATAAGTACCGGAAAATGAATATAATACTGAAGCTTCGTACAGTGTATCATATTCAATACCTTGACTCTGTTACAGTCGCCGGCGATCCATTGTAAGCATTTCAGAGGGATAGCAATACAATTGCAACTGTACGCCTAGAACCTGGAATTTTTGTAAAGAGGTAAGTACCGGAAAAATGTATATCTAACAACACAATACAGTAAAATATATCAAAGCTAACAACTTGACTAAATTACCAGTGAGAGTGCTTCTTCAACAGGCAATTAGGAAGATAGGGCGAAACTTACCACATTAGGTCCAGAAATTGGAATACTCTGTAAGACCACAAATTCCTGACAAATGCATCTTAAGCTATATTATAGAAACGCATCATAATCAACAACTTGACTTTACAGGAGACAGAAGTACATGCTAAGGCATCCAGAGACATTGCAAAAAAATAAATAAAACTACGTCCAGAAACTCTGATATCTGGCAACTGCAACTAAACCAAGCTATTGATTAAAACATATTTAAGCAACTTCTAGTACTCGAGGCTTTTGTCCGCTATTTATCGTCTCACACAAAAATCCTGGGTTCTAGACGTACAACTGCAATTGCCTTGTTATCGCTCTAGAGGTCTTACTCTAGCTATTTGGCAACTAAAAGTGAGTCAGGTTGCTCAGCATGACATATCATACCACATCAGTAACATTAAGGACAATGACGGTTGAAGCAGAAACTTGAGGCTTTCTAAAACATAAAACATACTTCTTACCACGTTTATCCCACATAACCCGCATTAGTTTCACAATCTTTGTTAAAAATCGCAAATGTTGACGTTTTAAATCGCGACTTTGGTGTTTTAAGAAAATAAACTATAAAACTTTCAAAGTAATTTTTCTGGTGCCTCTTGACCTTTTTGCGCCAAGAAAACTTAATCTTTGACTGGAATATTCAATGGATTTTTAGCCACATAAAATATTTTGTTTTTGTGTGTTTCTCTTACCAGTGACACCATCAATTTTTTGTTTAAATAAATCTGATTTTTTTCCTTCAACTTAGAGACCTGAATTTTGGTATGTAGTAGTTTATAGTATAAACCTACGTACCAAATTTGGCTGTCATGGTTTTGTTATTTTTCGAGATTAAAAAATGTTCTGAAAGAAAATCAGAATTTCCATTGAAAAATTGGTCCGATGTTCTTAGCTAACGGACTTATCCAAACCAAATACATACGATAGATAAAGATCAATCGACCTGATATTTTTTATGGTTATCGTTGTGAAAAAAACAAATTCAAATACACAATACTTAGCTTCATATATTAGTTTGACACTTTTCGACCTCAGTCAAATTTATAAAAAGGTTTTTTCATGTTTCCTTACCTCTCGTCTATCTAATACAACAGTTTGTGGCTAATGGACCTGGTTTCCGAGGCCATCAGGATACAACACACACACACACACACACATATAAGTATTTTAAACTTTTATATTTTTCCTATGCAATTTGTAAACTTTTTTCTTTCCATATTGTAGCCTTGAGAATGGAATAAACTTTTCCGAAAGCTCGGCTTTTAATAAAGAGTTTTATTTTGCATCTGACGGCTTTCCCACAATTTTTTAACTAAATACTATTACCGTCACAAAAAAACTGAATAATATATATATATATATATATATATATATATATATATATATATATATATATATATATATATATATATATATATATATATATATAGAGAGAGAGAGAGGGAGAGAGAGAGAGAGAGAGATCTCCACAAGCTTTAGATTCGTCAAAGTGTTTCCGAGTTGAAAATCGCAGTTTATTATCACTACTACAGACTCAAAAGCACCAAACAAATAGTGCTGCAAATTGAATCATAACTTCTACATAGCTGTGATAATCTACTCTCCTCAGAAAGACATTCTCATGAAATAAATTTAGGGCCCATAACTTGACCACAAAGAAACTATTCGTATTCCTGCTACCCATAAACTTCTGGAACATTACTCTACTTTTAAGAAAAACATTCAATTTTCTCCAAATCACCCCTCACTGATCCCCTACCCCCTGAAGCGATATTGCCCAAAAACAAATCGAAGCGTTCCTTTGTCGGGTGCTAACTGCATATCAAATTTGAACATCATATTTCAATTCGTTCGAAAATTATTACGCCTACTAACAGACAGACGTACAGGCCGACAAGAGAACAAAATTCCCGTTCCAAAATCAAGTTTTCTATATGTTTTGAGACTTCCTTTGCCGTGTTAGCAAATACAAAACTTCGAAATTTCTGTCACCGATATTTCACCCCCACACATTCTACCCCTAATTTGATTTCAGCACAGAATAGCAGATGTTTAATGAAATTGAAAGTTTTTTAATAAGCAAACCCTAAAACGTCATATTTATCGAAAAAATGTCGATATTCATCAAATCATCCCTTATTCATACCCTACCCCCTCGAGCGATTTTACCCAAAAACAATCCGAACCGTTCGTTTGCCGGGTGCTAGCTGTATACCAAATTTGAAGACGATATCTAAATTCGTTCTGAAGTTATTGTGGCTACAAACAGACATAGACCCACAGAAACCAAAAATTTTTGTTCCCAAATCATGTGTTCTATTTGTTTAGGCAGTTTTTACGGTGTATAAGCGAGAAAAATTTTTTTTTTCGCCGATGACATACTTCCACACGTATTGACGATGTGGAAGTAATATAACAGTTATCGTGAATACTTTAATTGAAATTAAATACTTTTACGAGACACACCTATCTCTGGCGATATCGGATAAACAAGATAACCATCTTGCATTGAGATCTCGATTTAAAGTAAAATTAATATAAAACGATTTTAGAGAAATTAGTTCGATTTCTCAAAAGATCACTTCCACTAAATTAACAAGCCTTATTGGGATAAAAGGGGCAACCTGAATCAAAACGATTAGCAAGACTACAATCCTCAGAAAGGAAAGTTCCTATGATCGTTATCAGATGTATAAAGAACATTCGACAAGATCAGCATATTTACGATGAAATGAAAAAATATCAGCTACCGTATAATACGAGTGTTACTTTCAACTCGATTTAAATTATAATTTCATTACAAAACTGCTATGGGATGTCATTATAGATTTTAATCAACAGCGAGTTCCACATGTGGAAATATTGGATATCTTAATTTTAATCTGGATCAGTTAAGAAACTGTAGTAACTTTATTATTTATGCGTAGTGAGTTGTCAAGATCAGATGAAATCGTAATGAAAAGAACTTTTTACTTGTGTCTAGTGTGACAGTGGCGGGTAGTTGGTTTTAACAAAACGGTATGCCGTGAAGAAGAACAGACGGCAGCTCTTTCTGTTACAAGACACAAAGCGTATTATTTAATAAGGACTTTAAGATATGGTAGCGAAGTTTCATAAACAGGTTTCTAATTGCAAATATGTCTTTTTTTAATGAAAGGCATCAAATCTGGTTAAAGCATCACCTTTATCTACTAAACAACGTACCATATTGCATCAAAATAACGTTATCGTTTGAAGTACAAAAATTTTCCAAAAATAAACTTGAAATGTAATGTAGAAGCTTACCCTACAAACTCCTGTAGAGCCATTGAAAAGAGCGTAGGGATTCCAAAGGCAAAAGTCCAAAAAAATTTAAGAAAGCACAAATACCACCCATACAAATTTAGACTTGTCCAACACCTACACCCTGTAAATGGTCAGCTTCGGATAGTCTTCTGCAATTGGTATCGGGAAAAATGTGATATGGTTAGAGATTTTCCAATTAAGGTTATATGGTCAGACGAAGCTCATTTTAGTAATTCTGGTAATCTTGTTGGCACCATAGCAGAATCTGGTCCCAGCAAAACCAACACCAAAGATTTCCCAGAAGACAGTAAGGCAGGTTTGGTCTAAATGTATCTTGCTTCATATTAAGAACATAAATAAAATTTTATATATTTGAGAAAACCTAACAAACAATAGCTACGTTGAAACTTTAGAGACCTAAATTTCTCGAAGATTTTTAGCGCCTGTAAACGAAACCAATTTTCAACAGAACGGGGCCCTTGCACACAATTCTCAAATGGCAAGGTTATTTCTGGAGAACAATTTTCCAGTGGATCGGAACCAGTGGGCCTGTCAGATGGCACAGTCATATTGAGCACTACTTTAGAAATGCGTTAGCCTGTATATAGCACATAGTGAGATCTAAGGCAGGAGTCGCCATCTCGTAGCCGAACCAAGTCGAATGTTGTCACGACAGCTCCAATTAACACAAAATGTAATAAAATAGAGACTGTGTACAGCCAACTAACAATTTTGTAAATTGTCCGCGCTAGCCCATTTCTTCCCTAATATAGGGTCAATGTATGTAAGGCTAGATGTATTCTCACCACAATTAGAACCGTAGACCGGTTTCGCTCTAATTAGAGCTCGTCAGTACGGTATATTAAATACAGCGAGAAAACACCTACAAAGTAATACGGCTATGGTAGCCAACCTCACAGCACATAGTGAGATATAAGACAGGAGTCGCCATCTCGTTGCGGAACCAAGTAGTATGTTGTCACGATAGCTTCACCTAACACAAACTAATTATTTAAATTTAAATGGACCTTGGAAAACGGTTTCAGAGTCCCAGTTAGCGATTATTTGAAAAAAATTATATTTTATATGGAGTTAAAAAATTAAAATTTGGTCTTCGATATAATATGTAAGTACTATAAGTGTCTTGAAAAAATTGTGTTACAAATTTCATTAAAGTTACAAAAGTTTTCCAGAAAAAAATGAATTATACACGATTGTACATTATACACAGCTCTACCTATAAAATTTTGTGTAAACTAGAGCTATCGTTACAATATACTACCTGGTCCTGCGCCGAGATGGCGTCCCTGTCGTATCTCTCACAATGCTCTCTAGGCTGATATCTTGCAACAACTTTCATTGTTTACATTTTTATCTACGATTTATTAAAATAGCGTAGCAGTAAAGATAACGTCATCTGTCTTTGTCCAACATTGTAGATATTGCATTACAGAATCTAAAGTGATGTCGATGATTATTTTATTAATTTCGAATAACTTTATTTTCCTTTGATCAAACGACTGGTACACAACTACGTCTGCCTATGTTCTTTTAAGTTGTAGATTTGCGTTTCAATCACTTAGACAATTTGAGAGATATTGCCTTTTAAAAAATATCTATTAATTTTTTATTAAGAAAAATTGGCCGTTAACATTTGATGAACAAACTCATCCAAGCCATAAGCAAAATAAGGGTAATTCCCAAATTTGGTCCAGATCAGTGAAGTATTTTTTAAGTTATCGGTTGGATACCTACACAGTGACCCATTTGAAAGCGGGACACCCTTACAACTTTTGTATTTATACAGCGATTTTGACCAAACTTTTTTTGAAATGTGGAAGGGAGAAAAGTGTACTTTGGGACCAAGTGGCCCCGTTTTTTTAACAACCAAGGCTAGATCACTTTCAGAGGCTGAAAATTACAAAAACCATATTAGCGATTTTTTTAGAAAAAAACTGCGCACGCCACTGAACTTGGCATCCGCTAAAATGGGTCTTTACCGAATTTCATGAAAAAGTATTGGATATTAATGATTCTACGCCTGATTGGCGAATAGGGCTGTATATTATATCTATCCAGTAATCCATGTGATAACAAATGAATCACAACGGTTTTATGTAATAACAACATTTAACAGTAGGCGGTTTCTAAGGGAAATTGTATAACATAATAAATAAAATTATAGTGTCGAAATATTTCTAATAGTTGTCTCGTCAATTCAAATTTTGCTTAGTATCCTTTAGGCTGCTATCAGATAAACTTTAAAAAGTCTACCCCCACAGTTATTCATAATATTGGTAATCTTTGTTTTACTTAAACTCACAAAACATGCTCCAATGAAGCAGCTCAATACTGATGAAGATTATTCCTAATAGCAGGCTTTGAAATTACTTTTTGCTGAACAAATAACAACATGTCAAATTTGTTAGGTCAATAGTAAAATTTACGTATTGTTCCTCAAGTACACTGTCAAATAAGTATGGCTGGCAATTTTACTTTACTGCACAAAATTGAAATAGTAAAACTTCGTGGTGTCAGTGACAGGTCCATAGGTGAAGTACGTCGAGTTTTTAATGATAAGCATCCAGAGCTTCACAACATTAGCAAGTCTACTGTTAATTTTGTGATTTTATTGTGTTAATATTTTCTTGTTATTTTATTACAAATATGAGCGATATCAAGAAAATTGTAATAAATTTGTATTCAACAAATAGAATGCGTATCTTTTATTAGACCAAGTTAAAAATTATATTTCAATTAAAAAAATCATTTGTTATCACATGGATTACTGGATAAGAAGCTTAAATTCATAATCAACAGCCCGATTCGCCATTTAGTGGTAGAATCATTAATATCCAATATTTTTCCATGAAATTTGGTAAAGACCCATTTTAGCGGACAGTGAATTCAGTGGCGTGCGCAGATTTTTTTAATAAAAAAATCGCTAATATGGTTTGTTTTTCAGTATTTAAAAGTGATCTAGTAGGCATTGGTTGTTAAAGCAACGGGAGGCCACTTGGCCCTAAAGTACACTTTTTCCCCTTACACATTTCAAAAAAGATTTGTCAAAATAAAAAAGTTATGAGGGTGTCCCGCTTTCAAATGGGTCTCTCTCTCTCTCTCTATATATATATATATATATATATATATATATATATATATATATATATATATATATATATATATATATAAACATTTTAACTGATTATGGAAATGGGTTCCAGAGGCCCTAATTCGCGCTCATTTGAAGAAATTTCCCGAAAGTCTCATCATCGATACCTCTCTATTAGTGAATTTTCTTAATGAAAATTCACTAAAAGGAAAGTATTTGCCAAATTATAAACTTGAATGTTAATCGCCTCAATGACTTTGTTTTACTCAACCTAATCGAACCGGTTTTTTCCAACAACAAAACAAGTTTTTTAAAACAAATTCTCTATTAGTGGAATTTGTTAACTATAATTCACTATTATCAACAATAAAAAATGTCAGCTCATACTTATAATTTTAGACCCAAGGATAACAAAATTAGTCAGAAGTTTTGAAAATGAGATCTTGGTCCAAACGTACGAAATCTGGACACAATTATTTCTACCAAATATTAATGTTAGTGAAACAAAACAAAATGTTACATGGATCGGGAAGGAATCGAATCTGACCCGCCTGCGTGTCGCGCGAACATTCTACCACTGGACCACGGAT
Organism: Tillus elongatus; assembly: GCA_964006375.1. NCBI lineage: Eukaryota > Metazoa > Arthropoda > Insecta > Coleoptera > Cleridae > Tillus > Tillus elongatus. The sequence goes on from OZ023262.1 coordinate 130,466,600, forward strand.
GCTATCTAATAAATTGTTTGTTTACGTGCTAGCTATAGAAACGGCAACTTGCTGTCGCAGGAAATTTTATATTATATCCTAAAAGTAAATCTAGGTAAACAGTTAGTTCCATCATTAATGGAATTGTTACTTGGTATTTCGCCGGTCGGTGAAACACATTTGACTGTTTCGATCTTAGATGACCTCTTCTTTTAAGCTTAAAGTTTGAAAACAAACTGCTTTAAATTCATTTTCTTAGAGACGTGAGACGATTTCTTTTATTCTTTCGTATCTTCTCATATTCTTATAATATGACACTTACTTATGATTGAAATAGATAATGTCATTGCATTTGCAAAAAATTAAAATTTTAGTGCGACATCTCATAGAAAACGGCTAATTTACAAATGATTGCGACAGTCGCTACTTTCAGCAGTCATTTTGACGAACTAATTAAGGTATGTCTTATATTACGTTTCAGTTTGAACTACGTTTTTATTTGAAATCCAAAAGGCCTGAAATTCAGGAAACTTATTCTTGGACATATATTCTAGGCGACGAGTGTTTTTGAACTTCTGTGACAAAAAAATTGTCAAATCGTAGTTTGGCAAAAACGTCATATTTTCTTTATAAAAGTCATAGTGCCTTCAAACTTTCTTTACTGCCTACCCTGAACCTTGATCTTTCCACTATATACTATGTTTTCAGTCTAAAGATTTAACTGGGATTGTTCACCAAACTACAAATATAGTCTATTTTAAACCTTTCTTTGGATCCCCCACTTAAAAAACAACCAATTCACCACTTTTTATTTCATGATACCTTTCATTCTAACGTCGTAACTGCTGACAAACGATTTAACAGAATTTCGGGATTTTATTGGTCAAGATTTCTTGATCGCTAGTGCGGGTAGTATGTTTTATGCGTGTTATTTGTATTGTTTGGTTATGGTTGAATTATGATTTATGTCTGTAGTATGTATCGACCTACGCATAGCAGGTGGCTACTCTGTCTGTCAGGCATTGGACCTTAACGACTTAAGTCGTTTATTTACAGCATTTCTAGCTACATGTAAAGGGCCATTCCAGTTACTATAATACTTTCAAAAATATAGCGCATTCATAATTATCTTTGTATATTTTTGGGTGGACGGTTTACGAACTCGTCCGCGGTCTTAATACAATGAAGCTATGTGCCAAGTTTCCTTCAAGTCAGTTGATATTTCTTGAATTATCGCTCTGGGACACACACACACACAAACACGCGCACGCAGGCACGCACGCACGCTCGCACCCCCCCCCCCCCCTCATATATATATATATATATATATATATATATATATATATATATATATATATATATATATATATATATATATATATATATATATATATATATATATATATATATATATATTGAGAAAAGCCCTGCTTGGATAGAGAATAATTTGCGTCATAATTCTAATTTCCAAAAATTAATTCTGCCTCTCAAATTTACATAAAACTAATTTTTTACAGTTGCAAAGAGCCTTTTCTCTAGGAGATACGAACAAAATTTATTAAGAAAAGATGATCGGAAAGAAACTAACTGGGAATGCAAAATTGTAAAATCCTAAGCCTACTTTGATATTTTGAAATTCTGAAAACAAATAGTATGCTACGGAAGAAAAACGAAGAAAATAATGTTTTGACAGTTGTCAAAAATAGTTAATTGTAATTATTGTCAAAGCTGTGCTCTGAACTGGATCCGAACTTAACTACGAAATATAAAAAAATTAAAATTATGCGAAAATCAAAGTACGCTTAGGATTTTAATATGTTGTATTCCTACTCAGTTTTTTTTATTCCGATCATCTTTTCTTAATAAAATTTTTTCATATCTCTTGTAGAAGATGCCTTTTACAATTAGTATTTGTAAATTTCCAGGGCGTACTTGATTTATGGAAATTAAAATTATGACGCAAATTATGTTCTATTCAAGCACGATTTATTCCTAAAAAATGAAGTTTCAACTCAAAAAATTACAGTCTTTTTCATCTAGTCATGCGTTAATCCGAGAACACACTATATACATACATACATACATACATATATATACATATATATATATATATATACATATATATATATATATATATATATATATATATATATATATATATATATATATATATATATATATAAAATGTAGTACCGGGGTGAAGTTCCGTGCAACACATAAATCTGTGCTCTGCTCTTCCACTTAACCCCAACACACACACATTCTCCACTATATACTATATATACTGCCACACCGCAACGCAAGACATCAGTCAAGAAACCCAAACATTGGTCACACATCAACACCTCATCCAATAAGCAAACAGTAATCACGGCAAAAGGGTGGAAAATACAGTACGTAGAGGAATGAGAAGATGAGAATGGAAGCAAAATTAAAAACAAAGAAAAGAAAAAGCAGGGTACCTACTTACACACACACACACACCACATACACAAACACGCACATACATCAAATCCTTTGTGCGAATGTTCATATTATGCACATCTGTGCGGTGTGCCATCTTATTGCACAAGTACCGAGGCAACCCATATATATATATATATATATATATATATATATATATATATATATATATATATATATATATATATATATATATATATATACCCTGTATGTGGGTACTAGGGGCCCTAATTCGCTTGAAAAAAATTTTCGAGACTCTCACCATCGTTACCTCTCTATTGGTAATAGCTGATTTACGAACTCGTCCAAGATATTAACAAAATTAAGATTTGTGCCCAGTTTTGTCCAAACAAGTGGAGTGTTTTTTGAGTTATCACTTGTATATATATATATATATATATATATATATATATATATATATATATATATATATATATATATATATATATATATACAGTGTGGAACAGCCAAATGGAATAAATTCGATAACGGATAAATGAGGGCGTGTTGGGAAAAACGCTTGGACACGTCGATTTGTATTTTTAACTGCGCATCTTTTTCAAGAAAAAAAAATTATATAGGGTGCGTCATGTGACAGTGGCCAATACCAACTTTCTTATTTTAAATACAAGCCCCTGTATATTATTAATTTTTTGGATTCTTCAGAAAATTCTAGACATAATTCATGTACAATGTCCTATACCTATCTTCAACTGTTTCGGAAATATTAAGTATTTTCAGATTTATTACAAAAATTAACATTAAAAATAGAAAATTATTTTATTTCACAAATTCTAATAAGAAATACTGATTATTTCTTAATAATTTAAAAAAACAAAAAAAAATTAATGCCAATGTAGTAAATGTTCAAAATGCTCGCCACGAACATCTTGGCAACATGCTAATCTGGTATAGAAATGTCTTCTAACATTACTCAACATCTCAGGCGTGACTGATCTAATCGCAAGCGTGATTCGTCTTTTTAAGTCATCTAAGTTGAGGGGCTTAGTTTTGTATACAATACTTTTGACATATCCCCACAAAAAGTAGTCTAATAGCGACAGATCAGGAGATCGTGCTGGCCATTCTATCGATCCGCGCCTCCCTATCCACCGATTTGGAAAAATTTGGTTCAGGTACTGCCGGACATTGATTTGGTAATGGGGCGGTGCTCCATCTTGCTGAAACCATATTTTATTGGCAGGAACTTGTGGGTTTGCTGGATCTGGATATAAGTTTGTCAAAGTTGGCACGACATTATTTTGGAGCAGTTCTAAATATTTATCCCCATTCAAGTTGCCATCAATGAAAAAGGGACCTACGATATGATTTCCAACAATTCCTGCCCAAACATTAACTTTTTCAGGATATTGCGTGTGTTCCTCTCTCATCCAATGAGGATTCTCATTAGACCAATAGCGGCAATTTTGACGATTAACATGACCGTGAAGTGTAAATGTGCTCTCATCAGAAAACAAAACATCTTCTAATTGGATCACATTGTTATCTAACATTGTCATCATTTGTTCACAAAAATACGTTCTCCTATCGAAATCGTCCTCCATGAGCTCCTGAGTTGGTATCATTTTATAGGGATGCATTTTACTTTCCTTTGATGTTCGAAAAATTGCTGTGTGGCTAACGTTGAATAGTTGGGCTGCTTGTCGACCAGAAGTATGTGGGTTTTCTTGAAACTCAAGCGTAATATCCAATTTCGTATCATCACTTACTGCATTGGCAGCTACTTTTTTTATCTGTCTCACATGACCAAGCTCGCGAAACTGCTTTTCTATTTTGCTAATTGTTCCTTGGGATACAGGCGGCAAATTTGGAAATTTTTCGTGAAATAAGCGAGACACTTCCATCTGTGTCCGTGTGTTATCTCCATAACCAATCATTTGTAGAATGGTTATTTTGTGGATTTCTGTTAAATGAACCATTTTTCTGATATTATTACGTACAGTTAACGAAATTCAAACGACAATAGCACTGACACTAATCACTACTGTCATGCAGGCAGACAACAAGTTGCTAAGGCTACGAGTTTTATACGAACAGAAAGAAAACTGTTTTTGTTTTTGTTTCATTTCATATCAGTAAAAAGAAACGCAGGAATGGTTTTTGTTTACTTTCTCATTATCAAGAGCTGAATGGGAAATAAGTATTGAATGCAATGTAGCGAATTTGTGAAATAAAATAATTTTCTATTTTTAATGTTAATTTTTGTAATAAATCTGAAAATACTTAATATTTCCGAAACAGTTGAAGATAGGTATAGAACATTGTACATGAATTATGTCTAGAATTTTCTGAAGAATCCAAAAAATTAATAATATACAGGGGCTTGTATTTAAAATAAGAAAGTTGGTATTGGCCACTGTCACATGACGCACCCTATATAATTTTTTTTTCTTGAAAAAGATGCGCAGTTAAAAATACAAATCGACGTGTCCAAGCGTTTTTCCCAACACGCCCTCATTTATCCGTTATCGAATTTATTCCATTTGGCTGTTCCACACTGTATATATATATTCAAACGGCCCTTGGGTATGGATTATAGAGGCCCTCATTCGCGCTCGTTTGTTTAAGATTTTCCGAAAGTCTCACCATCGTTACCTCCCTATTGGTGAATTTTCTTCTGGAAAATTCACTAAAAGGAGACGAATTTCATCCCTATCACAGAGTAATGATAACAGACTGAATAGCAGTTATTTTAAAACGGTAGAATATTGCACTAGGTTTTCACAGCAGCCAACTGAGGTGTCTTGTTTTTCTAGATTACGTTATTTTTGAAGAAGAAGCTCATTTTCCTAATAGTGGTATGTTAGTCATCTGCCCAACTAATATTAAAACTGCAATGTGCCGTTAAAAATCGTAAACCTATGCTAAAAAGAGTGTGGAATTACTTTGCGTGCAGCCGCCACTGGCTTTAGTTGCATTCAAGCATTCAAAAAGAGCAGACACCACAATGTGGATCGAATTTACGAAGCATACCTACATCAGATGGTTAACTGATAAGCGGTTCAAAGACGCTTCTGGAATGGCCGAAAGTGACGAAGAAGGATACGACAACATTAATTAGTTTACAAAAGTCATACCCCGTAAAAACAATACCTTGAATTAGCAGACACTAAGCACAATATATTTATTTGTAAAATCGAAAACAAAAACATAAGATTGTATTTATATTCTGTTATCTTATTATTTGACGTCGACTTATTTTAGCAATTTAGGCTAATTACCGACGTCGGAGAGCAATTACAGATTATACCGAGTGTTTTTCAAAAGTGACTCACCACAATAACTTTTATTTTTTGAGATAAAAAATGAAATTTGGTATGTCAGTATATGACATAAATCCAGATTGAGTGGCGTATTCAGTTGTTTTCGGTCACTTCCGGTTTCACCGAAAATGTCTGCAACTGTTGTTCTTTGTGTTAGACCTCGGGTATTTTTTTCCTTTGTTTAATAGAAAATGACATTCTGAATACAATGACACCTCATATGTTAACTTTTCACATTTTCGCTTAAAAAATTATATTTTAAATTTCAATCTAGAGTGTCATGACTATGTTCAAACCATTATTTTTGTATCAAGGAGGCATGGAAAAATAGACTTGATCATCTAATGTATGTTTTGCGTTATTTCCTGACGGGGTAAAATATCTCCAAATCGTATTTTTAATCATAACTCTTTTTCGAAAGGAACGAGGGCGGCTCATTAGCATATTCGGAAAAAGCACTTTATTTTATGAATAATTTGGTACCGCACACATACTATTCCGAAATTGTCGTTATAAACCGCCTATTATGATTTAGTATGATTACAACATTGGAATTTGCCATAAGCGTAATGGCATTTGTAATAAGTGGACTTGGAAATAACTCCTTTAACCCGCACGGAAAAGAGACCAAGAAATTAAATGATCGAATATATTGTTCCATGGCTTCTTCATTAAAAAATAATGGTTTTAAGATACTCCTGACACCCTAGATTGTAATTCAAAATATTATTTTTGTAAGCGAAAATGTTAGAAGTTGATATATGGGACGTCATTGTCTTCAGAATCTCATTTTCTGCCAAATAAACCAAAAAAAGACCCAAGGTCCAATTTAAAAATCAAAAGTTGCAGTCATTTCCAGTGAAACCGCAAGTGACCGAATACGTCAATCAATCTGGATCTGTCATATGCTAACATAACAAATTTCATTTTTTTAATCTCAAAAAATAAAAAAGTTATTGGTGAGAGTCACTTCTGGAAAACACCAGGTGTGAAATAACTCAAAACCGATTAACGTTATCAATTTTTTTTTCTACTTACAAACATGCATCATATTTCGATGGAAAATGCAAAAATGCAATAACACAAGGGGTGTTTAAAAAAAAAGTATGTATCACCACCGACTTATGGGCCAGCTTGTGATTGTCAAAATAGGTTTATAAGATGCAGCTCGGGCAGCCCTATAATTAACCTACATAATTTTTCCTCATATTTTGTATAACAGATATATTGAGTTTTACCGTAGAAATGCGCCACCCTGTAGTGTAAACAGACGAAAATTGAAACTGACCCCGTATATGGGTTTTAACGGTTCTAGTTCGCGCTCATTTGAAGAAATCTTTTCAAAATCTTAAGTCGGGGTCTTCTCAATAACGAATTTTTTCTACGAAAATTTGCTACAATTATAGACTAATAAATCATAAACTCTATAGCTGAAACTACTGCCAGAGTATCATAAAGAGGGTCTATTTGAAATGGATTTTCCGAAAATAATTTGCGTCAAATGAGGTACAATGATGGTTGAAGTTGAAACTTAAGGCTTTGTAAAAAAACACTTATTACGACATTTCTTCTACATAATCCCTATTTGTTTCAGATAATTTGTCTGAAAATTCCAAATTCTGACGTTTCAAATTGCGACTTTGACGTTTTAAGAAGAAAAATTATAAAATTTTCAAAATATTTTTTCTACTACTTCTTGACATTTTTATGTAATATTCAATTAATTTTGTTAACCACACAAAATATTTTGTTCTTGTTCTTTCCTCTGATCACCGGTGGCACTCAAAAATTTTCCTCTTTAAATGCCTCTAAGTTTTTTCCGTTCAACTTAGAGATTTTAGTTTTGACATGTAGGGTAAGTTTCATAGTGGAAACGTGTATGCCAACTTTGGCTGTTATAGCCTTGTTATTTCCGAAGGTAAAAAACTCGGGACGCAGCAAGTGCGTTATGGTAGTGAATTTTTATTAAATGCTTCACATTTAAATAACTCAATTTTCTATAAACTTAGAGAGTTTAATTTTAATACATAGTAAGGTCTTTCCTAAGGCAAGATACCCACAAAATGTCATTAAAATAACTTTGTAATTTTCGGAGAAAAAATTTTTTTTCGAAAGAAAATTTGAAATTTGAATAATAACATTCTCTAAACTTAGAAAGTTGAATTTTGGTACGTAGTAAGATCTCTCCTGAGACAACATATATAGTAAATTTCATTAAAAGAGCTTTGTTACTTTCGGAGAAAAATTTTTTTGAAAGAAAACTCAAAATTTTTCCGGAAAACCCCGTCCGATTTTTCTGGATAACGAACTCATCCAAGCCATTAATAAAAGAAAGGCACTCGCCAAGTTTCATCGAAATCGGTTAATTATTTTTGAGTTATCAGACGGATATATATATATATATATATATATATATATATATATATATATATATATATATATATATATATATATATATATATATACATATAAAAATTGAAACTGGCCCCGGATATGGGTTCTAGGGGTCCTAGTTCGCACTCATTTGAAATAATTTTTGCAAAGTCTCACCATCGATACCTCTCTATTAGTGAATTTTTTTAATAAAAATTCACTAAAAAAAACGAAAAAAACCACAATTTTCCCGGAAAAACGGATCCAATTTTCGTAGCTAACGAACTTGCACAAGCCACGTACAAAAAAGGATGGTAACTACCAAACTTCATCAAAACCGGCCAATTTTTTTTGTGAGTTAGCAGTACGAGATATATATATATATATATATATATATATATATATATATATATATATATATATATATATATATATATATATATATATATATATATATATATATATATATATATATATATATATATATATATATATATATATATATATATAGATCTCATTAGTGAATTTTTCGTTAAAAAGGCTAATCTATTTTTTTGTGTATTGCTTCAAATTTCACACTTGATCCGCAGGGAAAGAGCTCACAACTATTGCAATTGCAAAGTCAAACATGAGAAAAATATTTTTCAGACATCGTACTGTTGAGAACATAAAAATTTCGACATCAAAAAGGCATTAGAACCCGATAGACTCCCATCAATAGTTCTAAAAATGTTTACTCCTGAACCGTGAAGCAACATGAACACCAATGAAGTTCGTCAAGCATCGACTTTCTTAGATTTTCAGGAATTACAACCGTATAACCCCATAATAAACAACCAAATTCTACATGAAGCTACTCGTTTTATTGAAAAAAATCAAACTTTCTGGGACTTTACTTCTTTCTGGCCAACCATATAAACAATAGCCTACCACTCTATTTAAAATGGGATCTTTTTTTTTGTTTCATAAGAAATTTATTTACAATCAATAGCAAATTATCTTGAATGTAGCAAATATGTGAATATTTTGTACTGTTGAATTTACTGGCAATCATAATGCATCGGCTGTAATATTTTTTTCCTGAAAATTAATGTTTTAGGTGCCTGGTGATACAAGTACTCTTTGGTCGTTGCCAATTTAAATTGGGATTCTTTAAAAACTAACGTATTTCGCATACTTTTCAAGAAACGTAAAATGTTGAACCATCCTCTTGTATCCTTAAACTCAATAAAAATTCCTTAAAAAAATGCAGAACAATTGATGTGGTCGGATATAAAATCCTGAATGGTTGTGTTGGTTCATAAAATATAGCTTCTTTTTGATCATTCTTTGTGTGGATACTTTCTATTATGTTTTCATTTATACACTGAAATAGACAAAGAAACCCAAGATATTTTTTTTACAAAATTGTAGACAATCGTCTTTACTGTGTAAATTGTGCAATTCCTAGTTTCTTCGAAACAAAAAGTAGCGTGCATTGTCGGTTCAGTGAGGACAGTGGCATTCTGTGGGTACTACCGCGTCTAATTGATAAAATACAATATCCCATAACTAATTGATCCGCTTCGGATGTTAGTGCTGTGTGGAGCCTCTATTGTCTTCCGAACATCACAAAGAAACAACAAGGGACTATGCAGATCTTCCTTTGGTACCTACTGATGTAAATCATGATTGAGTTGTTCCTCATTGCTGTATTATACATTAAATCAAGTAGGTTGACCATATTTAGATGTTGAATGAAAGTATAAATACAAAATATGTACACACACAAAAATCATATACGAGGACAGATCCTTATGCTCCCAACCTGACCAATTTATAGGCTATCCTTAAATTATATATATATATATATATATATATATATATATATATATATATATATATATATATATATATATATATATATATATATATATATATATATATATGCCTTAATAAAACTAATATGTGTGTGTAATATTTACTATATTTTGTTTAACACACAAATATTTTGGTCTTAAGCTATAGATCTAAATTTTGGTATCCCTAAAGGTAAAAAACATCTCTGGACGCAGCAAGTGCGTTATGGTAGCGAATTTTCTTTAAAATATTTTTAATATCAAATGTTTTTCTTTGATGAAAGCAGGCGTCAAACTTGGTTGCTTATATAGTAGAAACAATGTACCATATTTCATCGAAATAAATTTATTGTTTGAAAAAATATAAACATTTTTCAAGAGTCTAGATGCAGCAAATGTGTTGTGGAAGTGAATTTCTATAAAAATGTTTCTAATCGCAAATGCAAGCAGGCATCAATCTGATTACCGGTATAGCCTATGTGGTAGAAACAATGTATTATATTTTATCAAAATTACTTATGGTTTGAAAATATACAAAAATTTTCCAAAAATAAACTTAAATGTTGGTTTGCTAACCAACAAAGCTTACGTTAATAGCAAATTGAGTTATTGACATTTGAAGGATTTAATGAAAATTCGGTAAATTTGTAGATTAGCTCGCGAACGCTTTTCAACAAATTGTTTTCAGAAACATTACTAGGACCCCACCTGGATGCACAAACCATAAGAAAAATTGGTAAATTTGCAGCTTAGCTCCCTAACGCTTTTCAAAAAACTGTTTTCAGAAACCTGCCTAGGGCCCCCCTGAATCCACAAACCACAAGAAAAATGTCTTGTTTACACCCGCCAAGGAAGTTACGGGACCAGGAGTGAGTAGCGGTGCATAATTTTTTTTTAGCTAAATTTCGTAGAACAAATTCGTTAATGCATTTTTGCATGTTTTGTCGAAATATGATGCGTTTGTAAGAAAAAAATCTGGACGCAGTAAGTGCGTTTTGGTAGCGAATTTTCGGTAAATTTGCAGTTTAGCTCCCTAACGTTTTTCAAAAAACTGTTTTTAAAAACCTGCCCAGCCTCCCCCCCTGGATCCAAAAACCCCAAGAAAAATTTCTTGTTCACACCCCCCAAGGAAGTTACGGGACCATGAGTGAGTAGGGGTGCTGAGCAGGGTAGGTAGTAAAAAGGAAATATGAGCAGAAAATTCGAATAAAGCGGGCTTGAAAGCTGTCTTTTTCACATCTTGAAGCCATATCCCCCTTAAACCCTGCCTACCCCGCACAGCGCGCCTATTCACTCCCAGTCCCAAAACTTCCTTGGGGGGTGTGAACAAGAAATTTTTCTTGTGGTTTGTGCATCCAGGTGGAGTCCTAGTAATGTTTCTGAAAACAATTTGTTGAAAAGTGTTCGGGAGCTAATCTGCAAATTTACCGAATTTTCATTAAATCCTTCAAATTTCAATAACTCAATTTGCTATTATCGTAAGCTTTGTTGTTAGAAAACCAACATTTAAGTTTATTTTCGATTTTTTTTTGTATATTTTTAAACCATAAGTAATTTTGATAAAATATAGTACATTGTTTCTACCACATAGGCTATACCGGTAATCAGACTGATGCCTGCTCGCATTTGCTATTAAAAACATTTTTATGGAAATTCACTTCGATAACACATTTGCTGTATCTAGATTTTTGAAAAATGTTTATATATTTTCAAACAATAAATTTATTTCGATGAAATATGGTACATTGTTTCTACTATATAGGCAACCAAGTTTGATGCCTATCAACCAAAGGTTGCAGTGCTATCGGGGCGGCAAGGCCGCGGACGAGCCCTGAGGGGAAAAAAAAGTTTGATGCCTGCTTTCATCAAAGAAAGACATTTGCTATTAAAAATATTTTAAAGAAAATTCGCTACCACAACGCACTTGCTGCGTTCAGAGATTTTATAATATAAAGTAGCGTACCAAATTTGGTTGCCATAGCTTTGTTATTTTTAAAGATATAAAAATTTTCCCGGAAAAACTGGTCCGATTTTCCTGCATCTAATAAACTGTTACGACCAATGGGTGGCCCATAAGTTGTTGGTGATACAAACTTTGTTCGTAAGGAGCATCCATAATATTACTGCATTTTTCATCGATAACGCATGTTTGTAAGAGAAAAAGATATCATTCACCGTTTTCGAGTTATTTCAATTGTTATGCAACTTTTCACATTTTTGACACATAAAAATTATGATACGGCGTTTTTACCTATGCATAGCGTAGTCCTATGAAAATGACCCATTCAGGCAGGGTTTCGTTTAAATTATTCGTCGAAAATTCAAATAATGAATGAATTTTGAAAAATATCACTGTCGCAATCGCTTACCATGATTCATGCAGGAAACAGTTTCCTTTTTTTTCAGGTTTTTATTCAATTCTAATAACTGATCAGATAGGGCAATTATTTGACTAATTTTCAAAGGAAAATACGAAAGTATTTAAATTGACTCTGGTACAAAAAATGTAAGAAATCATTAATTTGATAGGATTCTCTATATTTGCATTTTCATATATATATATATATATATATATATATATATATATATATATATATATATATATATATATATATATATATATATATATATATATATATATATATATATATGGGTGATCCAATTTGAGTTTCCTACGTTCGCAGTACCGTAAATCAAGAAATTGTCAAAAAGCACATGTTTTTCAGGTGTCAACTGTCAGTCTGACACTATACATTTACGAAATGGATCGTTTAACCACCGCTCAGCGCGTTAAAATTGTTGAATTGTTTTACAGAAATAACAATTCTGTACGAACTGTGTACAGAAATTTACGGGAAGATTATGGGCAATTTAATCGTCCTACTGAGCGAACAATTCGCATCGTAGTGCAAAAATTTCAAGAGACTGGAAGCATTGGAGACAGGGTAAGGCATGTGCATCATCGTGGCATCTGATCAGCAGAAAATATTGCTGCTGTAAGTGAAAGTGTGGCCAAAGACCCGGAAATGTCGATTCGTCGCCGTTCACAGCTTTTAGGCTATCTTACGGCTCCCTTTGGCGAATGTTGTCCCAGGACTTGCATCTAAAGCCGTATAAGATTCAGTGAACACACAAACTAAAGCCGAGAGACCATCGACAGCGAAGAATTTATGCAGATTGGGTGTTAGAGCAGCAGGAAGTTGATGCACTTTTAAAAAAAAAATGTCTTCTCTGATGAAGCACATTTTCATTTGTCTGGCTATGTCAATAAACAGAATTGTCGAATATGGGGCGAAGAAAATCCTCATGTGATTCACGAAACTCCATTACATGGCCAAAAAGTAACTGTTTGGTGTGCATTGTGGTCAGGTGGCGTTATTGGGCCTAACTTTTTTGAAAACAATATAACGGTCAATGGTGAGCGCTATAGGCGCATGATAGCCGATTATTTCTGGCGTGAAATCGAAGATATTGATATCAACGACAAGTGGTTCCAACAAGACGGCGCAACTTGTCACACAGCGGGCGCAATGTTGGATGTTTTGTTGGAAAAGTTACCGGATCGCATCATTTCACGTTTTGGTGAAGTCAACTGGCCGCCAAGATCATGCGACTTGACGCCACTCGACTTTTTTTTGTGGGGCTACGTTAAAATTTGGGTCTACGCCAACAAACCTGTAACATTGAAGCACCTAAAAGCCAACATCCGCCAAGTTATAGCCAAAATACCGCCCGAACCCTTCGAAAAAGTAATCGGAAATTACCTTAAAAGGATCGGTTGCTGCAGAAGGTCCAGAGCCGGCCATTTAATCGATATTATTTTTCATCATTAATGAAAAACATAATATTTTTGATTAATAAAAACAAATCCGAATATTTCTTTAAATTTGTGTTTTTTTAAACAAGTTCGAAAACTCAAGGTGGATCACCCTTTATATATATATATATATATATATATATATATATATATATATATATATATATATATATATATATAGTTGATTAATTGTTTTCATAAATGTTGTTGTCCGTAGCCACTTACTTCGATGATGTTTTGCAGTCCCAGGTCAGTTTAGACTCGGTTTTGAAAGATATATATATCTCTCTTTCTCTCTCTCTCTCTTAGTAGTGCCTGACTGTCTGAGGGGATGTAGATCTCTCTATTTCTGAGACTTCTTTGTATGCACCCCCGTGAACAGAGAAGTTTTTCCTAGCGACGTAGCGAGCCTAAGTTGGGTCCTCTTATTCCTAGTCATGCTCCCATATTTGTTTGAACCCGTCTGTATACCATACAGATAAGTTCTATGTCAGCCTTTTACTGTCTCTGTTTCATGCTGGGCAGCCATTTATGACCACGTCAAATGGAATTATAAAGTCCAGCTTAGCTGGGATTTAATATGTTTGTTTGGCAAGTGACTTCAATGGAATAATTCCCAAGATATTCAAGTGATCAACCAAGACTTTTGGTTTAAATTTTTCTGCTTGAAATTGTCTTGAGAGACTTAGTGCTGCTTCCCCCTTCCCGCATATCTGCAGTGGAGTCATATTCAGCATTTCCTCTACAGCTGCTGTAGGGCATGGTGCCATAGCTTCCGTTATTCCAAGACAGATCAGTCTCTGCAATTTTTGCAATCTGCTTTGTGTTGAGGTTTGTTCCGTTTTTTTTTTGGCCATGATACAATAGGTGCATAGGTGACCACTTGTTTAACCACAGTTTGGTATAGCATATCAATTTCCCTGCCTTTTCCTGATTTCCCCGATATGCAAAAACCTACTTCCCTGACTTTGATCTTCTACAATTTATCCCCAAATGTGTAACACACTACTACAGAATACAGTAGGACTTAGCGTCATGGAGGAAAACACATTTTCCGATTTCAAATACAAAGCGACCAATGAACGCAAAGTAAAAAAATGTGGTTTTGGGTAAGAGAAATCATTAAATAAATGGTTCAGAATTGCACAAAAAGCAAACACATTGTTTCAATAATTTATCATAAAAAGGAAACACAATTTTTCCCTGACAGGGACAAAAATTCCCTAACTCCTAGTCAATTTTCGCAGTTTTTTCCTGATTTCCCTCACAACATTTTTTCTTTTACAAATTGCCTGACTTTACCCGGTTTTCCAGGCGAGTGGGCACCCTGATCCAATATAACATCCTCGGATTCAGCCCCCATGTATTTCCTACAAGTCTACGGCATGTTCGGATTGCAGCCATCGAAACAGTTTTTTCCAGGTGTGTGCACCAGTTCAGTTTTTGGTCTAAGAAGATCCCTAAATATTTAACTTCACAGGAAATTTGTATGTGTTCCATTCAGAGTTAGAGTTTTTACAATCCTTTACCTACTGCTTTTAAAAACCAACATTAACATCATTAATAAACTGCACAGTCATCCCAGGGTACTGTCGTTGGCTTCGAGGATGATACAGCCATATTCTACAGGGGAGAGACGTGGGAAGAGTTGAAAAGTAAAGCCGAAGAGGACTTCCAAAATATAGTAACCTGATTTGAGTCCAGATTACTCACGATTAACTTCAACAAGACTAAATGTTTGCCTTTCTGTAGCTACGCCAGCGGCTTGCCATTATACGCCACTTTGGAGATTAAAGGTGGAGATCGGGGAGCCGTGCGGATAGATGCCGTGAGGACGGTAAAATACCTGGGGGTGACAGTGGACTGTCATCTGAGATGGGATGAGCACATAAACAATCAGGTGTGCAAAATACGAGTTCTGAGCAGCAGGTTTAAAGTGTACCGAGATATATTTGACCAAAAGCACCTGAAAATCATATACAATTCTCTGGTTGAGACACAGCTTCTGTACGGTAACCTCATCTGGGGAGGAGCTACAAGATGTTATATAGAAAGACTGGAAGTCGCTCAGAAGTGGATTTTAAAAATAATGGGGAACAGATGTTATACTTACCCAAGTGATGACCTTTATGCGGAAATGCGTGTCCCGAATATCTCTTAGATTTACCTTGGGTCTGTGGGTATCTGACAACAAAAGAACAGAGGAAGACTCACTAAAGCATCCCATGGCTATCAGACTCGATCGATTGGGAGTGCCAGCATGATCCCAAGGTTTAAGAAGTCTCAGACACGACGATGTCATGTTCAAATGGGACCAAGACTACACAACTTCTTGCCACCGAAAGTACAGTCTGTATGTGACATATGATTGTTTAAGGTGTTGTTGACGGCTTGGATACTCGACTGGCCTACACTGAATGCCCGTAGGATAACTCATGGGTAACTATTAAGCTACTGTGGTAATTTTTCTGATGCTGTTGCTGTGTGTTGAATGTCTATTTTGTTGAAGCTGTGTCATATGAACTTGCGTTGTGTACAAAAGTGAGTGAGGAATGAGCGAGTCAGTGAGTGAGTGAGTGAGTGAGTGAGTGAGTGAGTGAGTGAGTGAGTGAGTGAGTGTGTAAGTGTGTGAGTGAGTGAGTGAGTGAGTGAGTGGGTGAGTGAGCAAGTATGTGTGAGTGTGATTGTTTCTAATTTTGTATTGTTTTTTATTTGTTTTTGTCTTGGATTTAAAATGGTGACAATTTTGATTGGCTTATTTGTTACAATGGTTTGGATTATTTAGTTTTGTAGGTAATGTTTGTATAGTGTAAATTAAATGTGTCTTGTAAGATTTCTTGTAGTCACACCCACGTGTATCTTTTGGCACTACAACTCCGCGAACTGGCACGAAATGCGAGATTACTTTTCCTCGTTTCCATGGGCGTCTGTCTGCTTCTCTCATCCTGACCCCCCTGATATCTCACAAAACGTCACCGAAATTATCCAAGCTAGTATGCAATTATTTATTCCACGTACACAGAAAACCTCTTCAGCCACTCAAAAGTCCTGTTCTCTAAATCTTGTGACAAGGCCATACTTGAAAAGGTTAAAGCTCAAAAAACGCTTCTACACAATCCCAGTCAAGAAAACCGTCAAGCATTTAACGACGCAAGAAACCGCTATGTGCGCATTCTTTCTGAGGCAAAAAACTAGTTTAATAACCACATCAAAAACAAAGTCCTCTTAAGCTCCAAGGGCAGCAAACCCTTCTGGACTCTTGCTAAATCTATTGGGAATAATTTCTGCAAGAGCACGTTCCCACCTCTTGTCTCAGGGGATGAAATTGTTTCTACCGCCCTGGGCAAGGCTGAACTTTTTGCCTCGTTGTTCGCAGACAATTCTACTCTCAACCCACCTCCAAATGTTCAACCACCAACAGTCCCCAATGTCGCGCATAAAATGACGGATACCATTTTCAAAACTAAAAACGTACGAAAGATGCTCTCTTCTCTTAATACCAGGAAAGCCTCTGTCCTTGACGAGATCCCAACAATTGTTCTTAAAAAATGCGCACCAGAACTTGCTCCTGTCCTCACTTGTCTGTTTCAGAGATCTTACAATAGAGGCATATTCCGTAGTAACTAGAAAACTGTTCGAGTACAACCCGTCCCCAAAAAAGGATCCAAAGCGCTTCCTAGCAACTACAGGCATATTTCTCTCCTTTCAGTCATCTCTAAAGTGGTGGAAAAGTATATAAACACCGAATTACTAAAATTTCTTGAAAAACACAGTCTAATCCACGACAGGCAGTATGGATTCCGTCAGCGCAGATCAACTGTCGACCTCCTTTTCTTTGTCACCCATTCTTGGAACAAATCTATGAAACTACACGGTGAATTCCAGATTGTCGCTCTAGACATATCTACAGCATTCGACCAGGTCTGGCACGCAGCGCTGCTTAATAAAATTCCAGTCTGTAGCCTATCACCAAAACTCTGTACCTGGACAGCAGACTTCTTCTCCAACGGGAGCATTTCTGTTGTTGTGGATGGCCATTCCTCTAAAATATATCGAATTAGTGCAGGAGTTCCTTAAGGTTCAGCTTTAGCCCCTACTTTGTTTCTTCTGCTGCCGCTTCTACACTCGCTCTTCTGGGCTCTATTCAGAAGTCTCATTGGTGACCCCACCCTCACCCAAAGGCTGCCATCCCTTGCCCACCGACGTGCCGTTGGTGACCCCCCCCCCCCCTCTCTCTCTCTCTCTCTCTCTCTCTCTCTCTCTCTCTCTCTCTCTCTCTCTCTCTCTCTCTCTCTCTCTCTCTCTCTCTCTCTCTCTCTCTCTCTCTCTCATAGATATTATCTGCACGGGCAGTGCTCCGATGAGCTTTCTTTCATAGTTCCTCCACCTGCTGCCCCCAACAGATCTACCAAGGGAACAGAGCGAATGCACCCTTTTACTGTCCAGGTCCGCAGACATAGAACATCTTGTTATGCTCGCTCCTTTGTCCCGCGGACTTCAAAATTGTGGAATTCCTTGTCGGCGCATGTTTTTCCTTCTCCTCCCAACCTCCAAACCTTCAAGTCCAGAATTAACAAGTTGCCTCTTTCCTCCTTGTCGACACCCACGGTACGATAGTATTTAGGCTGTAAGCCTTCGTGGTGTGTTTTTGAAATAAAAAAATAAAAAAATGGGCTGTCTGCCTTTTTAAGATTGCGATGTTGCGCTGGTGAACTTGAAGATTGTTAAGTACATTTATATTCCAGACCCACGCACAAGTTTTTGACTTTTGTGGGCTAGTTTGGATTTATTCTCCCTCTGTTGGCATTTTTGTAGAATCATTGTAACTGTCTATTTATGTGAATAAATCTATATTATTATTATTATTATTATTATTATTATTGTTATTATTATTTCTATTATTATTATTATTATTAATATTATTATTATTAACAAAAGAGTCGGCCGCCTGCTGATCTTTATCAAAACACGGTAAACAAGTATTGTTTCACAGGTGGTGGCATCCCATTATCTTTATCTTGATATCTTGAGGAGACTACCTTGTCTCTTTATATGTACATACCACACAGGGTACTCTATAATCTGGAAGGTATTTTGTCTGGTAAATTTTGAGTAAACATAAATAAATCATTGTCAAAATAGCCTCTTATACAATTTTAAAATATATGACGGTGCAAGCTGCGTTAAGAGCAAAGGCGCTATATACATACTATTTATTTTCTAGAAAAAAAAAATAACGATAAAAATCTATGTTAATTAAAAAAAAAAGTAATGTGCTCCCGCTCACATGTGCTGCAACTGATAGAAACAGAAAGACCAATTTATAGTCAACAAAATCTACATCATTTCATGGTCCAAAACAATAAAAATTATATTCAAACTGCATCATACATTCAATATAGGAACAAAACCTGACAAGTTGAAAAAAAAACAATATGTACAATTACATGTGTATGGGTGAAGGTGCTTGTAAAAACACGACGGCAGAATGGTCCATCCCCAATTATTTTCAGCCATTCCGAAACCAGATAGCAAGGCAGAAACGCAAAAAGAGAATTCATACTTGTAAAATATGTCTTACTTTCATCTTTAGCAAATAAATTCGATTTTTGCGTGCAACAGGAACATAATGGCCAGGTGGCGAGTGTAATTTCTGTTCGACCATTGCTCAATAAAGACTCGACCGAAATCATAATAACAATGTAGAGGAAAATAATAATCATGTACAATCAGCTTGTTTGCGTTCCGCTGCTTTCTGCGACTCCAGAGCTCGGACCTGTGTACCCCTCTACTGTATTTCAAATAATTACATTTAATTTTTAAAATATACTTGAAAACTGCTAACGAACTTTTCATTTCAAATGTCGAACACGCAACAGTGCGAGAACAAATTACAATCAATCAAGAAGAAAAAAATCGCGTTTGTTATTGTTTGAAAATGAAAAAGAACACGATGTTCGCATCTGTTTAAACGCACAAATATACGAGGGGATTTCGATACACAGTTAGTGTGGGACAATTTTCTTCTATTGGTAGATGCTTAAAATTTGAATGAATTAGACTTAACTTTCCATTTCAAATGTCAACTATCAATCATGACGCACAAAGCGTCTGTTTGTTATTCTTTGAAAATGAAGAAGAACACGATGTCCACATATATTTAAACGGAGGAGTATACGAGGGAATTCTGAGGCACAGTTAGTGTGGGTCAATTTCGTTTTATTGGTAGATGTTTAGCATTTTAATGAGTTTTCGTAGAAAACTTCGCTTTGGACGAGATCACAAGGCTTAACTTTCCATTTCAAATGTCAAAACATGCCACAGTCCGAGAAACATTTACGATCAATCAAGAAGCACAAAACAGTAGCTGTTGTTATTCTTTGAAAATGAAAAATAACACGGTATCTCCAAATGTCTAAACGCACGAATATTTTCATAAAAATCCCCGAAGAGAAGTTAAAAAATATATCCCCAAAAACAATGAATTTGGTTTGATGAAATTCCGTACAAAATTTGCTTCTGTAAAGTTTTTGTTATACACCAAATTTGAATTCTATTAATTGTAAAAAATTAGTTTATAAAATTTGAAAAAAAGTTGATGAAAATTCGCTACCATAACGTACTTGCTCCATCCAAAGTATTACTACCATTTGTATAGTTTGTTTCTTTATCGATATATTGACTAAAAAATGAATTGTTTCAAAATTAATTTGTTAAGTACAAGACTTTTAAATCACAGAATCTATAATTTAAACTGCTCCTATAATACCGCAGAAAGGGTCTACTTAAAATAAATTCTCTGTGACTATTTTAGCTAAATGAAATACAACAGCTATTGAAACAACAATTAAAATCCTGTTAACACCGAATTACTAAAATTTCTTGAAAAACACAGTCTAATCCACGACAGGCAGTATGGATTCCGTCAGCGCAGATCAACTGCCGACCTCCTTTCCTTTGTCACCCATTCTTGGAACAAGTATATGGAATTACACAGTGATTCCCAGATTGTCGCTCTAGACATATCCAAAGCATTTGACCAGGTCTGGCACGCAGCGCTGCTTAATAAACTTCCGGCCTATGGCTTACCACCAAAACTCTGTACCTGGACAGCAAATTTCCTCTCCAGCCGGAGCATTTGTGTTGTCGTGGATGGCCATTCCTCTAAACTATATCCAATTAATGCAGGAGTTCCTCAAGTTTCAGCTTTAGCCCCTAATTTGTTTCTTCTCTACATCAATGACCTCCTCTCTAGCACATCCAACCCAGTTCACAGTTACGCAGACGACAGCACCCTCCACTCAAATATACAATATTCTAAGCCTGTCTCTTTAGCCCAATTAGACGAGGAACGCAGACTCATGGAGGGTTCTCTCTCCGCCGATCTCCAAAAAATATTAGACTGGGAAAGTAGAAATCTTGTACAATTCAACCCCACCAAATCACCAGTCTTGCTTTCTTTCTCATAAGAGATACACAAGCCCTAGACCCATCACAATGAACAATCAACTTATTCAAAGTAATGAGTCCTTTTCACTTGTTGACCATTCTGTGGATCGGAATCTGAATTGGCACCAACATGCCACATCAATTGCAGAAGCTCTACATCAATGACCTCCTCTCTAGCACATCCAACCCAGTTCACAGTTACGTCTGCCCTCCACTCAAATATACAATATTCTAAGCCTGTCTCTTTAGCCCAATTAGACGAGGAACGCAGACTCATGGAGGGTTCTCTCTCCGTCGATCTCCAAAAAATATTAGACTGGGGAAGTAGAAATCTTGTACAATTCAACCCCACCAAATCACAGTCTTGCTTTCTTTCTCATAAGAGATACACAAGCCCTAGACCCATCACAATGAACAACGAAGTTATTCAAAGTAATGAGTCCTTTTCACTTGTTGACCATTCTGTGGATCGGAATCTGAATTGGCACCAACATGCCACATCAATTGCAGAAGCGGCTGCTAAGAAATTAGGTTTCCTTTTCCGGGCTCGCAAATACTTTTCACCAGCTAATCTCTATACCTTATATACTTCACAAATAAGACCAAACCTCGAATACTGCTCCCACATCTAGGGTGCTGCTGCCGCTTCTACACTCGCTTTCCTGGACTCCATTCAGAAGAGAGCTATACGTCTCATCGGTGACCCTACCCTCGCCCAAAGGCTGCCATCCCTTGCCCACCGACGTGCCGTTGGTGACATCTCTCTCTATATATAGATATCTGCACGGGCAGTGCTCAGATGAGCTTTCTTCCATAGTTCCTCCACCTGCTGTCCCCAACAGATCTACCAGGGGAACAGAGCGAATGCACCCTTTTACTGTCCACGTCACCAGACATAGAACATCTTGTTATGCCCGCTCTTTTGTGCCAAGGACTTCAAAGTTGTAGAATTCCTTGCCGGGACATGTTTTTCCTTCTCCCCCGAACCTCCAAGTCCAGAATTAACAAGTTGCCTCTTTCCTCCTTGTCGACACCCACGGTACGATAGTATTTAGGCTGTAAGCCTTCGTGGTGTGTTGTTGAATTAAAATATATATATATATATATATATATATATATATATATATATATATATATATATATATATATATATATATATATATATATATATATATTGCAATGTTTAATGCCCAAAACCTGTCTAAATCACCAACTTGACGTTTAAAATCGCAAGTTTGACGTAAGAAATATCATTAAAAGTTTCAACTTCAAATGTGCACTTTAGAGAACCTGTATCCAAGATCAGTTCAAGCTTTCATTAAAAAAAAAACAGAATTTAAACTTGATTATATTTATTTACTACACACTTATTTCAACAATGGTAACAATAATTTATTCTATATCAAATGCCAGGCAAATAAATATACAGGGCTAAGTCTATTGGCTTGTACTCACGACTTACGCCTTCGCTGAACAAATTTGGGTGTACACATCATCTATTGGCGGTGTTGATAAAATATGCCATTGTTTTTCACACAAGGACGTATCTTTTATCAAAGAACCAGCAGCGTTCTACAGACCACGGCAGATACCGGCCAATAACGTGTCTTCCAACTCTATATAAGGTGATCGGTGATCTCATCTTACTTGGAGAAACGCATATATGCGCACTGCAAACGAAACAACATAATTGCAAGCCAGCAAAAAGGGTTTGCCAAGGGATCTATGAGATGCAAAGAACAGCTAATTGTTAATTCAGTTGTATGCAATTAAGGCTACAATAGACAAAGACATATCTTTGCTGCCTACGTGGATTACAAAAAGGCGCTTGATTTAGTTGCACACGAATGGCTTATATGTGTGCTGAAGATCTATACGATCGATACATATATACTGAGGTTCCTAGAACATACAATGTCTACCTGGAGAACAAAAGTTCAGTTACAGGTGCAAACTAGTGATAATATCTTAACCAGCACGATACCAATTAGAAGAGGTACATATCAAGGTGGCTTGCTAAATCGACTGTGGTTTTGCGTCGCATTTAATCCAGCAACAAACCGCCTCAACTCTACCAGATATGGCTTCGGTATAACAAGCATTGACAGGGAGACAATGAGGCTAAATCATCTGCTGTATATGGAGGATCTTAAGCTCATGTCCTCCACAAAGAAACATCTGGAACAGCTCTTTAAAATGGTGAAAGGAAAGATACAACCAGGTGTATATGAAATGCAGAATATCCAGCAAATCGCCTTAATGGATGTAGAATACCTGGGAATACAACAAGCGCGGAAAATAAACCACTCAGTAATGAAGACCGATCTAACGAATGAGTTTACGTAGCGAGTAATGCGCAGGTGGTGCGATCACATCTCAACAGCAAAAGCCCAACTCAAGCTCCTAATACATATGCATGTTCTGCACTTAGCTATTCATTTGCGATTGTGAACGAGTAAAACGGACATCTACAAAGGGAGGTGCGAACACGCCTAACAAAACACATAAAGCCTCACCCCCGTAACCCTACCTGGACACCAAGGTGGAAGAAGAGTGTTGGATATTGGTAAACAGTTGGACCAGCAGATATTCAATCTGTGTACATATTTCCACCAGCAGGCGCTTACTTCCCAGCTACACTGTGCCATATGCGAGGCAGATAATTTATTATTGCTATAATTAATGAAAAATTATACAAAGTCACCATCGGACTAATCAGGACAAGCTGTAATCTTTTTTTTTTTTTTTTTTTTTATATTTTTATGTCAACAACACACCACGAGGGCTTACAGCCTAAATACTATCGTACCGTGGGTGTTGACAAGGAGGAAAGAGGCAGCTTGTTAATTCTGGACTTGAAGGTTTGGAGGTTCGGAGAAGGAAAAACATGTGCCGGCAAGGAATTCCACAACTTGGAAGTCCTCGGGACAAAAGAGCGGGCATAACAAGATGTTCTATGTCTGGTGACCTGGACGTTAAAAGGGTGCATTCGCTCTGTTCCCCTGGTAGATCTGCTGGGGACAGCAGGTGGGGGAATTATGGAGGAAAGCTCCTCTGAGCAGTGCCCGTGCAGATATCTATAAAAGAGAGCAGCCTTTGGGTGAGGGTAGGGTCACCGATGAGACGTATAGCTCTCTTTTGAATGGAGTCCAGGATAGCGAGTGTAGAAGCGGCAGCGGCACCCCAGATGTGGGAGCAGTATTCGAGGTTTGACCTTATTTGTGAAGTATATAAGGTATAGAGATTAGCTGGTGAAAAGTATTTGCGAGCCCGGAAGAGGAAACCTAATTTCTTAGCAGCCGCTTCTGGAATTGATGTGACATGTTGGTGCCAATTAAGATTTCGATCCACAGAAATGCCAACAAGAGAAAAGGACTCATTACTTTGAATAACTTGGTTGTTCATTGTGAATCTTGGATGGAGAACCGTTTCCATGGGCGACATCTGAATGAGACCTCCCAGGCACACGTCGACAAATAGGCGTCGACCTACTGGTTGGTGTCCGCACAGATGTTTCCTGAGAGGGCCATACAAGATGAAGTTATTCCAATAAGAAACTACTTGAAGTTTATATTTGTACATCATTGGGTCCAATATGACAAATGCAGATTTGGGTCTCAGTCTTCAGAGATTATCCAGTATGTCACGGGAGGATGCCAAGCGTTTACTGCAAAAGAGTAGTACAAAGAGAGTCACGACGTGGTTGTGAAAATACTTAACTAAAAACTGGCCCTGAAAGTGGGACTTTATAATCTTAGTGAGCTGCCCTACTATAGATACACTCCTGAACCTGTTCTAGATAACTCAGGATACAGGTTGTACTGGGATCGGATTGTGCCCACAGCTCAACGAGTTGCTCACAACAGGTCAGATATAACAATAGTGGATAAGTCCTACAAACAAATGACGCTGATAAAAGTGGCCATTCAGAATATCAATAATTTAGAGACAAAGTATAACGAGAAGATCATTAAGTACAGAGACCTCGAGATGCAAGTAAAGAGACAGTGGAAGGCAGATAGTGTCTGAGAGATCCCGATAGTCGTGTTAACTAGAATGGTTCCTAAGAATCTTCGCGAGAACATTAAGAGACTGGGCCTTGGAGATCACCATTAGATTATAAGATTGTGAAGGAACCGGTAATAGTTGCAACTGCTCACATCGTACAAAGATTCCTGGGAAATGAGGAAGTGTTGAGGTCCAACGCCCGATAACTTGGAAAGGGTTTCTTCTGAACTCCATTCCTATGGTATCTGAGATGCCTGGGATGAGTGAATGTTCCCTTTTGGGGGAGTGTAAGAGCTCTACAGGCTTAAGTCTAAATTCACCCAATAAAATGTCAACAAAGGAATTCCACATTAGCTTGTGTAACCCACTTGAATGAATACCTGAGGTCATTAAATGCAGCGGAATGGATTGCCTTCTATAGGCTGGTTTAGAAACCTAAAAATTGCGTTAAGTAAACAGAGAACCCACCTTCTCAAAAAACTGCTCCAGTTTGTTGACAACACATAAATCGCTAATGCAGTAACCAGTAAACTAATTAAAATATATATATATATATATATATATATATATATATATATATATATATATATATATATATATATATATATATATATATATATATATATATATATATATATATCACTACTTAGCATACAATATTGTCCACTGTTTTAGATCTAAGTATTTTATTATTTACCTTCACAATGTATATATGTTTTATTAATGAATTTTCGTAGAAAAAATTCACTAATGGGGAGATCTCGATTTTTGAATTTTGAAAAAATTATTTCAAATGAGCGCGAACTATGGGATATATATATATATATATATATATATATATATATATATATATATATATATATATATATATATATATATATATATATATATATATATATATATATATATATATCACTGATAACTCAAAAAATAATGAGCCGATTTTGATAACATTTGGCAAGTACCTTCCTTTTTGTAAGTGGCTTAGATAAGTTCGTTAGCCAGGAACATCGTATCAGGTTTTTCGGGAAATGTTCGAGTTTATTCTCAAAAAAATTTTTGCTGTAAAAATAACAAAGCTAGTGTTAGCAATTTGGGAGCGTAGATTAGCGTTATGAAAAGCAAATTACGTACCAAAATTTAGATCTCTATGTTACAAGAAAAAAAGTTATAAACATTTAATAATAAAGATGTTTGGTGCCAGATCATTTCTCTGAAAATTCACTATTATAACGCACTTGCTGCGTCCAGACTTTCTTTATTATTTAATAAATATCTATTGTTAGAACCTCTTATTAAGTATTATTCTTGCATCTGGTCATTATTCCAACGTCCCAGTATCCAGAGCACCTGATAATACACCTCCCCGTGTATTATACCCAGGTCATTTTACAATAATAGTAATAATATTAATTTATTCGTCATGTTGATACATTATAGTACCTATATATGACATGTCAATTTAAGCCAGGGTATATTTTCATAAATAAACATATACAAATATATTATGCAAGGTCTATAAGAATAACAATGACAAAACATTAATGGCCAATTAATAAAATATATGCAAAACAAAGTATATAAATGACTAGAGCACACTATATACACAGGTCAGTAAAATGTATACTATAGATGAACGTGTACACCAGATATACATTCTTGGCATATAATAAATACTATCCGTAAGATAAAATATATAATTGAACTGCTTCAAAACACATACAGAACATACACCACTTACAATATATAAAACATAGTAGTAGTAGTAGCAGTGGTGGGGAGGCCAACGCCAAGCATGTAGGCCACAATGTGCCCTTTTTTCCAACCCCAGCAACCATGCTCTACTCTTCCTCGGTTCCGTCGCCAAACCGCCTCGACCTCGAGATGAAGGCCGTGACGGTCTTCAATTGGACGGTACTTACCTGATTCCTCTGCATAGTCCTCGATCCGAACAATTCTGCTCTAAGACTCCCAAAAGCCTCGCATTCGCACAGGTAGTGGTAGGACGTTTCCTCATCCTCGCCGCATTCCTGGCAAATGGGATCCCTTTCTACGCCTATCAATGTGAGGTGTCTTCTAAGAGCGCAGTGGCCTGTTAGCACCCTACGGATGTGGCGAAGCGTAGGTCGACTCCTTCCGAGTAGCCAGACAGCTTTATCTCTGTCCGGTCCCTCCACGAAGTCCCTCGCTTGCCTGCAGCCACCAACCGACACCGAGTGCCTCTTCATTGCTTCCTCGGTCCACCTGTCTAAGGCGACAGAGACCGTCTTCCTACTTATACCTATCGCCGGCTCCGGGCCACAGAACGGCCGCCGGGAACCAAGCCTTGCGAGATTATTCGCCACCTCATTATCCGCTACGCCACAGTGACCCGGAACCCACACTAGTGGTACCTCCTTTGTCCTGGCTAGTCCTTTGAGGGCGTCAGCGCCTGAACCAGTGTAGACCTGATTCTGGCCGCGCAGACAGCCCGGAGGACCGCCTGGCTATCCGAGCAGATGTACACACATTTCTCGGGACTCCTCTTCACATCCTGTCTATTGGCCACAAACAGGACAGCATACACCTCTGTTTCGAATGCCGTGGTATATGCGCCAAGAGCATAGCTTTAGCGCACCATCAGGCCCTCGATGTATATTCCTGCCCCGGAGGATTGTTGGTCCCCCAGCCGCGATCCGTCGGTGAAACAGACCAGGCTTGCGGGCTAGAATTCAACCTCACTTTCCCTCCACTGATCCCTACTGGGGATCCTGAGGGTGTATGGCCTAGTCAACCGAATATAATCCTCGGCATCCCGCACCTTTATTTCGGAAATCGGAATTTCCTTTTCCACCTCCTTGGCGACTCTTGCATGCCCTATTACTGCTCCCTACCTATATAAAATATAAAATGCCTGCAAAACATAACGGACATGATCGTGTCCATCCATATCTATTCAAATACTCTGAGATCGAGTAGAAAGCTTGATCGCAAAGTAACCATTTCCCAGCTTTTTTAAAATATCTAAAATCCCCAATATACTGTATGTGTGCTGGCAACGTATGTATGAGAGAAACAATTTAAAAAAAGTCTGGATGCATCAAGTCAATTATGATAGTGATTTTCATAAAAATGTTTTAAATAGCAAATATGTGTTTTTTTAAGGAAAGCAGGCATAAAATTTGGTTACCAGTATAACCTGTATAGTGTGTCCCGAACTGGATGGGAATGTATTGCTATCGCCGTTATTATTAGAGATAGGGAGCCGGTTAAATTAGCAATGTTTTGTTGAATTCCATGCTCGTTCCAAATATGACTTGTGTTTTGCCCTTCCTCTTTTCGTTTTCAAGTTAGTTTGAAAAAAAAATTGTTGATTTTTTTCCCTTCAATATCTAAGTAGGCGTTGATCTGACATGTCTAAGACTTGCACATCAGGACGCTTTTTACAGAGTAATCTTTTTGTACTATTCTCAACTTTGGATTGTCATTTGTTTTTCTGCTACAGGTATCAACGTTTGTTTTTATTATGGCAGCCATATTGGCGTTTTTACTCATGTGATAGCATGTGAAAAGAGCTTTCCAATGATGTACAACATGCTTGAGAATTGCACTGACAATTTTGAGAAAAACCGTTTTGAGTATAGTAGGCTATGAAATCCAATTCCAGAAAACAAATGACAAAAAAAGTGTTCAAAAAGCAGTAGGCCATGGAGTCTAACAATAGCCTCCTACTTTTTACATAATTTTCCGTAATGATTCACGATAAAAAAATATTGTGATTTAATTCATAATACTTAATTAGGTAATAATGCTAGGTAATATTATGTGAAACAGTTTAATAACGAAACCCGGCAATAACAAACAGAAACTTGAACTCCACAAAACAACACAATTAGAAATGGAACTGAACAAATAATAAAATAGAAACTTAAAATACACTAAATAGAAAATTGTTCAATATGGCCACAGTTTTGTTCAATACACTTTATACACCTTTTTGAAACATACCAGCAAACTCTGGTCGGGGTCTTTCGGTTAATATGATTTATAGCTTCCGTGATTCTGTTTCCTAATTCATTGATATTGTTACGTTCTACTGGGTTTTAGATTTGTTGACTAAAAAACACAGCTTTTCAAACTACTATTTTATTATTACCAACTATTTTCCAACACCAGTATCAACTAAAATATTTCTCTCTATTATTAAATGTCCATAGAACTATATTCCACTATTCGCCTTCTATGATCGCTTCTTAAACACCAACACTTACTGCTAACTCGCTTAATACTCTACGATCACTATTGAGACCACGCCGACTTAATATTGAACTAACTTACTCTGCACACTGCTCGTCTATTTATACTGTCCATAGATATTCTAGACCTTCTACACTTTTCTATACCTGTCACTTCTGGTCCCTTCTAGAAATATGATTCCAGAGTGTTCGCTCTTACCAACACACTTTATAATTGACATCTGACCATAGAATAAACAAAGTCCATAAACTTAATTCTCATAGACAAATGTGACACTGACCCCCTCTTATATTCGATTGTCCCGATCGAATTCTGATATTTCTTGGAATGGAGTAAGTCTGTGCATATGGACCACCTTCATCTTGCTCTTCGGGCTCCTCTAAATTCGATAGACAACTTCATTCATCCTTTTGGCCACCTTATAAGGACCTTCCCATAAGTTCTGTAGTTTAGATGACCATCGCTTGCGTCGTACTGGCTTGTAGAACAACACCCGATCTTCTTCTTTAAAACCAGCTGAATTAGGTGACCGTCATAACGGGTCTTCATGCAGTGGCTTTCTATTCGTATATGCATTCCGATCGCAGAGTGGGTGGTTTTCCTTCTCGTTAATATGTCAGAGCTTTGTTCAAGCGAAGTCCTTAGGTGGTACTGGTTCTTCTGTGTAGTTGCTGTTGTTCTGATGTTTCTACTTACACAAATATCTCGGCGGGCCCTATACATCCTGTCGGCATCGGCTCTGTTCCAACAAATGTGTGTGTGACCTGACCTTTTCTGGGTTGGCTTCACATTTATGTGGTCTTTGCACCCCTCGTCTTGTACTTCTCTCATACTTTCTTCTCCACTTGCTTCTGGCTGAGTAACTGGGTCGTCTCTTCCTCTCACAGCTCTCTTCACTTGAATGGCACTTTCACGGCAGGCGTTGCTATTTGCCTCTATGGTGATTTTCCGCACTACCCGGTTACTGATAGACGACATTATTATTTCTTCACCGCCGATAGTCAGGGTGTTAGTGCCAAGATCAAGTTTAGCGCACTGGCCCTGAAGTATGTCCAAGCCAATTATAATCGGGTCTGATATGGGGGCGACTATGGTTCTCTGCTTTGCCTTCCATGTCCCAATTTGCAGCTCGACGTCAGTCTCGCCAAATACCTGGATCTGATCACCACCGGCCGCATTTACTCTGTACACTCTGTGTGGTTCGCTTACTCGCCATCTTGGAACCATGCCGCGGCGAATAATCGTCCTAGGTGCACCTCTGTCGACGACCATCTGGGTCTTATTACAGCTTACGTATCCGTTTATGATGAGAACGCTGCCAGAATTGCTAACCTGAGAAATGGTTACCGGCGTTAGCTTCACTTTTTCCCGTAGGCGTGATCTTAGAGCCCAACATTCGCTCCTTATATGTCCCACCTTGCCGCAGTTCCAGCAGCGCAAGGCATTTGCACGGTGAGCTCTTATTGGGTGTTCATGATACGTCGGCCTTATTTTTTCTGCTATTTTCTCTAGTAGCTCATCCTTGGATGAAAATGTTTTATTTTCTTCTTGGACCTGGAGACTGCGAACTTTCACATGACTTTCCGGCGCTTGCTTTGCCGCTTCAAACTCCAAGGAATGTGCCAAAGCATTGTTCAAGTTTTATGTCTCGCCAACCTCAGCGCCTGCTGCGTGTCGGTATCTCTAATGGCGTCAATGAAGGTTTGCACTGACAGCTGGTTTAAAAAATCTATCGGAGCTATGGGGTAGGCTAATCGCGCCAGTTTGACAACGTCGGCGTGGAGATGTTAATCGCGCCAGTTTGACAACGTCGGCGTGGAGATGTTGGAGACTTTCGCCCGGTTTCTGACAACGATTTTTCAACTGCAATCGATACAATTGTTGTAAATGCTGGTCACGAAACCTCATTTCTAATTGATGTCTGACGCTGTCAAAACTCAGCGGTTCTTCCCTGGGAATACCTTGAAGCACATCTAGAGCATCTCCTCTGAGAGCTACTATTAACGATGTCGCTTTCTCTCTCTCTCGCCCCAAGCATTTGCTGTAGCAGCGGCTTCGAACTGGCGTAGATAAATACCCCATGGGACTGAGCCATCAAATGTGAGAACCTTAATTCTTACGTGGCTATCTTCGAGTCTGATGTTTCCCTTGACTAGAGTATCATACTTCTTTTCTAGCGATTGAACTTTCTCCTGTACCTCCGCTTGTACTTCCTGCACACTCGTCAGCTTGTCATGTACATCGTCGCTGATGTCCCTTACTCGACTTTCTACTTGTTTGAAGATGTCGTCTTTTACCTGCTTCATACGTTCGTCCACACACGAATTAATATTCTCAATTCTGCTGGCTTGTCCTTGCAGAATTTTCTTTGTTTCTTCATCTCTTCTCCTCATTTCTTCCTTTGTTTCTTCGTCCCTTTTTCTCAATTCCTCTCTTATCTCTTCGTCTCTTTTTCTGACCTCTTCATCTCTTTTTCTCATTTCTTCTTTGGCCTTGCCGTTCATCAGACACAGAAAGACAGCAGATGACCCCCAGTTTCGCTGTATTTTAATCGTAGACTTAATAGAATTCAACGAGCAGGGATACTGAAGGTATCACCCGCTCGATGATCATTATAGATGAACACAGACACGGTCTGTGTCATCCTAAATACTCACTCGCATGAGAACACATCAAATAGAAGCAAAACTTAAAAAAGAATGATGAGAGATTAACAATAAAAACAGGTTACGACATCTGGGTCATAACAGAGTCTATGTTCTCTATGGTACAACAATAACAATCGTCACGCTAATAGTTTAGCACATGAGGTGGGGGTCCACTATCATATTGTCATCACAGTCTAAATGCGACGTTGCCTTCCACTCTATCTCCAACAGTGATTGTTATTTCAGGTTTGTGAGTACTTGGTGGGATGAATCGCAAGTAGCATATGGAAATTAATGGAATGATACAGTTTTGTTAAATTATACAATTACCATTATATTAATTAATAGTAAATACTCTAAATACGTCCCCTCTTAGACATTACCTGTTCTGACATTGGCTCAAACAATTTGTGGAAGTTTTCAGAGATCCGCTCATCTTGATACTACACCTGAATGACACCTTCTATCATCCCTGCTTTTGTAGTACAGTCGATCAATTTTGCACAGTCTAGCCTTGCATATGGCCCACAGGTTCTCTACAGGGTTTAGATTGGGTCAATTCCCAGGCAGTCTACAACCGTTATCCTCTTATCTGGAAACCTGGAAATTTATTTTATTTATTTATTGGTATTCAATTTTACAAAATGTCTTACAAAAAAAGCTTAGCTTGTGCTTGTATGAGACATAATTTTAAATATCGTCCTCCAAAAACAATTGTAAAATTATGTTATTTTGTCACTTTCCAAATTTCCTCTGAACTCTGCTGCTACATACTCCCAAATTTCATCAACGTTTTAACTTAAACAGTAGAGATCGTCTCCAATCTTATCTTGCATAACACCATTTATTGCTAATACTCTTGATAGGCAGCGTGTCGGGTTGACGTAATTTATATGGACTTGGCCAAGGCATTTTATTGCATTGATCATATGGTGTTGCTTGATAAACTTAAGTCTACGTGTTTCTCGGCCTCTCTCTGCCTCTTTTTCAGATCCTATTTGCATAGCACGCTAAATTGTGTGTCCTATGGTGATTTTAATTCCATGTGTTATTACACAACTTCAGGTGTACCACGAGGATCTAACCTCAGGCCTTTACTCTTCTCACTTTTCATCAACAACCTGAGCTTTGCTTTGCAGATCACCTTTTTGCTGACGATCTTAAAATGTATTCTTCTATAAGTGGAGTTGATGATTGTGTAGAGCTTCAATGTGCAATAAATGCAATAAATAAAGTTGACAGACAAGTGGTGTGTTAATAATAACTTGTACCTGAATTTGTCAAAGTGTGGGGTGGTCTCATGTTCAAAGAGAATATCTTGCACCGAATATCATTACAATATCGATACATCATTACTCCCTAGATGTAGCAACACAAAAGATCTGGCCATTACATTTGACAACAAATTATCTTTCAACTTACACAAAGAGGAAGTGGTAAGTTCCGCCCTTCATATGCTTCGCTTCATAATTATTAGACACTAGTAAGTTCCGTAATGAAATGCGACTTAAAACTCTTTATTTTTCACTCCAAGCTGGAATATGGAGTACAAATTTTGTCTCTATAACTTCTCAAAACTGTTGCCTTGGGTCAGTTCAGAGGACGTTTTTGAAATTTTTTAGACTTAAATTGTAGGGAAATCTCATAATCGTGTGTCTAATCATTTGATAATGCATCAGGTGTCCGGCGATGATAGTCTTGAGTCTCGTAGAAAAGTTGCTTCTAAAGGGTTCCTTTATAAGCTTCTAATAATTTGCTAGATTGCTCAAAACTGATAGATAAAATTTCTTGTACGTAGAATACATGCTAGAAGGTGATACTGTCTACCTTACAACCGGCAGAACAAATATAAGATGACATATTCATGCAATGTTAGCAATTATAATTCCATAAGTAACAGATATGTGACATTACTTAACTGTACATCAGGCCATTAGGATCACACGTACCAATTTTCTTTGTAGTCCTGTTTGTTCTACAGACGACTATACAATGATTATGTTTGTAGTCTTTTAGATTTTTAAAATAACTGCTAAATATTTGTAGATTTCTCTGTCCTTTAATTCAGTGTAAGCCTCTTAGGAGTAAAGTGTTAAATAAAAATTTATTTCAGTATAAAACTCATTGCTCTTCTAACGCAAAATCTTCCAAGAAATTACATTTTAACTAGCACATAAAATTTGGCATTTTCACTCAACAGTCAAAGTATGTTTATTTATTTCATCACTTCGTTCAATTTGTGGCAGGTAGCACAGTCCTGCTGGAGAAATGCTCCTCCTTCAGGAGTTCTTTGTTCAAATGATGTTGTAATAATGATTGGTATTTTTGCATGTTGATCACGCCATCTATTGGGACCAGAGATCCAATTATTTTAGATGTGTGAGGATCAGTATTATTAATATGCAATACCTGTCCCAAGTTTACAGTTAAAGTTTTTCTTCGCTTTTTTTTTTAGTAAATTTTCATTATGGAAATTCACTAATAGAGATGTAATGGTGGAGAGACTTTCAGCATTTCCAGATAACTGTACTGGTTCAAAATGTTGTAACAACTTTTTTTACACCAGTAGTGGAAACAGAATAATTTGGCCAGCGTTCAAGGAATTTTCTTATCACTCCCTGATAAGAATGTTTTTCACCCAAACAATAGCACTGCATAAAAAACAACTTTTGTTCTGTTGTTAACATTTTTAAATACAGAAGCTTGCCGTTCGTGACAAATAAAATTGACGTTTCAATTTTCCAAATAAGTAGTATCCCGGGAAACGAACAACAAAGCAGAGCTCAAATAGCCATGCAACGCGCCAATTATTGCTTCGAATGTCCAATTGTGCGTGTACTTTACTTTTTTTTACTGGTTGAGATGAAAGCAAACCTACCCCAAATTTAATTATGATAAAGACTTTTAATACAGTTACAAGTATTTTTTAAAGTACACCTAATCACAGAAGCCGTCGGACGTCATTTAAATAAAGTCGCAGCTAGAAAAAATTCATAGTAGGCTGATCTGTTTGAAAATTGAGAGCCTGTCATAAATATTAATTCTAAACAATTTTTGTTAATAACTTTTTGCGGTATCTTCATAAACAAATGTAGTTTACTCTTAATACATTTCATTACATGAGTTATAAACCACCCTGTATATTAACTGATTTTGTTCATTTTCTCAACATCTCAGTTTAAGACAAAGCAGGAGGGATTCCCAGAATATCATAATCTAATTCGAAATTTTTTGGTCACTTATACCTTACCCACACTCAATCCGTGGACACACTGTATATATATATATATATATATATATATATATATATATATATATATATATATATATATATATATATATATATATATATATATATGTGTGTGTGTGTGTGTGTGTGTGTGTGTGTGTGTGTGTGTGTGTGTGTGTGTGTGTGTGTGTGTGTGTGTGTGTGTGTGTGTGTGTGTGTGTATCCGAGCGATAATTTAAAAAATACTAAACTGATTTTAAACTTGGCAAAAGTCTTGTTTGGGGAAAACCGAGGTCGAGTTCGGTAATCAGCCTTTATACTCAAGTTTTTCCGATGGAAAATCGGAGAAAACTTTTTGAAAACGCTATATTTTTGTAAGTATCAGAGTAACTGGAATGAGACTTTACATGTGGCTAGAAATAGTGCAAATAAACCTATGTTGTG
Source organism: Tillus elongatus (assembly GCA_964006375.1). NCBI lineage: Eukaryota > Metazoa > Arthropoda > Insecta > Coleoptera > Cleridae > Tillus > Tillus elongatus. The sequence goes on from OZ023262.1 coordinate 130,502,368, forward strand.
AATTTTAAGTAATTTGGTACACAATATTTAGGGTTTTTCCAAATTAAAAATAAAATCTCAGACATGTGTTGAAACGAGTTAGTGATTAAAGTCAAATGCCTGACAGTTAACTGCCACACAATATTGATTCATACAACAGGTATAAACCATACAGCAACGGTAACCAAACTAAATATATACCAGACATAAAACATAATACCCGAACCAACAATCGTGAAATCTTAGCCGCAATTATGGAAAATGACAGATGACATGAAACTAAAAAATTGCCAAGTAATTGTTCTGTAACTGGGGGATTCAATCAATTATTAAAAGACAGTATATTTGTAGCTTTATCAACCGCCTCAAATACAGTTTTAGCGCAGCATATATATATTATGCTGTCGTATAATATACTAATGTAAACAAAATCAAGACAAGTCTCTATAAAAATGATAATAAAATAGTTTCTTTTATGCTTAAACTTAAACATAAGATGTCATATAAGACCGAAACAGTCATGGGATGTGTTTCAATGGCAATTCTACTGATTCTGTAATTAATTACATATACTTTGAATAAAACGTTGCTTGAAGTATACTTGGATGGCGCCGGGTACAGCATCATTGCCTCCTAAGCAGAAGGTTACGCGATCAAATCCAGCTTGATGAATGTATGTTTTTTTATGTTTTATTTTGACATTTGGTGAAACAATAGTGTACAGATTTCATATGTTTTGAACAAAACCTCATTTTTGTTTCAAACGCCTGAATAAGTTTGTCACCTTTGAGTCTGAAATTATAATTTTATTATTGTTGATATTGAAAAAACCAGTTTGATTAGGTTGACTAAAATAAAATCATACTGGCGATTAATGAGGAAGAATAACTGCTACATTTATAATTTGGCAGATACTTTACTTTTCTATATATGAATTAAGTTTCCTGTTGGAAATCTTTTGTATAACTTTAATGAAAATTGTAATACAAGTTGCTTTTAAAGAGACTTACACTATCTACAGATATAGCAAAATGTAATTCTTTAGCTTCATAGAAAATAGAGTTTTGGGCATTTTTCTCAAAAGAAGTTAGAATACAAAAATTTTTTGATAATAGAGAGGTATCGATGGTAAGACTTCCGAAAGAATTCTTAAAATGTGCGCGTACTTGGACCTGTAAAATCGATCTTCAAGGTCTGTGTAAGTTTAAAGTATTAACTTTACTAATATGCCGTATAATAATAGTGTACAATTCTTATGAAAATTCGCTACTATAACGCTCTTGCTGCCTCCCGAAATTTTATTATTATGGTTGTATTGTTCCAATTCCTTTCATACATATATGTATCCAGTGACAACACCAATAGTTTAATGAAAACAACAGGTAGAGTAGAATTCGGACAAGCCGCTCTACCACTCGACCTAATAACTAAAAGTAACATAAAATGCAACAAATGAAAATAATAATAAGGATTACTACAAAGAATCAGAATAGTTCTAAACATTTATGGTACAAACAAACTTACTTTTAAATCAACCAGCCACCAATAATATTTAGGTGAAAAAAAAGTTTAGAGGACTTACCTGTTAAATGATTCCCAGTGAATTCGAAATCATCGTCCTGGTCCCAGTGCTTCAATGATAAGTTTGACAGTGGTGTGGCATTGGCGAACTCCAAGTTTGCAAAGTGCCAGTCAAGGATCTGCCTGTCCTTCGATGATAGGTACACATCACTGGAAAAATAAGTACATAAAATTAACTTCAGCGGATAAAATAGGCAATTGTTTTCAATTTTCATTTTAAGTAAATAGGCAGATTTGAAGTGTCGACCATAACAACTTAAACTATTGGGTAAAAAAGCTATCATTTTCGAACAAAAACAAGGTTATGTATTTTCAAACTTCAGATATTAAAATTTATCATTTTGAATGCAAACTAAAATGCAAAAAATTAGAAGTTTTAGCATGAAAAATTTGAAAAGGGATTATAATACAATACCAAGTGGCTGGACGTTTATGGTCCTTCCTACAGGGTTCCCGCCTTATAACTAATTTAAAATTTCCTGACATTCCTGACTCATAGTTCAAATTTTGCATAACTCAGAGAAGTATTTTGGTGGATTATTCAAATAACTTACAAGACCAAATAATAAAATTACTAACCCAAAAAACAAAAATCGTGAAAAATTGTACTAGTAAAGCTTTGAAACTTAAGTAATCTTAAAGAAGCAGAAATGTAAACAAGATAATGTAAATCCAAATACTAAATTATAGTCAACCTTTTTAGTGAATTTTCATTAAGAAAATTCACTTATAGACAGGTATTGATGGTAAACTTTCGGAAAATTTCTTCAAATGAGCGCGAATTAGGGCCCGTGGAACCCATATCCAGGGCCAGTTAGTCATTTAAAAAGTATATATGTATGTATGTATCCAACCAATAACACAAAAATACTTCAGTGATTTGGACTAAATTTGGGAATTACAGAATTATCCTTATTTTCTTAATGGCTTGGATGAGTTCGTTCACCTGATCGTAACGCCCAATTTTCCTTAACAAAAAATTTATGAATTTTCATTAAGAAAATTCACTAACAGGGAGGTATCGATGGTAAGACTTTCGGAAAATTTCTTCAAATGAGCATGAATTAGGGCCCCTATAACCCACATTCGGGGTCAGTTAAAAAGTGTGTGTGTGTGAGGGGCTTTCGTGGCAGTGTGGGCGCGCTTGCGTGTATGCGTGCGTGTAGGTGTGTGTGTGCGCGGGCGTGCGTGGGCGCGTGCGTGCGAAAAATATTTTTAAAATGCAATATCTTTCGAATTATTTAAGCGATTGAAGCGAAAATTTACAACTTAAAAGAATATAGATAGACGTGGTTGTGTGTCAATTTTCAAGTCGTTTGATCACAGAAAAATAAAGTTATTAGAAATTAATAATAAACTAATCCTCGACATCAAATTCTGTAATACAATGTCTATAATGCTGGTCAAAGATATATGACGTTACCTGTACTGCTATGCTATTTAAATAAGTCGTAGATGAAAATCTAAACAACGGCAGTTCCAATCATTGCAAGATGTCAGGATGTAGCTGTTTCATACCGGGGTTGCCAGATCTTCAGAAATTTCATGTAGTTAAACCTTTTGTGTGTAAACATCTCAAATTTTCACAACTTCTGATAATAAAGAAAAAATTTCATAAAATAGAATTTTATCAGTTAGTGAAAAAATACCGTAATCCATAGCTGTATTTAATACCTGCAAATTTCGAATTACCCATTTCTCATGATTTGTAATTTATCCCTCCAATCCTAAATTACTCTATCTGTGACAACATCATTAGACTGCGTTCCTGCTGGAGATCAGCTGTCATTTGTCATTCTGTTGTAATGTCATTTATTGTTAATTGTCAATATCAAATTGGAAATTTAGGTTAATAGAAACAGATTCCATAAACAAAGAAGAAGAAATTTAAGGTTTTAGTCATGATATAATTACTAAAAAGATATGATAATGCGGCGACCTATTTTCGCACTGTCACACGCATGCGACATGGGGTCAGTATAGTCGCAACATAACAATATTATGCTAATGCTACGGTACAGTGAGTTTGACGTTTCATTACATCTCAGAACCTCATAGGAAATTACGAAACTGTTGTTTTTTTTACTAGATTTTATAAATGTATTTTAGAAATTTTTGTGTGCATACCGTTTGAAGTAAGTTTTTATAATCAGAATACTACTGTGACATGATGATGAAATTAAGTTTATGACTGTTACCGTGCTCTAAATAACTTATGTACTTTTCAAGTTTGTGTTGCCACAATGTTAATTAAACCACCTCATAGTTTTATTTATCTAGTACTTATTTATGTACTATAAAAATAAAAAAATAAATGAAAATGCAAGTGAACCTATTTAATTTAGTGCTGTATTCTATATTATCTGAAAAAGACATTATAGGGGACGAAGTGAAATGTAATTTCGGTAAATTGGCAGTTTACTGCATGGAGGGTTTTTTAGAAAATTGTTTTCAGAAACATGCTTAGAACCCCTCTTGAATGCACAAGCCACAAGACAAATTTGTTGCAAACAACCCCTAAGAAAGTTAAGGGACCAAGAACGAATAGGGGTGCTGGGCGGGGAGGAAATATGAACGAAAATGCTTTGAAGGTGGTTATATGTATGCACAATACGAAGGTAGATCCCCGTGTTTTTAGGTGAGGGGGCAGAAACCCTCTTCATCCTGGGGGTTTTTCTTCCCCTTCTGCATGCAAACAATCACTCTCAATGCATGAACCACAGAATTGTTTTTTATGTTCAGCTTTCTATAGAATATATTAGTGTATTTTTTCTTGGGTATATTTCCTGTTTATCAATTGCTTTGTTTGAGTTTTGTATCCAAATTACTGGATAAATATTTATGTTAGAGATCATGTTTTTTCTTGCCCTTCTTTACCTTATTTTTTAACATTCATAACTAAATAAAGTAATTTTTATAACTATTAATATAAGGCTAAATCAGTAATATATTATATATAATTCTTATGAAAATTCACTACCATAACGCACTTGCTGCTTCCCGAACTTTTGCATCACCTCTTGTCTCAGGGAATGAAATTGTTTCTACCGCCCTGGGCAAGGCTGAACTTTTTGCCTCGTTCGCCGGCAATTCTACTCTCAACCCACCTCCAAATGTTCAACCACCAACAGTCCCCAATGTCGCGCATAAAATGAAGGATATCACTTTCAAAACTAAAAAGGTACAAAAGATGCTCTCTTCTCTTAATACCAGGAAAGCCTCTGGCCTTGACGAGACCCTAGCAATTGTTCTCAAAAAATGCGCACCAGAATTTGCTCCTGTCCTGACTCGTCTGTTTCAGACATCTTACAATAGAGTCATATTCCCTTGTAACTGGAACACTGCTCAAGTACAACCCGTCCCCAAGAAAGGATCCAAAGCGCTTTCTAGCAACTACAGGCCTATTTCTCTCCTTTCAGTCATCTCTAAAGTGATGGAAAAGTATATAAACACTGAATTACTAAAATTTCATGAAAAACACAGTCTCATGGATTCCGTCAGCGCAGATCAACTGCCGACCTCCTTTCCTTTGTCACCCATTCTTGGAACAAGTCTATGGAACTACACGGTGAATCCCAGATTGTCGCTCTAGACATATCTAAAGCATTCGACCAGGTTTGGCACGCAGCGCTGCTTAATAAACTACTGGCCTATGGCCTACTACCAAAACTCTATATGTGGACAGCAAATTTGCTCTCTAACCGGAGCATTTCTGTTGTCGTGGATGGCCATTCCTCTAAACTGTATCCAATTAATGCAGGAGTTCCTCAAGGTTCAGCTTTAGCCCCTACGTTGTTTCTTCTCCACATCAATGACCTCCTCTCTAGCACATCCAACCCAGTTCACAGTTACGCAGACGACAGCACCCTCCACTCAAATATACAATATTATAAGCCTGTCTCTTTAGCCCAATTAAATGAGGATCGCAGACTCATGGAGGGTTCTGTGTCCGTGGATCTCCAAAAAATATTAGACTGGGGAAGTAGAAATCTTGTACAATTCAACCGCACCAAATCACAGTCTTGCTTTCTTTCTCAAAAGAGATACACCAGCCCTAGACCCATCACAATAAACAACCAAGTCATTCAAAGTGATGAGTCATTTTCACTTGTTGGTATTTCTGTGGATCGAAATTTCAATTGGAACCAACATGTCACATCAATTGCAGAAGCGGCTGCTAAGAAATTAGGTTTCCTCTTCCGGGTTCGCAAATACTTTTTACCAGCTAATCTCTATACCTTATATACTTCACAAATAATACCAAACCTCGAATACTGCTCCCACATATGGGGTGCTGCTGCCGCTTCTACACCTATCCTGGACTCCATCCCTTGCCCACCGACGTGCCGTTGGTGACCTCTCTCTCTTTTATAGATATCTGCACGGGCACTGCTCAGAGGAGCTTTCTTCCATAGTTCCTCCACCTGCTGCCCCCAACAAATCTACCAGGGGAACAGAGCGAATGCACCTTTTTACTGTCCAGGTCACCAGACATAGAACATCTTGTTATGCCTGCTCTTTTGTCCTGAGGAATTCCTTGCCGGCACATGTTTTTCCTTCTCCCCCGAACCTCCAAACCTTCAAGTCCAGAATTAACAAATTGCCTATTTCCTCCTGGTCGACACCCACGGTATGATAGTATTTAGGCTGTAAGCCCCTGTGGTGTGTTATTGCAAAAAAAAATATTTTTTCTGTTTTCTGCAAACATCATAAAAGGTGACTTTATATTACACTATATTTGCTTCCAGAGTTAATTTTCTTTCTAACCTAATCACTCTAATTTAATCAGATGTTGTTTTACTCAGGATTGTGATAGAAGGTTGCACGATAAAAAGTTATCATGAAAACTTGTTATTGAATAGTGCATAACTAGTGTCTTCTATTAGCACAGTGAAAGATAGTCAGTTTCGGATTTTGCTCTACCAAAAAACCCCATTGTCAAGATTTAAATTCATTGTATCTCTGAATAGTGCTGCCCTCTTCGGAAACACGTTCTTCTTATGTCTCTGTTTGTATTAAATCAGTTGGATTGTAAAGACCAGTGAGTAAAACCACCATACTATAGTAATTTATTCAGCTATAATACAGTCTACTCTCTGGAAGCTTTGTCTAAACACCCCTTTTCAAAGTTTTCACATCGTTTTCCCTACAAATATCCAAATTATGAAATAAATCAGAAATTGAATATCAACCTTTAAAACCGGGTATCTCTTAGACGAGCAATATTTTATTAACGCATATCTAACAAATTCTCATTACCCTCATGCCTTTTTTCAGTTACTCTATGGCCCAATCATTATGGACCATCCTGTATAAGTAATCGATTTTTGTTTAATGAAAATTCGCTAATGAGTTTTGTAAATAAGTTGTAATCTAAGAGAAAATATGTAATATTTATTTACCATCGAGTTGAGAGTAATGACACTGTGTATGCTTGGTTGCCTATATGTCAGTATTATCCAGAGGTCAAATGTATTCTCACATATAATTGGATTAACAAAATATAATTATACTTTATTTATAAATTAAAAGAAATTGACATTGTTTAGCGTAAATTCTCCAAAAACTTAATTAGAGTGAATTCTTATTTCATGTCAATATAAGAAATAAATGTTGGTAAACACCCGAGAGCACCTAGATACTAGACATATTAAAATATGAATATTAATAATGTTTTTAACAATTCTTTGCAAAATATCTTTAAAAACTTTTGTGAGAGAAAGATCTCACCTTTTTGTTCTTTAATCAATTGATGGACATTGCAAATAACGCCAAAAAAAATCCTTGGTAAAGACAGTAGGTAGGCTTTTTAGTGAATTTTCTTTAAAAAATTCACTAACCAGGAGATCCAAACTTTTGAATTTTGAAAAAATCTCTTTAAATGAGCGCTAATTAAGCCCCACAGAACACATATCCGGGGTCAGTTTCAATTTTTATATGTTTATATATATATATATATATATATATATATATATATATATATATATATATATATATATATATATATATATATATATATATATATATATATATATATATATATATATATATATATATATATATATATATATATATATATCACACCGATAACTCAAAAAAGAATGGACCGATTTTGATTAAATTTTTTTATATGTTTATATATATATATATATATATATATATATATATATATATATATATATATATATATATATATATATATATATATATATATATATATATATATCACACCGATAACTCAAAAAAGAATGGGCCGATTTTGATTAAATTTGGTGAATACCTTCCTTTTGCAAATGGCTTGGATAAGTTCGTTAGCCAGGAAGATCGGCGCAGGTTTTCCTGGAAAATTTTGTGTTTGCTTTGAAAAAATATATATATCTCCGGAATTAACAAAGTAAGGGCAACCAAATTTGGTACACGGGTTTATATACTTAAAGGTAAGTTACCTACCAAAATTTAGCTCTGTAGGTCAAGACAAAAGGTTATAGCCATTTAAAGAAAAATAAATTGGGGTTTTCCTCAAAACGTCAAAGTTGTGATTTAAAACATCAAAATTGGCAACATTTAGGCAAATAACTTGAATCTAATACGGGCTATGGAAAGAAAATGTCTCAAGAATGTTTTACAAACCCTGAAGTCTTAGTTTCAACCGTCATTGTCCTTCATTTTACTAAAATATTTCCAAAAAATTCATTTCAAATAGACCCTTTCTCTGATGCTTGGCAGTAGCCTTAGCTATAGAGTTTATAATTTAATGGCATATAATTTTTGTCGAATTTTCGTAAAAAAATCAATTAAACTTAATATATCAGTTATGATACATATGAAAAAAAAAATTGTATATATTAATTATTAATATTGTATATATTAATATAATATAATTATTAATAATATATTAAGCTACATCTTAAAAAAATATTTCTACAATCACAGGTGGCCCATAAGTCGGTGATACAAATTTTCTTTTTTTTTAATCAAACACCTTATGTTATTGCATTTTTGCATTTTCCATCGAAATATAATGCATGTTTGTAAGAAAAGAAATTCTGGACGCAGCAAGTGCGTTATGGTAGCGAATTTTGATCAAATGCTTCATATTTGGATAGCTCAATGTGCTATTAACCTATAAGGTTGACCAAGAAACGAGTTTTTTCAGAAACACTTTAATTTCACTTTTGGAAATTTTTGTACATTTTCAAACAATAAAGTTATTTTGATGAAATGTGGCACATTGTTTTTACTATATAGGTTATACTGGTAACCAAATTTAATGCCCGCTTTCTTAAAAAAAAAACATACATATTTGCTATTAAAAACATTTGTATTAAAATTCACTACCATAATGCACTTGCTGCGTCCAGAATTTTATTATTTCTGTGACTATTGGTGTCAAATACAATATTGGTGTCAAATACAATAACAAGGAATGAATAAAAAACCATATTGTTATTGTTTTAATTAAGAGTATTGTTTCATTGAATCCTCTCATCACAGTTTCTTTTAGAACGATTTTTTAAAATTAACATTTTGCGATAATAGTAGGGTTGATGTGTCGTAGAGGGGAAAACAATCAAGTATTGAGGATGGTATGAATAAGAAAACCATATTGTTATTGTTTTAATTAAGAGTATTGTTTCATTGAATCCTCTCATCACAGTTTCTTTTAGAACGATTTTTTTAAATTAACATATTGCGATAATACTAGGGTCGATGTGTCGTAGAGGGGAAAACAATCAAGTATTGAGGATGGTAAGACATCAAAGGGAGTTAAAGAGGCAAGTATTGTTCTTACATAATGTTTATAAAATGTGTCCTACACCATCGAATAAACAGGTTTATGGAGAAATAAGGACCAGATATAATTTGCTTTTGAGGCAATCGAGAGCTAGATCGGCAACTGAAGCTAGCCAAAGTATGGCAATAAATGAAAAACAATTTGGTAAATTATAAATCGTGAAACAGGTAGAAGTCAGATCTTGAATTATGAAACTAATATATGAGCAAATACATTTGATGAATTTTTTACATCCCATGTCGAGAGGTTGGTTAAGGCAAATAGATTAAATTAACCAGAATCTTATCCTTATCCTGGCAATTTTATGCAGGTTTCAGTTTTGCTGATACGCTAAAAAATCTTTGAATTCTTTATTCTCCAACAACTTTATAGGTATTTTGAGGATAACCATCTATTCTATAGACATCAGTATGGCTTTCATAACAGATGCAGCACCATGGATGCGATATCGTATCTTCTAGAGATGATAAATTATGCTTTAGAACAGAGAAAACAGCGGTGTGCAGTTTTTGCAGACTTAACAATGGCATTTGATTGTGTCTCACACGAAATATGTTTTACAAAGTTGAGTCATTATGGTATTAGGGGAGTCTGTCTGGAATTGCTGCAGTCATATCTGAATAATAGAATAAAGACAGTTTTTCATGGTGGGGAATACAGTGAAGAGGGATACATTCTCTTTCTCATATATTCATATATATATATATATATATATATATATATATATATATATATATGTATGTATGTATATATATATATATATATATATATATATATATATATATATATATATATATATATATATATATATAAATGATCTTCCTCCTAACATTCCTGATGGCATACAACAGGCCAGGATAGCAACAGCCCTCTTTGCAGATGACACAACTTTTATTATCACTGGTGATGCAGGTCACGACGTTGGTGAGAGTGTGGACAATGTTCTTTGTGAGGTAGGAGCTTTAATCAGTTTTCATGCCAGGGTTTTTTTATATATTTTTTTATTTCAACAACACACCACGAGGGCTTACAGCCTAAAAACTATAGTACCGTGGGTGTCAACAAGAAGGAAAGAGGCAACTTGTTAATTCTGGACTTGAAGGTTTGGAGGTTCGGGGGAGAAAGAAAAACATGTGCCGGCAAGGAATTCCACAAGTTGGAAGTCCTCGGGACAAAAGACCGGGCATAAGAAGATGTTCTATGTCTGGTGACCTGGACAGTAAAAGGGTGCATTCGCTCTGTTCCCCTGGTAGATCTGTTGGGGGCAGCAGGTGGAGGAACTATGGAAGAAAGCTCCTCTGAGCAGTGCCCATGCAGATATCTATAAAAGAGAGAGGTAGGGTCACCGATGAGACGTATAGCTCTCCTCTGAATGGAGTCCAGGATAGAGAGTGTAGAAGCGGCAGCAGCACCCCAGATGTGGGAGCAGTATTCGAGGTTTGGTCTTATTTGTGAAGTATATAAAGTATAGAGATTAGCTGGTGAAAAGTATTTGCGAGCCCGGAAGAGGAAACCTAATTTCTTAGCAGCCGCTTCTGCAATTGATGTGACATGTTGGTGCCAAATGAGATTTCGATCCACAGATCCTCAGCTGAACCTTGAGGAACTCCTGCATTAATTGGATACAGTTTAGAGGAATAGCCATCCACAACAACAGAAATGCTCCGGTTGGAGAGGAAATTTGCTGTCCACGTACAGAGTTTTGGTGGTAGGCCATAGGCCCGTAGTTTATTAAGCAGCGCTGCGTGCCAGACCTGGTCGAATGCTTTGGATATGTCTAGAGCGACAATCTGGGATTTGCCGTGTAGTTCCATAGACTTGTTCCAAGAATGGGTGACAAAGGAAAGGAGGTCAGCAGTTGATCTGCGCTGACGGAATCCGTACTGCCTGTCATGGATTAGACTGTTTTTCAAGAAATTTTAGTAACTCCTAATGAGTCGAAGTATGCTAGGAAATTTCTCAGTCTCAACATCGACCCTGCTCTTGTATCTTGTATGGAAGAGCCAAATAGACTCGTTGGCTGGTAGGCAGGCGTCGTAAGTGTATGCAGTGCGTAAGATTTCTGGAATGGCTGGGTCTGAGGCAGCTTTGATCACGTATTATGAGTTGTTTTACTCACGTCTTGCTTGCTTGCTTGCATGAGGAAATGCAGCGAGCGTGCACTTGGATAGACTCTTTGTGCTGCAGAAAACAGCTGCCAGAGGTGTTGTCGGGGCATGCTGTTGTGCCCACTGTAAAGCTATCTTTAAGGAACTTAACATAATGTTACTATACTCACCAGTGGGTTACAGACAATTATTGGTGGTGAGCGAAAATTAAAAGTTTTGACACACATGTTGAAGTGCATAGTTATAACACCACACATAGAGATAATTTAATCCAACTAAGGCATCGACTAAGTAAAACTAAAATGGTCGACTTTTTCAATGCACTACTAAGGTGGTTGTGAAATGAACCTATCAAAAACTTCAGAACAATTATTAGAGATGTTTTAATACAGGCCTGTCTATACAGAACAGATGAACATTTTAATGTAGCGCAGCAGTTAAGATTCTTGACCGCCAGGTGATCCACTGTTTTAGTGATAAATAGACATTGTGTGCTTTAGATGTGAATGTATTTTTGTTAGTTTTGGTATGCATTTTGTAGTTTTGCATTTACATGTGCTTGCTGTATAATTTTTTGTCTTGACTGGCCAATTTCATTTTTGTGTGATCTTGTAGCTAATAAAGAAATTTTATTCTATTCTGTTGTTGATTGTAGTATTTGTTGCCTTGCTTTCCGAGTTTTCTGGTGCAATTTGTGTTCATTTTGCAAGTGTTTGCCACCATCATGAAGCTCCGGAGGTTTCTTAACACTTCAATCTATTCAATCTGTCGTCAGGTGGGTCTGTGTTCAGTAATAATTAGTAATTCATCAGGTGTATTTGGTGAGGGTACTTCTTATCTTGGAAAGTGATAAAGAGTTAATATGACACCTTATTTCTCGCTTCAAAATCCAAGTGTAAACAATATATACAGGTGTCCGCGAGTCCTTACATCCAAATTTTGAAGTGATAATGTATTCCTGCACAGAGTGCAATAACCAGATCTTGGAGAATGATAAGGTGACAGCCGTCGCATTGGTTTCCATCTGACTAAGCAGTGTAGAGGCATGTGCGCCAGTGAAATGAGAACAGTGGTGGTCCAGAAGACAACCATTCTGTTCTTCTGCTTCGATTGTGGATCTGCGATAAAACTAGTTCCACTTTCTTAAATAAAATTGCCTGGCTAGCTCTCTGGAGGCTGAGCTGATATCTCTCAAGTCTGAGGTGGCGTTGCTGAGGAGTGGTCCCTGCATCGGTTTCAGGTGGCCCTCCAGGGGAAGCCTGTGATTGTGGAATGGATCAAAACGGCCAAAAACGTCATCTTGCATGGCCTACCCAAGTCTTCGGATGTGAATGACCAGATCATGTTGGCTGAGATCCTCGTGGTTTGTGCCTGCATCCCTGTGTCTGCTGTGCGACACCCTGGATGCCCGACAGTGTCCAAGACGTCAGGACCTCTTCTTGTTAGCCTGCATACTCCAGGGGATGCTCTGAAGCTGCTTCACAGCACAGCAGCATTGGCTGGTTTCATAGTTTCTGGAATTAAAATCGCGGATGACAAGACACTATCTCAGCAGCGATTCTTGAATAATTGAAGAGATGAATTGAAGCAGCGTGTTGACAATGGAGAGAGGAATATCACCATTAAATATGTCAAAAGTGTGCCTGGTATCGTCCCTATGCTCAAAGAAAAAACTAGATAATTCTCTGATCAACTTGCTGATAATCTAAACTAATATTGCTTCGGGGCTTCGGACGTTCTGTTGGACGAGGATGTTCATCATCCGGCGCTCAAAATTACTCTTAACATTCAGCAGACTTTTGAGAGCCGGGCAATTATACGCCCGGCCTCCTTTGCATATTGTTTCCGTAGAGCCAACTTCAGGTGGCTGTATGATCACTTGGCAACCGTAGAGAGGAGCTTCCTGGAACTATTCGAGGATGTTGATCTATGCTGTGATCAGTTACATGCGTTAATCTACTCTATATTCGACATCTATATTCTTAAGTTGCAGACTCATGCGCAACGCAGGTACCCACCGTGGTTTGACTCAGAACAGATACACAATATTAGACTGAAATTCCAAGCCTGGAGGCGTTTCCGAGCCAGTAGTGGCCCCCTTGAGTATGTTGAATTCAGAAGACTGAGACAACTTGTCAGAACATCCTCTTCCGCCAGACAAAGACTCTACTCGCAGCAGGTTGAAGATAATATTCATTCCGATCCTTCCAGTTTCTTCAAATTTGCCAATCATAAGAGAAGTAGCTCAGTGCATTTATCCTCCATGACTTATCGCGGAGTATCCCTTTCAGACCCCCGGGATTTTGCGGACGCATTTGCAGAGTTTTTTCAGCAATCTTACTCTATTGATGCTAACTATAATAATGTAACAGCTTATTTTTCTTCCTATACTCCTCTCTTCAACATAAAGGAGGTATCAGAGCAGCCGGTGTATAGGGCTCTGTGTAAGATCAAGCCAAGGCATACTCCAGTCCGGACCAGATCCCTGCATTTCTGGTTCGAGACTGTGCACGTTTGTTCGTTAAACCCCTTACAATAATCTTCAATATATCTCTGAAATCTTCAAAGTTTCCTAGTGTCTGGAAGAGGGAGAGGTAGGTTCCGATCCCTAAAATAAGGCGACAAAACTGAGGTGGAAGATCACAGACAGATTGTTCGTATAGACAATTTTCCGAAAGTGTTTGAAATCACTTTGAATGACATGTATTTCAATGTGAAGGGCCTTACTACTTAGGCTCAGTACAGATTCGTGAGGGGTCGATCTACCATCACCCACCTGGTGTGCCTGACAGATTATATCTCATTGGGTTTGGATATGAGACCACAAACAGACCTAGTCTATTTGGATTTTTCTAAGGCCTTCGACTAATTGAACCATGAGCCTTTGCTCCAGAAGCTGTGCCATATGGGTCTCTCTCCAAATCTGCTGGAATTCCTTCACACATATTTGTTGGATAGAAGGTATTTTGTGTCATACTGCGGTTGTACTTTGCCTGAGGTAGTGGAATGGTCGGGGGTTCCTCAGGGGTCCGTTTTGGGACCTCTACTGTTCAATTTGTTCGTGAACGATATATCTGGGGGCAAGAGATGTCCCACACCTGCTGTATGCAGATGATCTGAAAACCTTTCTCAGAATAGAAGATCTGGAGAACTGTGTCAAACTGGAGAACAGGATACCTTTGTGGGCTTGCACGAACTGCCTCCCCATTAACGTACAGAAGTGCAAAGTAATGACATATAGTCTAAATCACTCACGTATTGAATTTAGCTACTCTTTGGGCGGTGTTGAGCTGAGGAGATCAGGGATTCTTACTGATCTGGGGGTTGTTTTTGGCCAGAAGCTGCCTTTCATAAACCACATAGTCTACACTTCCTCGTATGTAACTCAACCACCTTTCAGAACACAAGCACTCTCACAATACTATATAGTGCGTACGTACGACCTCATCTAGAATACGTGTCCATAGTTTGGTCTCCCCACTATGAGGTGCACACAAGTGAGCTTGAGGCTGTTCAGCGTAGGTTCTTGAAGCTGATTGCCTACAGAACTGACGGTGTTTATCCTGCGGTTGGTACGCCACAGGCTCATATGTTGGAACGAGTTTGCATTGAATCCCTATAGGTCAGATGAACAATCTCTATTTTAGCATTCTTATGGAGTCTGCTCAATCATGATATTGGCTGTCCGCAGATACTGCACGCTCTATCTTTTCTAGTGCCAAGGCTTACCTGCAAATCTCATGACTTTTTTACATCTCTGCTCCTAGGATTAATGTAAGACTGAACTTGCCTATAGTAAGAATGTGTGCCACCTACAATATGGTGCATCGCTCCATAGATGTTCTAAATTGCAGCAAGGTAGAACTAAAGACCACTTCTTCTCTCGTGTAGTGCAGCTTGTGATTGTGTGGACAGTTCTCAGTTCTTAGTTTCCTCGCCCATCGAGAAATGTTATTGGTTTGTTATTTGTTGTAACTGTGTACGTTATTGATGTACGATTTTTTCTTTTTGTGCACTAGCTTACTCTTTATTTGGGGATAACCTATTGAGCAATGTATATTTAAAATAAATGATTAAATATATCGTCTACACATGATACAATATACATTTATGCAAAAAGTTAAAATTAAAAGTTAAAAATCAGAAGCGTCAAATTTAACATTGAAGAACTCCTCCAGTCTGTAGTAAGCTATATTCGTCAAAACATCTTAATATTTTGTTTGGTTGGTTCTAGAGCCTTGTTCCTAACTTCATCCGGGATATGGTTATAAATTTTTATCAGACTGTATTGCACATTATTTTTGATTTTAGTTGTCTTTGGTATTGAAGGAACTAAGTTATTTTTGTTCTCGTGTCATAAAAGTGTGTACATATTCGACAAACAGGTGTAAATTTTCTCTTGCAAAGCATATGGACTGAAATGTATATAGGGAATACAAGACAAGTATACTATTGCATTTGAAGTGTGGCTTGCAAGATTATGTTTGTTTTATTCTAAGAATTCCCCAAAGAGCTCTTTTTTGAATGAGAAACATTTCCTCCACTTCTGTTAACGCACCCCAGAATATTATCCCATATCGAAATCGTGATTCCAGGTAAGCATGATATGCAGTAAGTGCCGACTTCATTGACACAATCCTACTGAGTTTTTGCCATAGATTGTACTAGTTACTGATGTGAATTCTCCAGTCAAGTCTTGCATCCAGGTGTAAACCCAAAACATTACATGAGTCTGAAGTGTCCAGATTACGGTCGCCATCAACACAAATTCTCAGTCTGTCTTCTGAGTTTATAAAATATAAAAGATTGGTATTTACAAGATTAAGACTTAAGTTGTTTGAAGAAAAGTAATGGTGCATAATCGCAAACGAATTTAAGTGGTCTGATTGAAGACTTTCTATATTGTTTCTCCTGAATATCAGTGTAGTGTCATCTGCATACATGACTCTTTTTTCCTTTATAAAACTTGGGAAATCATTAACATAAATTATATATAGTAGTGGCCCAAGTACAGATTCTTGGGGCACTTCTTTTTTTATTTCCTTTCTTGATTTTAATATGGTCCCATTATCCATTTCATATACTATACTTTGATGCCTGTTTTGTAGGTATAACATAATCAGTTTTATGGGCCTTTATTATTATGCCCCTCGCTTCTGAAACACAAAATAGAGGCTGTTCTATTTGAAACAATTGAGTTAGAACAGTGTGTTTTTTTTATTCAATCAATATTTGATAACACCCTGTATACGGCATCTCGATTTTTTCATGAATTTATATAAACGAAAACCCTTCTGAATGCCTCATTTGCATGGGACTCCGATTTCTGTTAGTATAAACGCCTTATCGCAATTTTTGATATGTGCCAAAAATGTGAAAAGTTGCAAAACAATTGAAATACTTCGAAAACAAGCATGCATTACAATTAGATGGAAAATGCAATAATATATGGGGTGTTCAATTTAAAAAAATTATTATTGCCAACGACTTATGGGATACATGTGATTGCCGAAATAATTTTTATAAGATACAGCTAAAGACACGCTATAATTAACATATACAATAATTGTTTCTTGTAGCTTGTAAAATAACAGTAATGTTGAGCTTTACAATAGAAATGCGTCACCCTGTATATATATAAACATAAAAACTGAAACTAACCCCGGGTATGGGTCTAGGGGACCTAATTCGTGCTCATTTGAAAAAATATTTTTAAAATTCAAGTCTCCCCATTAACGAATTTCCCCTAAGAAAATTTTCTAAAAATTATAGACAACTAAACCATAAACTCTATAACTAAAACTACTGCTAAATCATCAGAGAAAGGGTCTATTTGAAATTAATTTTCTGGAAATATTTTAGTAAAATGAAGGACATGGATGGTTGAAGCTGAAACTTAAGGACTTGTAAACACACTCCTTGCGACATTTTCCCTAGATAGCCCATATTCGCTTTTGGTTGTTTGTTAAAAAGTTGCCAATTTTGAAGCTTCAAATTGCAACTTTGACATTTTAAGAGATTATCAAATTTTGAAAGTAATTTTTCTGACATTACTTGGCCCTTTTGCACCAAAAAACTTAGTCTTTGTAACATACGATAGTTTGTTATCCACACAAAATATTTTGCTTTTGTGCATTTAGGGGAAGAGGTGGTAGATTCGGCCATGGGGTACATTCGTCCATCCTATTTTATACTTCCCTTGTTTAAATTTACCACGCAATTCTTTAATCGTTATGTTGTTAATGCATTTTTCTTATGCCTGAGCAGTGTCACAAATAGTCTCTGCGGTTTATTTCTGTTCCAGAAGTTATCATAAATTTTCGCTATAAAGGGTAAGTTTTTGCACCTACCATATAAGAACATAATTTCAAAATTTGTGAAGTATATTTAATATGAAAAAACTATTACAGCATGTAATACTTCTTCATAAATAATGTGAATACGAAACCTAACCCAAAATGATGACAGTGTTTTGAAATGTAATTTCAGTTTGATGATATGTCATATGGGGTAGATGCGGCTGCGGTGTTTGGGGTACATTCAGCCAGATGGCCGAAAGTACCCCAGCAGTAATATAAAACTTTCGTGTTGCTGTATTTTTAAGTTATTTTAATATAATTTTACAGATGCCACGTACATATATCTGCAAAACCAACAGACGGGACATAGACGAAATTAATATGAAGGAAGCGATTAGTAACTGTCTAAGAAAAGTGCTGAGTGTTCATGAAGCTGCAAGGCAATATGGAATAAAAAGGTCTACATTGCAGTCAAGAATAAAAACTCTATTAAAGAAAAAACAAAAGATGAAGTTTTATCTACCATTGATAGAGATTCTGGAAAAGAAAGTAATGATGAAGGAAAAAAATATCGTAGCAAATACACTGTTAAACAAGTTTTCACAATGCCCCAAGAAATGTAGCTTCTAATGACTACATGCTCACACACCCTGGAAGAATAATAACCATCAAGCAAATAGCTTGATAGTTCATTTGGTAGAACAAATATCATATGTGGCTTTGAAACTCCAGGATTTGGCCTCTTAATAGGTTTGCATTTAGCGACAAAAATACCATGCCAAACACCGTTACTGACAATATTGAAAACAACTCTAGTTGCTGAAGTGGAAGTTGCTGCAAGTCCTTCAACTTCTAAAACAACTAATTGCAGTAGAGAAGAAAGTGAACAAACCACTCCTCCTCCAATTTGTAGATATCATGATGGTAATATCAGTATGGAAAAAATAGAACCGGAAACAACGTCTGCATCTTCAAAAGAAAAAGAGCCTGCTATTCCAAAGACATTAGAAGAATTGAGACCATATCCTAAGGGAGATGGGAAAAAAGGGACAAACAGCAAAATACCATCAAAGACACCCCGGAAAGGTTGATGAAAGAAAGCATTCACATGGAGGAAAAGAGAAAAAATTCGGGACGCATCAAGTGCGTTATGGTAGTGAATTTTCATTAAAATGTTTTTAATAACAAATATGTGTGTTTTTTTAAGAAAGCAGGCATCAAATTTGATTACCAGTATAACCTATATAGTAAAAACAATGTGCCATGTTTCATCAAAATAACTTTATTGTGTGAAAATGTACAAAAATTTCCAAAAGTAAACTTAAAGTGTTGCCGAAAAAACACGTTTCTTGGTCAACCTTATAGGTTAATAGCAAATTGAGCTGTTCAAATATGAAACATTTGATCAAAATTAGCTACCATATCACACATGCTGCGTCCAGAATTTCTTTTCTAACAAACATGCACTATATTTCGATGGAAAATGCAAAAATGCAATAGCATAAGGCGTGTTTGATTTAAAAAAAAGGAAACTTGTATCACCAACGACTTATGGCCACCCTGTGATTGTAGAAATATAGGGTGTCTTGAGATGTCGCTCAAGACACCCTATAATTAATATATACAAAAATTTTTCGTATCTTATATAATAACGGATATATTGAGCTTTATTGATTTTTTACGAAAATTCGACAAAAATTATATATCATTAAACGATAAACTCTTTAGCTAAGGCTACTGCCAAGCATCAGAGAAAGGGTCTATTTGAAATGAATTTTCTGGAAACATTTTAGTTATATGAAGGACAACGACGGTTGAAACTAAGACTTCAGGGTTTGTAAAACATTCTTCTTGAGACATTTTATTTCTATAGCCCGTATTAGATTCAAGTTATTTGCCTAAATTAGAGGTGTGCGAAGCTTCGAAATTACGAACCGAACCCGAACTCGAACCGAACCTTCGGTTCGAAAATATGTTCGCACTAGCGATGTTGAATTTGTTCGAAGTTTGAAATATGTAATTTTCTAGAATAGTTCGAAGTTCGTTGCTCAAAATTACTTGGAAATTTAACTTTACAGGCATTGAATGCTGCCAAAGACAGCGTAGGTGCGTCCCCGTTAACTCGGTAGCGGCGCTTTAAACTCGTTATCGGTCTCATTGAGTGGATAGTATAATTTTAGGAGACTTCACTCATGCACATTTTTGACAGTTGGTGGGCACATTGAGAGACGACGGAGCCATTTAGCAATAACATAATTATTTTTCTTATATATCCTAGCGTCCCAACACATTTTTCAGTAACAACATTATGATGACGGTGTTCGAAAGCGATCGGTAACGTAAATTTTCAGAATTTATGAGGATAATTGCTGATTGACTTTGGAAAACACTGGTTTTAACATGATTTATTTCACCATGAGCCAAAACAGTTAAATATTCACAATCAGGAGACAGTTCCAATTTTAAGTGGTTATTTGATACCTTTCATGCTCACTTTGACCCATCTCAATCTGTTTGCTAAAACTGCCCGGCTAATGCCAAACAACAACATATTTATAATTCAGCTTATATATAAATCTATAAATCGAAAATAGTTTAAAATATTTGTTGTTTTTGTATTTTCGATTTAACGTTGACCCATTTCCACAACGATCAGCACCAGAAGGCATTTTCACCCAATCAACCTGCAAATTTGTCGAACTCTTCCTTTTTGTAAAAAGAATTGGAATCGTTCACATATCAAATATTGTATGGTACAATATTCTTAAATTTTGTATTTAAGGAAATGATATATGAAAACTGAGGAATTTTGGGTAGTTCGATGTTCGATTTTAAATTTCTAAGAAGTTCGAAGTTCGACTGTGAACCTTAGACATACTATTTCAGAGGTTCGAAGTTCGAGGCAACATATTTGCTTGGGTTCGTTCATAGTTCGGTTCGAACATAACATGGGTTCGCACACCTCTAGCCTAAATGTTGCCAATTTTGACATTTTAAATCGCCACTTTGACGTTTTGAGGAAAACCCTAACGTATTTTTCTTTAAATGCCTATAACTTTTTTGTCTTTTGACCTACATAGCTAAATTTTGGTAGGTAACTTACCTATAAGGTACGAAATTTGGTTGCCCTTACTTTGTTAATTCCGGAGATATAATTTTTTTTCGAAAGAAAACACAAAATTTTCCCGGAAAACCTGGGCAGATTTTTCTGGCTAACGAACTTATCCAAGCCATTTGCAAAAGGAATTTTTTCACCAAATTTAATCAAAATCGGCCCATTATTTTTTGAGTTATCGGTGTGAAACTGACCCCGGATATGTTTTCTGGGGGGCCTAATTAGCGCTCATTTGAAGAATTTTTTTCAAAATTCAAAAGTCGGGATCTCCTCATTAGTGAATTTTTTTAAAGAAAATTCACTAAAAGTGCTAAAAACATCCAGCAGTCAAGAAAAAGGTGTTTCTGAGTAAATCAGAACTCGAGTTGAATGAAAGTTCAAGTGATTCAGACAGGTCGATAGAACTGGTCGACACCTCTAATGGGAAAAGTTTTTTGTCCAGCTCAGATGAATTACCTTCTCTCCCTAAATGCAAAAATGTTAATGTGGGAGATTTTATATTGGTACAATTTGTTACAAAGGTTAGTACTTGTTGTTATATTGGGCATATTTTAAAGATCATAAATGAGTCAGAATATGAAATCAAGTTTTTAAGGTGCAAAAATCAGTCAAACACATTTATATATCCTAATGTAGAAGACATCAGCACTGTGGATAAAAATGATCTAATTACATTGCTGTCACAGGCAAATAAAGCTTCAACAGCTAGGACATCTTACTTGTTTAATTTTTCTTATAATTTTAATGGACTCAATGTCTGTTAGATCTGTCTGTTATTATTTTTGTTTCTGTTATTCATATGGATATGTTTTACACATAATACTTTTAGTTATGCTATTTGTATTTTCAGGTATAAGCTGACTTTGTTCAATAAAATCTTTGATTTACGCCTGAATACAATTGAATTTTATTTGGATGGATGTTCCCCACCTGATGGCCGAAACTACCTCACCAATGGGGTACATTCACTGGTTTGTCGATCTTTTTTTCTTATTCAATAAAAAATATATCTTAGGATA
Source organism: Tillus elongatus (assembly GCA_964006375.1). NCBI lineage: Eukaryota > Metazoa > Arthropoda > Insecta > Coleoptera > Cleridae > Tillus > Tillus elongatus. The sequence continues at coordinate 130,524,264 of OZ023262.1, forward strand.
TAAGAGTTGCACCTTGCAAAAAACTGGATACACCAGTTTTTTAATTAGTTACTGATTTTTCAAAATATGTAATTTAATAGGATAAGTGGCCGAATGTACCACCCTTTCCCCTATCTGGTCATCAGTGGTGCATAACACATATTTCAAACTGACCTAGGACATGGGTTCTAGGGGAACTGCTTCACGCTAATTTGAATTTTTTTTCACAATTCAAAAGTCGAGATCTCCTCATTGGTTAATTTTTTAAAGAAAATTTACTAATAGTGTAGCCTATTTATAATAACAACATGATTGAAATGGTCAACTGCCTTTAGAAAATCTGTGTGTATAACATCGACTTGGCTATGATCATCAAGAGCTGTAACAATGAAGTGTGCTATTGAGACTTCATGTGTGGCAGTAGAACACCAATCAAGGAAACCATGTGGAAATTTTTCATTTTAAAGAATACCTATTTTGGTGTCATAATATCCACTGCTACGCTGTGTAAACTCCCTATTCAAGAAAACAGCTTATAAATCTTAAACCAATTTAAATAGAAAAACAGATGTTTTGAATAGCATTTGTGCTCTTTTTAACTTAAATTGGCATTTATTAATTACTGAAAGACATGGAAATTACTTATTTCAAGTAACTGTCAAATTATTTAGTTACATTTTAATTAACAACCAAAGCTCAGCTATTTTATATGTGGATAACTACGCCTGAGGAATCTCTTGCTTCAACATTAAACTAGACACTCGTCATTTTCAGAGAAATAATTCAGCTTTATTGAAAGTTGCTTAAGAATTCTTGCATATACATGAGTCTCTGCAAAAAGAATATGTATATATATATATATATATATATATATATATATATATATATATATATATATATATATATATATATATATATATATATATATATATATATATATATATATATAAACATATAAAAATTGAAAGTGACCCCGGATATGTGTTCTAGGAGTCCTAGTTCGCGCTCATTTGAAAAAAAAATTGCAAAGTCACCATCGATACCTCTCTATTAGTGAATTTTTTATTTTAAATAAAAATTCACTAAAATACCAGGGCCAAAACTCAAAGTTTGTGTGTTTATTTCCTATACAAGAAACATGCTTATTACTCTGAAATGAATCAAGATATAAATGCAAATTGGCGTGTTTTGAGTAACCCTTGAACTTTGCTATGGTGAGTTTTAATCTTAAGTCAAAATAATTGGCGTACAGGGTCAATATTTGGGACAACCGTTTTTATATACTATTTCCGTATGTTGTTTTAAAAACCATTCTACACACTGTAGGCCAGTCAAATGAGGGGCCTTGGAAATAACTGTTGGAAAGCTAATTATTATTTTGATCAGTTCATTTAACGTCACATAGAAATATCCTAGATTTGTACGGTTTCTCGTCCGACCGTCGCTCAAGTCAAGAAGTCCAAAAAACCGCGAAATTTTCTGACGTTTTTCAGTTTTGTGCCTGTAACTCCGAAACTGTGCGCTTTAGGGAATACTTATTTATTACAAAAATTAAGGAACATTAAATTCTGCGTCAAATGAGGACCATAGTCATTCATTTCGATCAATATGGCTAAAATCCACAGTCGAAAAACGCTGATTTTTACCAACTTTTCTGAAAAACCCATTACAGTGACTTTCAATTGTCAGTCACACGAAAAGGACCGTTCCAAATGAATAAACTTATGGAACTAAAGTTGTAGAGCATCAAATTGTGTATTCAACGAGTACCTTAAACTTTGAATTCGGTTAAATCCATACCGAAAAATTTGAAATTTTTCTAAGATTGTCATATGCGATATAATGAAATTAGGCGGCATGAATATAATTTTTTTTAGAATCAGTATTGTATATTATCAATCTAATAAAAATTATAATATTTATCAGTACTTACAATGAAATTTAATTTTGGTCAAAATTAATAAACATTTTGTGGCATATAGATAGTAGAGGATCTTAAGTTTTGCTCCATAAAAGTAGAATAGCATTCACTTCTTAAGTTATTTCATGAGGATGTAGAGTTGGAACTTGAGGGTACCTTCCTTGTGCACTGAACAGCATATGACAAGTTTTGGAAAATGTGAAATTTTTTGGTATGTACTTGACCAAATTCAAAATTTGAGGTACTCGTCATACAAACAATTTAATGCTCTACAACCTTAATTCCCTACGTTTATTCATTTAGAATGGTCGTGTCCGTGTGATAATAATGCGTTTTTCAGAAAAGTTGTTAAAAATCACCACTTTTCGACTGTCCATTTCAGCCATAATACTCGACCCAATTTTATAAATTAAACACTGAGTCAACGTAGAATTAAATGGTCTTTCATTTTTGTTATAGCGAAGTATTCTCTAGAACGCACAGTGTCGGAGCTAGAGGCGAGAAACTGAAAAACGCCTGAAAATTTCGCGGTTTTTTAGACCCCTGACTCAAGCAGCTCTCTAGGTACCGTGCAAACCTAGTATACTTCTATTAGAAGTCAAGTGAACCAATCAAAAGAATAATTAGTTTTCCAACATTTATTTTCAAGAGACCCCAATAATAGACCCTAATTTGACTGGCTTACTGTATAATAATAGAAAACATTTTACTTTTGTGATAAAAAAAATTACTACCTAGGTGGTGAACTCTCCAGGTCCTTCAACTTATCTTCTATTTCCTTGGCTTGCTCCATAAGTTGATCCCACTCTTTTGCAAGGGCATTTAAATCTCTTATGCCACTTCGGTATGCGAACTCCAACTGAATGTCGCGCTTTTCTATTACTTCCAACTCCTTGACCTTTACGTGTATCTCTCGCATTTGTTCTTTAACTCCTATAAGCAATTTATGAGTTGTTTTTAGCTTTTCCTGTAGAGCAATTACAGCTTTTAAGTGCTGGATTTGTTTCTCTTTGACGTGTTTCTCCTGTAGCTTAATCACCCACTCCAATGCCTGTCCAAGACTAACCGGCTTGTTACCCGCATAGTTGAAATCCAGCTGATGAGACAAATAAGAAGTCGCTTCCAGCAGTCTGTTAAACTCACGTTCAACCATTTCGTCCTTGTCTTTATCTACTGTGACACCGCTTGATTGATAAAGAGGACACTTTTGGCGGATTCTGTGCAACTCCATGTCAATTTGCTTGCTCAAAGTGGTAACGGGATTACCACCTAAACCGGTAACAACCATGGCTCCCAGATCAGCAATGTAGTTACCTAAAACAGTAAATAAGCTTTAATTACAATCAATACTTAGTTTAAAGATTTGGTCGCAAATGTAACTTGTCTTTTTCACTAAACTGTGTGAAAAATCAGCATTTGTGGAAAAAGTGGTAGCAAAGCACGGATTTTAAAAGAAATGGACATTGAAGTAGAGTTTTAAAGTTGACATTTTAAAAGATTAATCTAAATATAAATATTTTCTAAGAATACAATTCTGACAAAGAATAAAAGAAGTACTGTAGCAGACTGTCCCTAATGCACTTTTTAAAGTGTTTTCATTGTTCTGTCCTTACAAATTGTGACACCTTGTTAAAAATGTGTTGGTTCAGTATGTTCTTCCCGACTGTGCCCTAGTGATTTTTTGATACGGTATACTGATATCGTGTCTGCTTTGTGTTTCATACTCGTGAAATTGACCATGTCTCAACAAATCTTCAAAATGCTGGTATGTGTAGACTACACACATAAAGATATAAACTGAAACAATAGTAAGTATTCTAGTTTCCTTAAATAGTGGTCTACAACTGGTCGTATTATCAACCGAAAGCGGAATCCTAACTGCTTTTTTTGTAGCATTAAAATATCTGTAATACCTGGACTGTTTCCCCACACCACAAGGGCATACATTGCTAGTTGATTTGCTGTGAAAATTAGTCTAATAGGCTATTAATGCTGCGTGGTAAGTATGAATCTTTTGAATTCATCTTATCACAAACAGAGATGACGTAAGATTTTTACACACCTGCTGTGTATTGTATGACCAACGTAAATTTGTCTGCATGTAAACTCCCAAAAAGTTTACTGGTGGCTGCTTTAGTTGCAATCGAGTTGTTATACTCATGACCTTTGCTTTTTCTTTATCAAGTTGAAGTAAGTTAGCAGCGAACCAGTGATTAGCACTCTGCAATCTACCAGTTGTTTGCTCACTTAGCTTTTTTAAATCACTGCTAATATTGTGGTGTCATCTGCATATAGGCAAACTGTACTTGTCGTCAGATTTTGTAGTAAGTGATTAATGTAAATGAGAAACAACAAAGGCCCGAGCAGTGAACCCTGAGGTAGTCCACATGTTATCTGTTTCCAGCCGGAATAGTTAGAGTCAATTTTAACACATTGGTATCAGTTTCTGAGATATGATTTGAATAAATCTAATGACAGTCATTTTATTCCATAACATTAAAGTTTTTAAAGCATTCCGTGAGGCACGGAATCAAATGCCTTCTGCAGGTCGCAGTAAATGCATTAAGCTATGTTACCACTTGCATGCTTCTGTGATTTTTTTGTGTAACTTCTAACAGAGCAGTTATGGTGGATTTCCCACTTCTAAATCCAAGCTAGCCGCTGCTTTAACAACATCTGTTTTTCTATATATGCCAGCAATATTTTACATTTAATCAAGGTGTCTGGATTTCCATTGAAACAGTTAATTAGTATAATTGCTGGTTTCTAAGCTTTCTGCATACTGTTAAAAAACATTCTACTTATTTAGGAATTCTTGCTTTCACCAAGTACTGATGGAAAGTGGTTCGAGCACAAAGTCCCCAAAAGAAATGTTTCGTTTTTAAGGAAATTTTCACAACAAAGTGTTTGCAATTACTAAGCACTTAGGAAAAGTAATTTCAAATGACGAGCACTAAACACTTTTAGAGAAATGAATACAAATACCAATATATAATTTGTAATTTCATAGATATATCATATATACAGGCTGTTTTTCATAAGAACTGACACAGAGGAACTGCATGCAGGGGAACCTAAAATATGGTGATTCAGCGCAACTTACCCCTATACTAAGTTGCACCCCTGAGAAGTTATAGGCCCTCAAAGTTGGGTCTTAAGTTTCAAAAAAATTATAATGAATATAATAAGTATTGTTCGATGTCGTTCAAGAAATATTTTTATGGATAAGTTGAAAGAATTTACCATAAAACATCATCTAAAATTTAAAGTTTATACTGGAACCGACTAGTTTCACTTGAACTGTGGAAAGAAATATACATATATGTATAACTAAGTATTATGTACTTTATGTCGTTCAAGGAATAGTTTTATGGAAGAGTTGAAAGAATTTACTCACTCAAAGCGCTGCCGAGCACTCAAAGTGTTTGGGATCTCTTTTCGGGACCACGAAACAATAAGCCTTTTTATGAAGTGCTCAAGGCACTAAGCACTAAGCACTGGTTTCAAAAATTGTTGATTCAAGTGCTCTAATTAGCAATAAGCACAGTACCCTGGAACAGCTCTGCAGCAAATTATAATTTTCTTAGACCTCAACATTGTTTTGTTGGTACAAAATGTAAACCATATTGTCTACACAATGTGAGCTTTAAAATTATATTATTGAAAAAACAAATTACTTTATATGCTAATAATTTTGTATCAGAAAGATAAACAAGCAAACAATTACATCAACTGGTTCAACGTGTTTCCATGGGAATCTAGGCGCCTTGATTCAAATTAATTCAACACATGTTTCATATTTCAAATCAGTTATGAGTATGAGTTGCGAGTCCAAACGAATCAAATGATTATACTGAATGATTTCAACGAATTAACAAATGATCTTCTCGTCATAATGGAATGATAGATTATACTGGCATAATCAATATATTTCGGGATGAATTACTTAATTGTCAAAAGTTGACTGACAATTTTTGCTCTTAATTTAAATTTGTTAATTTTGTAATAAATACGTGTAATTTAAATATATAAATTATTAGTGTACGGTGTGTTAAAAGTTTAGTTTAAAGGACAATAATAGTTCAGCGTAATTTTTATTTTTTAACTAAATTTTTGTGAATCACTGATAACCTGTCACCTAGACGTTTTGAATTTTTTTATGAACAAGGTACAATACAGCTGTGCGTTATAGTGGTAACGTACTGAGAAGGGGACTCAATGTCCACATATTTAGCGTCCACTTCTGACTACAGGGGTGACAAAACTACACATGAAAGTACCTTAAAAAGCACAGAAATGTCTTCTCAAATCAAAGTCACGTCAACGTACGCTAATACTACCAAAAAAAATATGGCTTCCATTATCTGCCCAACAAAGGAACATGCAATTCTGATGGACACTATTGATGAATACAAACTGGAAGATTACGTAAAGGCAGTTGGTAAGCTTATAGGTCCTAAAAATATAACTCATGGATCTAGAATAGCCAATAACCATATTTGCCTCTATTTGAAAACAACTAAAATAGTAGAAGATCTAGTAAATCAAGGTGATACTATCAAGATTGGTGATACAGTCACAGGGATTAGAAAATTAGTAAAACCCGCAAGAAGAGTCCTTATCTCTAATGTTTTTCCAGCTATCTCAAATGAAATTATTATCGACGCAATTAAAAATCACGGTATAAATCTTGTCTCAGGAACAACATTTTTAAGGGCATCCATATCTGGTGAAGAGTACAGTCACATTATAAGTTTCAGACGTCAACTTTATATCGCTCCAACAACAAAAGAACTACCATCTTCAATTTTAATTACTCATGATAACATTTTTTATAGAATATTTTTGAACTATGACGACAGCACATGTTTTTCTTGCAAGCAAAAATGTCACATTGCAAACAACTGACCACAAAATACAGTTGTCAATAAAGTTGTATCAAATTTAAATATAGATCCTCAGTATAATACTGAAAATGAGGAACAAAAAATAGATGATGCCACAGAACAAAAAAATATTCACAAAAAACGTATTGCTCCATCTTCAACCACAGCGGCAGAAAACTCCCAGGTTATTAGTCAAACTGAAGCTGATTTTACTTTGCCTTGGGAAATCATCAAAAAACAACGTAAAAGTAACATAGAATCAGTGGCAGTTCGAGTACTTTTGCCGGAAGCTATTACAATTTCTAATTTATACCTGCCAAGAAGTAATGATCTTCAATATCATGAATTATTATCTTTAGTTCAAAACTTACCAAAACCCTTTATTATTCAGGGTGACTTTAATAGTCATAATATTATCTGGGGTTCAAACAAGACTGATGCAAGAGGTAAAATAATTGAAAAACTAATAAACACAACAGACTCCGTTTTACTTAATACAGGAACACCTACACATTTCTGTTTAGCTAACGGCACTGAAAGTTGCATTGATCTTACTCTCTGCAATTCTTCTCTTGCACACTCACTAGAATGGACTGTTTGTGAAGATCTATATAGCAACGATCGTTTTCCAATTTTAACTCAGTTTTTACCCAAAACTAATTACACTTAATCATCTACTTCTAAATGGAAAATTAAGTCAGCAAATTGGTGTGCTTTTACAGAATATATTGAAGCAAATTTTGTTACAGTGGAAACTATAACTGATATCAATACGTCATTAGAAAAATTTAACATTTTATTATTGGCAGGGGAAACTCATATAGGTAAGCAAGTTATTGGATATACTAAAAAATACTGTGTTCCTTGGTGGAATAATCGCTGTGATGAAGCAATCAAAAACAGTAAAAAAGCTCTAAACAAATATCGCAAACACAGAACTATGAAACATCTTATAGAATTCAAACGTTTACAAGCAATAGCGCATCGCACAGTAAAACTGGCTAAGAAAGAGTCTTGGCAAACATACGTATTGTCTATAAATAAGGATACACCTCCATCACAGTTTTTTTTCACACTCTCACTGCTCTAAAAAAAATTAGACGGCAAAATAGTATCAGAACCGCATGAAATTGTTAATGTTCTTGGCTCTATATTTCAAAAATATTCAAGCAACACTAACAGTCAAGAAAGTTTCATCGCCAAAAAGAAACTGAAAGAATCCATGTACAATACTTCAAATAAAGACATGGAAGCACCATTTAACAAACCTTTCACTAAAAGAGAATTAACAGAAAGTATTAATAGCCTGAAGGATACTGCGGCTGGTCCAGACGACATCGCTAATTGTTTTCTAAAACAATTGCCAGACAATGCAATCAACAGACTTCTCGAGCGGTTTAACTTCATTTGGAGTAACTAACGTTTTCTGAAGATTTGGCGAAAATCAACCATTTTAGCATTTCTTAAGCCAGGCAAGTGCAAAATTGAACCCAATAGTTATCGCCTAATATCTTTTACTTGCTGCTCATGTAAGCTAATAGAGAAACTAGTCAATAACAATTTGATATGGTACATCGAAAATAATAACCTTTTAAGCACAACTCAATGCGGCTTTAGATCAAACCGGAGTACCACAGATAATTTGTTAGCTTTGCAGCTTTCGATAAAGTCTGGAGGCTAAAGATTATAGAAAAGCGGGAATGTTGGAACATTCCTACAAGATCGTACATGTAATGTTAAATTAGGAGATGTCGGGTCTTCATTATTTAAATTGGAAAACGGAGCTCCACAAGGTTGAGTCCAACTCTTTTCATAATAGCAATGGATGACATTACTAAGCTTGTTAAATCACCCATTTCAGTATCTCTTTATGCAGATGACAGTAATTTTTTGCAGAGGTAAAAATAATAAGACCACGGCTAAAATTTTGCAAACAGCAATCAACAAAATTGATGCTTGGTGTACCGATCTTGGTTTCATACTCTCTTCCCAGAAAACACAAGCAATGGTTTTTTCTAAAAATTTTAAATATGCCAATTAATTGTACACTCAAACTTCGTAGAGAACAAATAGAAGTAGTGGGCAAAAAACGATTCTTAGGTTTAATATTTGATACTAAGCTAACCTAGAAATATCATATAGAAAATCTCAAAATGGAATGTATTTCCAGAATTAATCTTTTAAAAGCGATATCACATCTAACTTGGGGAGCTGATGAACAATCATTGTTAACAGTGTATTTAGCAATCATACAATCTAAACTAGACTATGGAAGCATAGTTTATGGACTGCAAATAAAAAACTACTAAATTCTCTTAACACCATTCAAAATAGTAGTCTAAGATTGATACTTGGAGCTTTCAAAACGACTCCAACAATATTACTGTGCGCTGAAGCATACAATCTAGCATTATATTTGAGAAGAAATATGTTGCTGCAACAACATGCAGTGAAGATTATGTCGAATCCAAAAAATCCTTTACACTGGGCGTTTACAATGTTACCTGTAATTAAGAGGTTTAAAGCCAAGCCAGGATGTAGTGCTCCTTGGTATGTAGGATTTCATCTCACCTTACACCTATAGACGTAGCCCCTCTGCCAAACACCAAGTTAAGTGGACCTCCCCCTTGGTCAGATATACAGGTTGTTGTAGATACCTCTTTCTTAGAATTCAGCAAGTATGTCAATCTATCACAACTTTTGCAAAACGCTTTCTATGACAAATTGTCTAAACATGCAGATTGTGATATTTTATTTACTGATGAATCAAAAAATGAAGACGGAGCTGGATGTTCAGTTATAGAAGACAGAAAACATCACAAATTTAGATTACCTAAATCTACTAGTGTTTTTACTGGGGAATTGTTCGCTCTTCTTCAATCTCTCACAATACTTAATTACAAAGAGAACCCAGTACCAAAATATATTATTTGCACAGACTCACTGTCATCCCTACAGGCATTTACGAAATCAAGATCAGATAACATTCTTGTTCACAAAGTTAAAGAATTGTTATCAAATTTGAAAATGATAAGCAACACTTCTGTCTTATTTTTACGGGTATCATCGCATATCGGTATTCAAGGCAGATTCGGAGGCTAAAACAGCTATAAAAAGCAGAACAAAAATAAAATTCAGTATGTGTTATGATCTCATCGCTGCTTACAGACGTCTAACTTTTATTAAGTGGCAAGATTTTTGGTCAACAAAAATACCAAATTACATTTGTTTCAACCAGTAGTTACAAAAAGTTACAATTTAAAATGAAACGTAAGGACAGAGTCCTTGTCAGAAGACTAAGATTGGGACACACAAAAATGACACACTAACATCTTCTAGAAGGTGGTGTTCCTTCTAGAAGATGTAGCCAGTGTTGTGTACAACTATTAGTCACATTTGTTATTCAAGTGCAAAAACTATGAACAAGCAAGGAAATTCAGCAATATGCCTAGTTCGATAACTACGGAAGTTCTACATCTTAAAAAATTAAAGATAGAGTCTGCCATTGGTTTTTTGAAATCATCATCTGGACTTTATAATAAGCTTTAATTTATTTTTGATATTTATTACTTTTTTATAGTTACTGTTAATTAGAAATAAGATTTACAAATATTTGTTAAATAATTTATTGCCCTATTAAATATTGTAGGTGCCAATGACAATTAATGTTGACGCACCAATTATTCTTTAAATATATATATATATATATATATATATATATATATATATATATATATATATATATATATATATATATATATATATATATATATATATATATATATATATATATATATATATATATATATATATATATATATATATATATATATATATATATATATATATATATATATATATATATATATATATATATATATATATATATATATATATATATATATATATATATATATATATATATATATATATATATATATATATATATATATATATATATATATATATATATATATATATATATATATATATATATATATATATATATATATATATATATTGACTGTTTCATTCATAATCACCCATCACTAATATTAACTATCAAAATTTATTTATCTGTGTTAAATAATAGCTAATTACAACATTGCATTACAATATGCTGTTTGCTAAAAAACATTACTCAAATCTAAGTGTAGTCAAGTAATGAATCTATTATTTAACACGAACAGATAAAAATATTTATTTAGTAATCTTCAAATTATATTTACCTTTCCTAAACGTTGCTATTCTGCCACCAACTCTATCTCGTGCCTCCAGGACAATAACTTCCAAACCGAATTGTTGTAATTGTTGTGCAGCAGCTAAGCCAGCAATTCCAGCACCAATCACAATTACTTTCCCGTATTTTTTAGAAGGTATCGGTTTGAGCCTCTTAAATATACCAAAGTTGATGAAACCATTACGTTCTAAAAATGCATGAACACGTTTAAGTAAAGGAACGTCGCTATTGTAGGGTGGTTCAATTTTTTCTATAACTTGCTCGACAAGTAATTGTTGCTTAGGATTATCCAGCCACATTTGCAATATACGATTACGTATATGTAAGTAAACCTTTACAGTCTGCAATGCAGCCTGCGCAATATCAGGAAAGCACGCTGCTTCTGTAGATGTCATCTTATCAAAAGGCATCCTACTCTGAAAGGCAGCTCCTTCTAAGCCAGAAAAAAGATCTTTTATTACAGGGTCATCTAATTCTGATTCTGGGTCATCTTTCTTCTTGTCCTCTTCTTTCTTTAGGTCATCCTTCTTTGATTCCTTTTTTATACTTTTAGAAGAACTTGCACCAGTGTTTAGCTTTTTATCAGAAATGTTGAGTTTCTGCTTATCAGGTGTTTCAGATACATTTGTATCTTCCGGGTTGTTAGATTTTTCATCCATGTCTTTATATTCCGGCTGAAATTTTAGAGGACAAGCATCTTAGTATAAGAATTTTACAAAATAAAACTAAGCTAGATTTACTAGTAGCTATTAATTTATCAGATATATGCTTACCTTAACCTTCTTTCTGCGACTCATTTTATTCAGTGTTAATTAATAATGTTATTAAATGGCGAAATATCAAAATCTGAGAATAAATATGATTATACTTTGTTTACGAAAAGGTGAGGTTATGTTCTGATACTTCTGAATAAATGATGCTTGGACGCCGGTTTAAATTTGAAGGTCGTGCGCGCTCAATGGTAGCGGTAGTGGTAGCTACTGCCACCTGCTGCTTCTTGGTATGTCAATAATAATAATAATAATATAATAATATAAGACAGCAACTTCAAACTTCAAAAGTCTGCATTAGACCTCCTAATCAGTTTATAAAAACTTCTGGACGCAGCAAGTGCGTTATGATAGTGAATTTTCATAGAAATGATCTGGCACAAAATATTTTATTATAACTTTTTTTTCTTGTAACATAGAAATCTAAATTTTGGCGTATAGTTTACTTTTTATATCGTTAACCTACCTACCAAATTTGGTTATCATAGATTTTTTATTTTTTTAAATAAAATTTTTTTTCAAATGAAAACTCAAAATTTTTCCAGAAACCCTCGTCCGATTTTTCTGACTAACGAACTTATTAAAGCCATTTACAGAAGGAAGGTACATGCCAAATTATATCAAAATCTGCCTATTATTCTTTGAGATAAAATTTTTTTTTGAATGAAAACTCAAAATTTTCCCCGAAAACCTCGTCCGATTTTCCTTACTAACAAACTTGTCAAAGCCATTTACAAAAGGAAGGTACATGCCAAATTTTATTAAAATCGGCTTATTACTTTTTAAGATAAGAATTTTTTTCGAATGAAAACTCAAAATTTTCCCGGAAAACCTCATTCAATTTTCCTGAATAACGAACTTGTCAAAGTTATTTACAAAAGGAAGGTACATGCCAAATTATATCAAAATCTGCCCATTATTCTTTAAGATAAAAAATTTTTTCGAATGAAAACTCAAAATTTTCCCGGAAAACCTCGTCCGATTTTTCTGACTAACAAACCTGTCAAAGCCATTTACAAAAGGAAGGTACATGCCAAATTTTATTAAAATCGGCTTATTACTTTTTGAGATAAGAATTTTTTTCGAATGAAAACTCAAAATTTTCCTGGAAAACCTCATCCGATTTTCCTGACTAACGAACTTATCCAAGCCATTTACAAAAGAAAGGTACGAGCCAAATTTTATTAAAATCGGCTTATTACTTTTTGAGATAAGAATTTTTTTTGAATGAAAACTCAAAATTTTCCCGGAAAACCTCATCCGATTTTCCTGACTAACGAACTTATCCAAGCCATTTACAAAAGAAAGGTACATGCCAAATTTTATCAAAATCGGCCTATTATTTTTTGAGTTATCGGTGTGATACATATATATATATATATAAATATATATATAAATATATATATATATATATATATATATATATATATATATATATATATATATATATATATATATATATATATATATATATATATATATATATATATATATATATATATATATATATATATATATAAACATATAAAAATTGAAACTGACCCCGGATATGGGTTCTAGGGGTCCTAGATCGCGCTCATTTGCAAAAATTTTTTCAAAATTCAAAAGTCGGGATCTCCCCATTAGTGAATTTTTTCTACGAAAATTCACAAATAAATCAGGATAAATTTTTATATAGGTACCTACATACCTATAATTTACCCTTTTCATAGCTAAGACATCTCGTCACGTCATTAGCACTACATTCTCTAATCTATTAATTATTTTATCAGAAATTAAAAAAAGTTCATTCATAAAATAACGTCTGTTATACCTACTCACCTCTGTTTTTGGCCATTGGATGTTTAAATACAAAGTCGGTAACTTAATTTACATTCTCGTATTTATTTATAAGTAAATGCTTCCTTATACAGAGAAAACTCAACAGCCAGTAAGAGCTTAATTATTAACAATTTTCACCGTTTATCTTCAATTTTATGCTGATAAGCAAATGATAACTGTTTTAAGCAAAAATATAATACCTACGTAAAAGGTTGTGGTAGGTAGGTATCGGTTTTTAAAAATAGTTATAGCGAATTTTCATATATGGGTTTGCTGAACGGCACAACTTAAAAAGTCCTGAAATCAGATACTAGACTTGAGACCACCGTTACTTCCTCCTAAGTATATATATATATATATATATATATATATATATATATATATATATATATATATATATATATATATATATATATATATATATATATATATATATATATATATATATATATATATATATATATATATATTGACTACAAAATCAGAAGACCATCGTAAGAGTTGCTCAATTTTAATACAAATTATACATAATGTGTGCTTAATCAAACACAAAATGATTACATTTTAAAACTAAAATATTATACAATAACAAAGTTATCTAATAATAAGGGGACCCGTCGCGGTTTCTTATGCATTATATAACTCTTGGAGGCTTGCTTGAAATTAAATGATTTATGATATCCTTAAGAATGTCATCACAGAATTCTTGAATTCGGTGACGAAGATCAACTGGATTATTTGGTGGTTGGAGTAAATTACCCCGTCGATTTGCTAGTCATATCCCACACATTTTTGATTAGTGACAAGTGTAGTGAGCGAAAAGGCCATGGAAGTAGGGCCAGGTCAGGTCAGGTCAGATCAGGTCAGAACCTTGTAGCAACCCTTGCTGTACAAGTATCGTGCGTTGTCTTGTTAGAAAAGTGGTTCGATTAGCCCTCGTATGTATGGCAGTGCAACCGGTTGCAGTACGTTTTTCGTATATAGTCAGCATTTGCAATCAAATTTCTATTAAAAAAAACTAGAGGCGACCTGCTACCGTATGTTATCGCATACCCCATACCAGCAGTCCCCCGTCTCAGTGCTGTATGTCGTTCCATGGAAAATTCTGCATTTCTGCGTTCTTCACGTAATGGTTTTACTCTTCTGCGACAATCGTGGGGTCCAAAGAGTTAATCCGGAATCGTCAGAGAACACAACATGATTTAATTCACCATCCCAATTTGATCTGCCCTTACACTATTCAAACCGAGCAGCACGACCTCGAGGTGCGAGGTGGAGATATAAAAATGGTCTATACGAGCGAAGCCCTAGAGACTCTATTTTATGAAACTCCCAACCAAGCATTTCCAATCGACCGTATTGTGGAAACACTGCGTCTTGTAAAGCCACAATCTTCAAATGACGCTCTTCCCGTGATAAAGTTGCTCTAGGTCGTCCGGACCCATGACGATGGTTATGAATTCTTCAGACCACCTGGACCAACACTGTAACACAGTTGACACACTGCGTCCTATGCGGTCGGAATATTGTCTGATTGAAAAACCTGCTTCCCGCATACCAACAATTCGCTCCTTTCGAATTCACTTAAAGGATTGTAATTGTTCCGTAAACGACGCCTAGGCAAAGTGACTTAATGACTAAATAAATTGAGCACAAAAGGCTACGAAATATTGCTTCAAACTGAAGGAAACATAAATTTAAAAAGATAGTTTTGTGATAAAAAAATGTTAGATAGAAAGTCTGGACGCAGCAAACGGGATATAGTAGTCAATTTTCATAAAAACGCTTTAAATTGCAAATAAGTCTTTTTAAATGAAAGCAGACGTCAAATTTGGTCACCAATGTTACCTATATGGTGGAAACAATGTACCATATTTCAGCAGAATAACTTATTATTTAAAAAGCACAAAGATTTTCCGAAAATAAACTTAAGTAAAATGTCTCCTAAAAAACTGGTGCGATTTTCCTGACCAACGAACCTCTTCAAGATATATACCCACTTGCCAAGATATAATTATTCACAAAAAGCTTTTCGACGAAACTCCAAAAAAAATTTGCATGAGAATTTGCAAACAATTTTTTCTTGGAAATCTAGAAACATCTTTTTGCATTACATTTATTATTAAGTACTAAAATCTCACAAAGATCTTACAAACAATGATTTGTACGGAAACAAAAAATTTCTGCGAGCACTGACTAATTATTTTTCACAAAAAATTTGCGCAAAGAATACGTAAAATTCAAATAGTAAGCTGTAATTAAGATGTAAGGAAACAAAATCCAAAAAATATTTCCAAAAGTAGAGTCTGTAGGTATAGGAAGTTGTTCAACTTGGAAGAATTGAATTACGACAGTTTGATTTTTTTCAAATTCAGTCACTATTTGAGAGCGCTTTGTATACGGCATCTCGATTTTTTTGACGATTAATATAAACGAAACCTCTCTGAATACGCCACTTTTATGAGATTGTCCTATTTATAGACAAAATCGCCGTGTCATAATTTTAATATGTGCCAAAAATGTGAAAAGTGGCAAAACAATTTAAATAACTCAAAAACAAACATGCATTATGATTGTAAGAATTGTATTCGATGAAAAATGCGAAAATGAAATAATATAAAGGGTGTTCGATTAAGAAAAAAGAAAATTTGTATCACCAACGACTTATGGGCTATCCTGTGATTATTAAGATAATTTTGTAAGATGCACCTCAAGGTACCTTATATTTAACGTATACAATTTTTTCTCGTATCTTGTATAATAACGGATATATTGAGCTTTAGCGAAGAAATGCGTTACCCTGTACATATGTCAACAGATAAAAACTGAAACTTATCACGAAATGGGTTTTAGAGGGCCTAGTTAGCACTCATTTGACGAAATCTTTTCAAAATTCAAAAGTCCCAGTCCCTCAATAGCGAATTTTTTTGACGAAAATTCTCTAAAAATAATTATAGACTATTCTACTTGAGATCAGTTTTCTGGAAATATATTAGCAAAAAGATTGGCAATGATGGTAGAAGCTGAAACTTAAGGGTTTGTAAAACACTCTTCTTGCTACGTTTCTGCATTCTGATTGCCATCATTACCGAATCCAGTTTCCGAACATTTATGCGCTGAATCCAGAACGTACCGCTGCGAAGTGTTTTCTTGGGATAACGATCATTGAAAATCTGTGCTGCCTGTCGTACAGAATTGTCATTCTTGTAGAAAAATCTGGCCGAAAAGCTTCGAAATGTTCATTCGAAAGTGGACCATAGATTTTACAATTGTATGGAATTGGAGGGAAAAAAATTAAACATTTAATTAAATAATATTTCTTTAATCAATGATCATTTTTTCTTCTTCTTTAATTGAGGATTTTATTGCCATATCCAAACCAAAATTTTAAAAATTGAGTTTTACCGAAGAAATGCGGTACCCTGTACATATGTCAACAGATAAAAACTGAAACTTACCCCGATATGGGTTTTAGGGGGCCTAGTTATCACTTATTTGACGAAATCTTTTCAAAATTCAAAAGTCGCCGTCCCTCAAAAGCGATTTTTTTTTCGAAAATTCTCTAAAAATAATTATAGACTATTAAACCATGAACTCTATAGCTAAAACTACTGCCAAACTATCAGAGAAAGGGTCTACTTGAAATCAGTTTTCTGGAAATATTTTAGCAAAATGACTGACAATAATGGTAGAAGCTGAAACTTAAGGGTTTGTAAAACACTCCTTGCTACATTTCTGCACATAACCTGTATTCGTTTCAGGTTCCTTATTTTAAGCTTTGTCAATTCTGCTCACGACAACATACGACTTTTTAAATTGTAGCTTGATCTGACAATAAAGTCGTCAATTAAAGAATAAGACAAAATATCAGGGAGTGAAAAAATGTTATTTAATGAAATGTTCGAATTGTTTTCCCTCCACTTACATACAATAATAAAAAAGTCTGGACGCAGAAAGTGCTTTATGGTAGTGAATTTTCATAAAAATGTTTTAAATACCAAATATGTGTTTTTTAAAGAAAGCAGGCATCAAATTTGGATACCAGATGACCTATATAGTAGAAACAATGTACCATATATCATAAAAAAAGCTTTATGTTTGAAGATGTACAAAAATGTTTCGAAAATAAACTTCAAATGTTCCCGAAAAAACTAGTTTCCTGGCCAACGAACCTTATAGGTTAATAGCAAATTGAGCTACTCAAATTTGAAGCATTTAATAACAATTGGATACCATAACGCACTTTCTGCGTCCCGAATTTCTTTTTTTACAAACATGCATTATAATTACTTGTTCGAAATTCGATACATTAAAGGTCAGCTCAGAACTGGCGCGGGCCGGGGGAATCCGACTGACTAATTGTTGTTGTTCTATCTTTAACATCGGTCTGTTTCCGCGACTATGGCCAATCACCGACGCCAGGAAGCAGTTTCACCTCACTATCTTGGAAATTTTGCCGCTCTGAAGGGCGGAACGTGCAGACATTTAACTTACTCAAATACAATGCCAGAACCTCAGTTGACCTTAATTGTACAGTTTGTACTGAAAAAGTGAAAGGAGCGCGCTGGGATCGAACCCGATACCCTTCGGTTCAGAGGTACACGTTCTTACCACTGAACCACCGAGACTCTGACTGTCTAATTAAAACAAAGCATTGTTTAATCTATTTGGACTGAGCAGATTTTAATAAAAATTCGCTACCATAACGTACTTACTGCGTCTCGATTTTTTTTTTCTTACAAACATACATTATAATTACAGAGTCGAAATTCAATACATTAAAGGTCAGCTCAGAACTGGCACGGACCGGGGGACTCCGACTGTCTAATTAAAACAAAGCATTGTTTAATCTATTTGGACTGAGCAGATTTTAATAAAAATTCGCTACCATAACGCATTTGCTGCGTCTCGAATTTATTTTCTTACAAAAATGCATTAAAATTAACCTGATCGAAATTAGGTACATTAAAATTCAGCTGTGTGTAACTAAAACAAAGCAATGTTCAAGCTATTTGGACTGGGCAGATTTTCTTGGCTAACGAAATTATCCAAGCCACTTGCAAAAGGAAGGTATTTACTAAATGTTATCGCCATCAGTGCATTATTTTTGAGTTATCGGTGTGGCACATAAATATATAAACACACACACACACACACACACAAATATATATATATATATATATATATATATATATATATATATATATATATATATATATATATATATATATATATATATATATATATATATATATATATATATATATATATAAACATATAAAGTCTGAAACCGAGCTCGGATTTGGGTTACAGGGGTCCTAAATAGCGCTCATTTGTAGAAATTTTTTCAAAATTCAAAAGTCGCGTTCTCCTCATTAGTGACTTTTTTAAAAGAAAATTCACTAAAACGAACGAACATTTCGAAGCATTTTGGCCGTGATCTGACGACATTCTTCAACAATTCGCCGACGGAGCTCTTCAGGTGAGTTTGGTCATGTTGCACAAATTTTCGACCTTAAGTGTCCCTATAGAAAAAAGTCTAAGGGTGTTAAATCTGGCGATCTGGGAAGCTACTTAATTGAACCTCTGCGTCCTACCCAGTAATTAGGAAAGTGCTGATTGATAAAATCACGCACAGCTGCGATATTGTGGTTCACCATCCTGCTGAAACCACACATTCTCTTCTGCCAAAGCGTTGTCAATTGTCCAGTACTTCCATAATCGTCGGGTAGATGTGCATTTGCAGTAGATAAAAATACACGTTTACTTCCATATTTCCCGCTAGCAAGGCCCTATGAGGTGGTCTCTCAGTATGCCTGTCCAAACATTCAATCTCCCTGTATGCTGCGTATGAGTATGAGTCTTACGAAAAATCCTTGTATTTTCATCACTCAAGTAGCGGCAATTATGGCGGTTGACTTGGCCATCCAGTTGGAATATTACATTCATCGGAAAAACAGATTGAGTACAAAAAGGTTGGATTCCTTCTGGTATGATGCTTTTTGTTGTTGCAAATTGAATCCAGTTTCCCAACATTTATGCGCTGAATCCAGAACGTACCGCTGCGAAGTGTTTTCTCGGGCTAACGATCATTGAAAATCTGTGCTGCCTGTCGTACAGAATTGTCATTCTTGTAGAAAAATCTGGCCGAAATGCTTCGAAATGTTCATTCGAAAGTGGAGCATAGATTTTATAATTGTATGGAATTGAAGGGAAAAAAATTTAACATTTAATTAAATAACATTTCTTCGATCAATGATAATTTTTTCTTCTTCTTTAATTGCGGAATTTTAATTTTAATTTACAAAACGAATGTACCTGCTAAATCATGAACGTGGCAGATATTTTTCCTTATTAGTTGCTTGGATGATCCCTTTCAGTCAACTAAATCGAACCAGTTTCTGCAAACAAAATAACAAAAATGTTTTTCAAAACAAATTTGTGGTTGCCTATTGAAGCTCATTGTTTTATTTTTGAAAATTTAGTACCCACGCTGCTTTCGTATAGGTTTTAGTATGTATTAAAACTGAGGATTCTAGTTTAATGGGAAATTAAATTATCACCATTTGAAATATTTTTACGAAAATTCGCTACCATAACGCACTTGCTGCACCTAAACTCTTTTCAACACCTATTTACTGTTGTTATCCATACGTTTTTTAATGAAATAAATAAATATAAACAATACAAAATTTTGAAATTTTAATTTTAATAATTTACACTGAACATCTGTTTATAGGTATAATTTAAACTACTTTATGATATTATGTAGTTTCATTTATGTACCATGTACCTTAAATTTTCCATACACTACATGAAGAGTAAAAAGTAAAAGTAAACAATAAGTACCTTACTCTAAGGTATTAGTGGATTAGCGGAGTCGATTTTGAGGTTTTCTTCTTCTTCTTCTTTGTGTACAGACGCCATAAACAAGATAAGCTCGAATTCGACTCCGCCCCTTCTGTCAGTTGGCAAAATAACAAATGACAAATAGCTAAATGGTGTTGTCAGATTAAGCTAGGAGAGGGAGATGGCTTTTAAATACCGCGAAGAATGGGAAGCCCAATTTTTATACATAATAGAACATAATTCTACATTGCCTTCAAACAAACTGAATCACTGTCATAATTTTTTTAATTTAGTACCATATATTTGTCTGATATCTTCAAATTCAGATGAGAGTTTTGGCACATGGCAACCCCACTGATTGTTGTAACATATTTTTTTAGCCTGCTCGTTTGAAGTTTGATTTGGAGTTTTTGTTTGAATAGCAGCGTAACCCTGATATATCTGTCTGACCTTGTCTAACATTATAGTCACCCATTCAGAGGTAATTTCAGGCCATATCGTAATATATATATATATATATATATATATATATATATATATATATATATATATATATATATATATATATATATATATATATATATATATATATATATATATATATATATATATATATATATATATATATATATATATATATATATATATATATATATATATATATATATATAGTTATAACTCAAAATCTACTAAGCCCATTGAGTTCCAAATTTGGTGGACAGGACCACTTATACGATATTTACGTGAGTGTAAAGTTTTAGTTTTTCGCATTTTTTTCTAAAAGTATTTGAGTGTCAAAACTGTCTAACGAACTCATCTAAGTTATTAACAAAATGAGGGGAATTGCCAAATTTGGTTTGGATTGGTGACGTATTTTTTAGTTATCGGTTGGATATATATATATATATATATATATATATATATATATATATATATATATATATATATATATATATATATATAAACAACATTTAAACTGACCTTGGATTTGGGTTCTACGGTCTCAAATTCGCGCTTGTTTGAAGAAATTTTTCCAAAAATCTTACCATCGACCAGAAATGAGAAAGCTTTAATAAGCTGTCACTCAATATAGGGTGCCATTTAAAATATAAAGGTACTTTACGCCCCTGTCTAAGGGGTACGTAGTTTCCAATACCGGAGCAATACATCGAAAAATAATGGATCGATTTTAATGAAATTTGGGATGTGCATTTCTTCTGTTAATAACTTAGAACAGTTTGTTGGACAGCCTGATCTAATAAGTTTTTCGGAGATAATTTAAATTTTCTTCGGTAAAATTTATGTATTTTCGAAGTAAGGAAATGACTGCAGAAATGGATATAGAATTTAACGGTCAACAACAATTTGAACAAGTAAAAATGAGGCTACTTTGGAACTATTATTACACTTGATGAATGGTAATTATATAGTAAAGATCTAAAAAAGGCGGATGGCGATGGCAATACAATAATTCGATAGGCTTAGACGCAGTTCAATTTTTTAAAGTAGGTAGTTGTTTGGATTTGACATTAAAATAACAAATATTAATGAGACAATTTATGACAATTAACTTGACGCAAGTTTATTGACTATTTGCATGTTATTATTCAGTACAGGTACCTACAACGAGCCTTACCTTCGCAACTACAACCTTGCCTTGCGTTGTAGACGAATAAATTATAAAAGAGGAAGTTTGACGTGTAATCCTATTTTTCAACCTTAATATTTCTTAGAAAGCTAGATCAATTCGAATGTGATGCTAAATGTTCCATAAACTGCTATATTTATAGCACTTTTTCTGGAGTTTCACAAAGAAATTGTCACAATCTATGGGCGATGTCGCCTCGTCGTCGCCACCATGCAGCTTCATTCATTTTATTATAACTTCCATACTTCATCAGTTGTGCCAGGTTTTCCAGAATTTTCCCCTTAGTTTGTCTCTTCTCTCTTTTCTGGGCATGTGTCCGTCAAGTAATGTTGCCAGCAGAAAGTTATTATGTCTTAGAATTGGAACCAGGAGTTTTGTCTTCCTCTTCTCAATGTCTTTTAGCAAGCATTTTTCCTCTTTTACTTTTAGCACACTGTTATTCCTCTTTATATTGGTGTACCGGGTCTTTGTCATTTTTAGTAAACTTTCTTAAAAAAATGTCCTCAAATGAGCGCGAGCTAGGCCCCCTAGAGTACATATCCGGGGTCAGTTTCAATAACTGAACTGACGTTAATTCGAAAATTTTAGATTCCTAGGTTTTCGGCCAAGCTTAATTAAACTATAACATTTTTGCTCACGTGGCACTTCCGGTTCTACCGTTAGTGTAACATATTACGAAAAGTTGTTATCGTTTCTCTGAATACACTGAGATTAGAA
The DNA here is from genome assembly GCA_964006375.1 of Tillus elongatus. NCBI lineage: Eukaryota > Metazoa > Arthropoda > Insecta > Coleoptera > Cleridae > Tillus > Tillus elongatus. The sequence goes on from OZ023262.1 coordinate 130,547,095, forward strand.
GAAGATAAAATGACCTCGTATAAAAAAGACGGAGCGCCTTCGCACGATTCTTACGTGGCGTCTGGCTTCTTGGCCCAACATTTTGATGACAGATGGATTACCCACAACGGTCCACATATATGGCCACTGTGCTCTCCAGACCTATCACCACTCGGCGCAAGTATCTGGCGCTATATTAAAAATCAAGTCTACTCAGAACCTGCCACCACAAAAGAACATATTATAAACAGAGTTGTAGACGTATTAAATACTTTAAATCCAGAACACTTAAGTTGGACTACCGGCATCAACATAATGAAACGAGTAACAAAATGTCTTGAAGTTGGTGCAGGCAATTTTGAGCACCTGTTGTAGTTATAAAGTTTGAGCTTGTTCTTAAATTTTTTCTCATTCCTGTTTATGCATAGCTAAGTTTTTTTATAAATAAATATTTATTTATAAAAAACTTAGCTAGTTACATATATTGGTTTAATATTACATTGGCGCCAAAACGGTTAGATTTAGGTATGGGGGATGCTAATGCAAATCGAAAGAGATTCAAAATGCCAGTTAACGTAGTAAATAAAGTACAGGGTGTTCTATTTGAAAAACGCGAGTTTATATCAGTTGAATTTTGTCAAGTTGTCAAGTCAATTTCTATCATCCCGTATGTTATAACGCAGAACTGTAAGACGTGTGGGGAAGGTACACATACTGGTGTGTTGTGTGCAAAAGATGAATTTTATAGCCTATTTTTTTAATTTTAATTTCCAGAAAATTCGTTTTAAATAGACCCATTCTCTGATGCTTTGGCAGTAGTTGTAGTTGAGTTAATAGTTTCACGGTCTGTAATTTTTAGCTAATTTTCGTTAATGAGGAGACTGCGACTTTTGGATTAAAAAAAAGATTTTTGAAATGAGTGCAAGCTAGCTCCACTAGAATCCATGGGTTTAGTTTCGGTTTGTATCTGTTTACATATATACAGAGTGAGGCATTTCTACGGTAAAGCTCAATAAATTGTCATTATACAAGATACGAGAAAAATTGTATACGTCCATTATAGGGTGCCCTGAGCTGCATCTTATAAAATGATTTTGACAATCGCAGGCTGGTCCCTATGTCGTTGGTGATACGTACAATTTTTTTCGAACATCCCTTATATTATTGCATTTTTGACATATCAGACTTTTCTCAATGTCTACATTTCAAAATTTTCTATTCTCTTGATGTCCAGCTTAGTCGTAGTGAAGGTTTCCGCCCCATCTACTACCACACCGCATACGATGTTTTGATGAACTTTCTCCTTGTGCGTCTCAGTTAAAATGTTTATTAGTGAGAAGAGTCCCTTTTCTATTGTACACTTGCTTTCCCATTTCAATACTCCTCAAATATTTGCTACATTTACCATCATTTGTGGTAATACCCCCAAGGTACATTTCTACTTGTTCAACTTCGTGGCCGTTTAGCTTTACATTAATTTTTGCAGTCATATTATTTTCTGTCATCGCATTACTTTTATTTTCATCATATTGATCTTTATTTTGATTCGTTCTAACACACTATCTAGCGGTAGCAGCACATATGTTTTTTTAACTAGCACAGACTTTACTTTTATTACGTGATGCCAAATAAATTTCTAAAAATGCTTTTTCCTGGTATTTTATTAATGAGTTTGTACAACCCCTAAGCTGTCTGTGTTAACTTCAGTCCTTAACATTTCTAGTTTTTTACTACACTTAAGTCGGAGTTGTCTCCTAAATTCATAAGATGTCTAGTGTTCTAAGTTAGCCAGAAAGAGTGTGGCTTGGATATTCTAACAGTGCGCGTCGAGAATAAATTACTTATCGTATCACAAATAATGTCCATCTCGGGTGACCCTGTCGTACATCACACAATGCTCTAAGATGCTGGCTACACAGCGAAACCGGTCGGTGTTTCTAATTATGGTATGAATACATTGAGCCTTACATACACTGTTCTGGTATTAGAGAAGAAAATGGGCCAGTGCTGTCAATTTACGGTTTATAATATTTTGTGTTAATCGGAGCTGCCGTGACAACATACTATCTGGTTCCGCACCGAGATGGCGACCCGATCGAACTTCTGACAATGTTCTACATTAGCCGCATTACTTTATAGGTGTATTCTCGCTGTGATTAGTATTAATACCGATCTCTAATTAAGGCGAAATCGACCACAAGAACCGGTCTACAGTTCTAATTGTGGTGAAAATACATCTAGCCTTACATACATTGTCCCGGTATTAGGGAAGAAAATGGACCAGGGCTGACAATTCAAATTCACTAAAATAACTGTTACAATATTTTTTATTTGATGTCATCTGTCAGTTTAATATCGTAATTGTTGACAACGCGTTTCGGCATTTTATTGGCCGAATATTGTTTCCTTCAAATATGATGTTTGAAATGTAATCCATCCACTTCTTGAAAATAAGCAAATCTGTTGACACATTCCTCTTGTACATTACGAATGACGTCAGGGAGATAATTCGACTCATTTCATACCCAATTGAATTTTTCAAATCTTCTAGGTTATTTGATTTCTTAACATAGATTTTTTGTTTTAAATACCCCCATAAAAATCCAGGGGCGTAAGATCTGAGGACATGGGAGGCCACTCTATTGGTCTTTGCCTACCGATCCACTTGCCAGAAAAGCAGTCATTTAAAAACTCGCGAACAGGACGTGCTAAGAGCGGGGGTGCCCCATCTTACTGAAACCAAATATCACCACTTAGTAAATTAGGATCATTTTCATTTGAAAAACTTGTAGCAAGAGCAGGAATACGCTCATAGCTCATAGAAAATTATGATATCTCTGCCTAGTAAAAGTCTAGTACAAGGGTGTTGTGTATGTTCTTCATTTATCTAGGGATACCTGTAATTTTTTTATTCTCTGTTCCATTTAGTAAAAATGATGATTCACCCGAAAAAATAATTTGGCGAATATAGTTTGGATTACAGTTGCATAAATCTTGCATTATTTCACAAAAATTCATTCGTCAGTCAGGTTACCTTCATTAAGTTCGTTGCAGCAGCTGTATTTTGGAAGGATAGTTTTCTAATTTTAATGCACGTAAAGCTGATCGCTGACAAATTCTATAGTTTGCTGCAATTGATCACATGCATAATGAGGATTTTCACCCACACCTAATAAAATATCAAGTTTTACGTCTTCATCAATTTTCTTGAGCGCCCTGCACTTTGCATGTGTTTAACATGTCCAGTTTCTTTGAAACTTTTCTCGATTTTACTCACAGCGTATTGGCTGATACGTCTCTCCGGATATTTCGCATTTAACCAATAGCACACTTCTTGCTGTGTTCTGGTTTTATCACCGCATCCAACAAGAATTAAAATTTATATACGTTGGGATTCACTTGAATGTGTCATATTTAATTAACTTTCGAAAGAGATTTATGTTATTAAGATTAACGTTCATTTGACAATCGTGTACACCTGATTCTTCTGTATTATTAATTATTACCTAGCTCCTTGTGGATACAATTTTAAACTTTTTATTTACAGGAAATAATCTTATCTTATTTGTTTTCTTTTGATTGTTGTTTTGAATAGAGTGTATGTTTTCCACTCTTTAATTGACTTCCATTCCAAAATTTAGCATTGTAAGGTGTCAAAATTTAGATGGTACCGTGCAGATAATTCCATAATCTATCAAAAAAGGGTTGTCGTTTGAAAAAAATTCTATGACGTCATATTTGAAAAGCAGAAGTGGGAGAAACGTAAATTTTATGCCAAAATGTGTGTTTTTGAAGATTATATTTCACGTGTTGTAGCATTTCGTCAAAATACAAATCGCTCAAAATTAATGAATCTATTCCACCATTTTATCGCTTACAGTGTATATATATATATATATATATATATATATATATATATATATATATATATATATATATATATATATATATATATATATATATATATATATATATATGTTCATATATACAGGGTGTTTGGCGACTCGCGATCATTAGAAGTTTATGGACATTCTTGTCCGAATTCGAGAGAGAAAATTTGGGTTTAGCCATAAGTGGTTATGAGAAATCCAGTGAAATTACATTAAACTACATGGCGCCTCCAGTTAAACAGGAAGTACCATGTACTTTGTTATTTTAAATGGAATATTCTTTACATTTTTCCACTTTTGGATTACGCATCAAATTCTAGATTGAATATAATGAAATCATTATATGTCAAAAATGCGACGTTTTCGCGAGATAACAATAGCCAACTCATACAATGTATATAAGAAGTACAGATCCCGATTCAACACCCAAGGTCGCTGACGAATGGGTTAATTAAAAGCAGTGCAATTAGAAGAATAGACTATTCATAAATGGGTAAACAACTAGACCTTCAAATCAGCAACCAGCCACCTGCTAGGATCACCTTCAAGACTGCAACTTAGGTGGAAACCGCCTCTCGGTCCACGCCCCACCAGAGACTATATATGGAAGTTACCAGACCACAGACGAACATTCCTACATTGTTATTGCTTGAGTCTCTTTTAAATTGTCATAATTTATATTTATCTTTTTTTTTATTATTCATAAGTATTTTATGTAACTATAATCAATAAATTCTTTTAAAAAGTCAAGTGTGTTAACAAGAAAGTTAACTGGCGCAGTCGCAACGGATAGTGCTGAAGAACCAAAAGGATATTGATTCTTTGCGTTTCAACGCTTAACAGCCAAAGAACCGATCAAGAGAGACGTCATGAAGACAGCAGCAATAGCATCGATTCTGTAAGTTGTTTGCTTCCTTTATTTCCTATATATATATATATATATATATATATATATATATATATATATATATATATATATATATATACTGTATTTCCTCATATATTGATAATATTATATGTCTGATAGCGATATTGATAATTTAGAACATTTGGAATATAGATTAAGAAATATTAGTATTGGCGAAATTGATATTGTAGAACAACCCGATATAAATAATTCTAGAAACAATTTAAAAATGGCAAATCAATTCCAAGAGTTTTACCTTAAAGCAATCCCCGAATTTAACGGACAACCTGAAAATGTAGGGAACTTCTTAAAAGCTTGTGATCTAGTAATGAACCAATTCTATGATGCAGATAATCCAAATTTATATCTTAACCATTTCCAATTAAATTATATTCAAACGAAACTAATTGCACAAGCCAGGTTAATTATTAACACTAAAATTATAAACACATGGGTAGACTTAAGACGGGCAATTGTTGAGAACTTTACAGACCAGCGAGATGAAATTAGCTTACTAGGCGAATTATTGACACTGAAACAGAGACATAACGAGGATGCCTTAGCGTTCAGTAATCGTTGCAGACACATTGAACAATTACTCATCTCTAATTTAATATCTAATGAACGTAACGAGGGAATTTTAGGATTAAAACAAACCATGTACAGACAACAGACACTGAAAGCGTTTATCGGTGGATTAAAAAACCCCCTCGGTATGGTGGTCAGATCCACTCGACCGGACAGCATAGAACAAGCTTTAAAATTTATATTTTCCGAGGAAAATTATGAATATAGGGACAGATTATTACAACGGTCAAATTTCAACAATAATAACAATAACAGGCACGACAAACAACAAAAACCAGTTTTCCAAAGAAATACCCCAAATTTTAACAATATTCAATTTCAAAAACCCTTCCAACAACAAAATTATCGTGCACCTTTTAACTATAATTCAAACAGACCCCAAATGTCTCACCCACAATTTCAGGGGAACCCTTCAAATCAATTCTCAATGAGAAGACCGACGTACAACCCTAATGACAATACTAGAAGATATCCACAGGCTATGGATGTCGGCAGCAACAACACGAGACATACTAATTTCAGCCGACAACAACCCTCACAAAATAGACGAAACAATTTTCCTTCCAACAATTTTCAAAAAAGACAAAATTTCATACCAGAAGAAATAAACTATAACGAAACGAATAATTCTTTTCCTTTCAATGAATTAGAAAGAAGACAACATTTCTTACCAGAAGAATTAAATTATGACGCAACATATAATGAACAATCACCCTCCGAATTATACGATGCACAGCATCAAAATTTTCCGATAGCAGGGAGCTCAAAAACAGAACCGTAATAGATATTAATAATTTTAACACAATATCCCAATTACCCTACGTAATAATAAAAGAACTACCCGGAAAAATACTGATCGACTCAGGTAGTACTAAGAGCCTTTTAAACCCGTCCATAGCATATAACAACTTTTATAATAAGATTTACAATCACCCGTTTTTGATAAAAAGTTCGCATGGTTACTCCAGCCATAATAATCGAGCCAGAATAATTTTAAACTCACTAACGGACAGTGAACAAGAGTTTTGCCTATTTGAATTTAACAAAAATTTCATAGCTCTTATTGGAATTGACTTTTTGATAAAAAATCAAGCGAACATTGATTTTAAAAACCAGAGACTCAATTTAAAAAATCGAAGCATTAAGATAAACTTCCCTGATACAAGGGATCATGAAGATAAGATGGGTAGTAATAGTAGTAGCAATAACAATCGGATAAGTAGGCTCATCAAAGCAAATGATGAAATGAATCACCTTAACGTAAGTAATACAATAGACAGAAGCATTATTGCACTTGAACTCGAACTAGGAAAGCGTAATCAGCCATTAAATGATGACGATGGAAGGTTACAACAAGTAACAAATGACATAGAAAAAATGTTCACCCACAATAAAGGTAAACGGGATCAAGTTTCATTAAACACATATGAATATCGTCGAAATAAAAATGTGAGTGATACGAGGACGATACAAAAAAGTATAACGGATCAAATTCAAAATAAAGCGAATAGGATATTAAATAATTCTTACGATCACCAGAATTATAATAATAATTATACGGGGAGTGTACAAAAAAATATTACAGATAAAATTAGGTTAGATGTCTTGCACAAGCCTCGACAAGAAGCGAGCAATGCAGACAGTATAATGAAATATGTATATTCAATGTGTAAAGAACACAATAAAATCGACCAACCCGTTAAAATCGAAGAGTTTATCCCAAATACAAAAGCACCTTGTTACAGGGCGGTTATTCCGAACAAAATAAAATATACAGGCACCACGCAAAATGATAAGTTAAGTAATAATTTAATTCAGGTACAGGACGACCATCGGCAAATAGGTAAGGAACAAATTTCACAAATAATAAAATCAAAAATCAATAACGAAAAGAAATTCTCACACGATAAGGTTTACAAGTCGGAAATAAATCCCGTAAATAATGAAACTCAATCAAGATTAAATAATATAAATAAACAAGAGAAAATCATACATATAAACGACAATGAAATTAACGACGCAATCGGATTATTTCACGGAAGTAAATTAAATCACATAAATGCTAAAGAAACATATTTAAGGATGAAAACTAAATTTAATTTTCCAAAAATGAAACAAAAAATAAAAGCTTTTATTAGAGCTTGCCAATATTGCAATAACGAAAAAAATAACTCGTTCCAACTAAATAGATTAAACAAACAGTACGATTATATCACCTAGCTAAGTCGAACCTAGATATTCGGATAATCGACAAACGAGACATGACGTAAGAAACGGACTAATAAAGCCATAATACTAAACGACAAACTTGACAAACAGACGATCACCAATTTAAATAACGTTCACCTTGCAGGTTCATTCTCTTCACCAGAGTAAAACCACAATTAGAAGACCTAACAGACAATCCAGGCATACTGCCACGCAAACTGGGACAAGCCTTTTCAGAAAACGATAAATGGAGAATGATTCATATACATGACCTAAGACAACTATACGACGACTTTAACAGACTAAAAACTTACTTTGACAACATAATAAGCGTAATGAATGCAGAATACAAATTAGAATACAAAAATTTTATTTTAACAATCAATTTCACCATCAGCAATATTGATGACACATTTTATCGAATATTTCCAAGAACGATTAGGAACAAAAGAGGTATAATAAACGGACTAGGATCGATATTCAAATCAATAACTGGGAACTTAGATGCAGATGACGGCGACAGAATATATAAAGCTCTTGAAATTTTGAGGAAAGATCAAAATCAAGTACATCAACTTTTTAGTTCACAGACATCCCTAATGATAGATGCTATAACAGAGTTCAATAAAACAATAGACAACCTGAACCATAACCAAGAAGCCATAGTAGCGAGAATAAACGATTTGGAATATACAATAGATAGTCTAAAAAGCGATCAACTAACAAATTTTCATAGAGTAAAACATTTGGAATTACTCACTCAAATCAGTTATTTATTAAATAATGTACTAAACATGATATTAACAACAGAAAATGCAATTACTTTTTCAAAATTGAACACGTATCATACGTCAATACTGAAACCGAAATTTATATCAAAAGAATTAGAAAACATTGAAAACCATATCTCAAAATCAAGATTAATAACAAAATCCGACATTTCACTTTACGAAAAAATATTTAACATAAAAACCGTTCAAATTGATTTTAAAATTATATTCCAAATAGATATACCCTTAGTAGACAAATCAGATTATATTTATTATCAATTGTATGCATTATCAGTCCCTAAAAATCCGTATACCTTCAGAATGATTATCCCTAGAACCAAGTACCTAATCCTTAGCAGCAAACACTACGCTTACAGAAACGAAAAGTGTAGGAATCTAAAAGACCAGACATACTTTTGTGAAAACGACAACCCGACAGCACTTAACGAAAACAACCCATGCGAAATTAAACTGATCAACTTCCAGAAACCGATAAACAATTGCAAGCAAGAACTTGTCAAAATAGCAAAAACAACAGTCTCTAAATATGGCAATACCCAATACATAATAGTGGCACCCGAAGAAACGAAAATCAAACTTAGCTGCGAAGAAAATGAAGAAACCAAAATAATCAGCGGAACAAAACTGGCGACTTTGAAACCCAAATGCCAACTTATCATCAATAACGAAAGATTTAGTTCAGTACAAATGGCATCGGAAACACAACAATCGTTCAATCTCCCAAACATCGAATTGGTAACAAATAAAGCACCCATATTCCCAGACAAATTACCAGAACTAAAATTAGAAAATGCCCAACTGCACGACTTGAACAATATCAAATCCCAGTTACAATCCATCAATGGCAAAATTCCAGGAACCATCGATTTGCCCATATACCACCCTAGTGTATGGACAATTATACTATACATTGTGATAATAATAACAATAATCACAATAACTTCAAGATACTTCTGGCAGAAATCAAAAACGAAAACTGCTGATTCCAAACCAATTACTGGATTCCCGATAACTATTCGGAACGAACCATAGGCTTCGTTCTCTAAAGGATGGAGGAGATAACAATAGCCAACTCATACAATGTATATAAGAAGTACAGATCCCGATTCAACACCCAAGGTCGCTGACGAATGGGTTAATTAAAAGCAGCGCAATTAGAAGAATAGACTATTCATAAATGGGTAAACAACTAGACCTTCAAATCAGCAACCAGCCACCTGCTAGGATCACCTTCAAGACTGCTACTTAGGTGGAAACCGCCTCTCGGTCCACGCCCCACCAGAGACTATATATGGAAGTTACCAGACCACAGACGAACATTCCTACATTGTTATTGCTTGAGTCTCTTTTAAATTGTCATAATTTATATTTATCTTTTTTTTTTATTATTCATAAGTATTTTATGTAACTATAATCAATAAATTCTTTTAAAAAGTCAAGTGTGTTAACAAGAAAGTTAACTCGCGTTAATTCGATTTTTTTAAAGATTTTTAAAATGTCACTACTGTGTTTAATAAGACACATCGGCACTCCTAATCAAGGTCGTAGATTCTGCTTCGGTAAGGATACTAGGGAAGATTGGTTCGTAAAGGGAAGTTGTTGTTTTTAGTAACTTATACAGACCGTTTTATATTAAGTGCCCAACTATAGCAACTTATTTCATACATAACTTGATAATTTCAAATAGAACACCTTGTATTTTTCTACTTAGCCTTATTTCACATTAAAATTTCTCTAAAATTTTTTAACACTTTCATATACCTATCTCTAGCCATTTCTGAGATACATTGACTTTTATTTTACATGCTGCAGATATTCAAATAGTTGATCATACCTAAGTAATTATCTATGTCCGAAAATGTCAGATAATTTTAAATTAAACTTCTTACGACGATCCATTGTAAGAGCTTGTTGTTTTTTTTTTTGTTATGAAAAGTAAGTGTAATATAACCTAACCTAGTAATAATGAATTAATCTTATAAAAAACTTTGGTTTATTTTTCATATGATACCTTTACTAGTACATGGCGAATTTAGCAGAATAATTTAAAGGCAGCTTTTAATGGCAGATATCTACATTACGTCCATCTTGGTCAAATTCTCTATCAGCCTAAGTATATATAGGTATATATATATATATATATATATATATATATATATATATATATATATATATATATATATATATATATATATATATATATATATATATATATATATATATATATATATATATATATATATATATATGGTGTTTCAAAAAGACGGGGCAGTATTTAAGGGGTTGATTTCCTAGGTCATTTTATGAAAAAAAGTTCCCATAAACATAGGTGCTAGAATGCATTGTTTCCAAGATACAAGGTGTTAATTTTTTTTGTAAAATAACGATTTTTAAAAAATAATTCAAATATCTCCCCACCGATTGTTTTGAAATTTGGCAGCTTTCTTTTTAGTAATAATGGGCTGATTTGACCCTAATTAGATAAAGATTGTTAAGTCCATTGGCATTAGGGGGGACACCTCAACAAAAATTATTGTTCGTGTTTGTGATTTTCTCTATGATAAATGGACATGCCGTAAGAAGGTTTTTATTTTTTATCGTGTAAACGATTCAAGATACGGAGAAATTTGAAGAGACAAAAAACTTGTAGTTTTAGTTTCTTTATCTGAAAATAATATACAAATCATATTGCAGTCAGTGGCGTACATTTTTATGTCACTAAATTTGGTTGAGGTCCCCCCCCCCCCCCCCCAACGCCAATGGACTTAACAATCTGTATCTAATTTGGGCCAAATCAGCCCATTAATAATAATACAAACAACGCTGCCAAATTTCAAAACAATCGGTAGGAGATATTTGAATTATTTTTAAAAAATCGTTATTTTACAAAAAATTTAACTCCTTGTATTTTGGATGCATTTTAGCACCTATGTTTATGGGAACTTTTTTTCATAAAATGACCTGGGAAATCAACCCCTTAAATATTGCCTATATATAATATATATATATATATATATATATATATATATATATATATATATATATATATATATATATATATATATATATATATATATATATATATATATATATATATATATATATATATATATATATATGTGTGTGTGTGTGTGCGTGTGTGTTAATTTGAGATTTGGTACTAAAAAAGTGAAAAAAAATTAATTAATTACCCTGCAGACTCGTACGAGGGACCTTCGGTTTAGCAGTCCAGCGCAATTCAATTTTTCAATTTCAGACTAGAGTCCAAAGCATTCACCACTAAGCCATTGAGATTACTAACTTGTAATTTATATCAATGCTCAAATCAGTTATAATGAGAATCCATAAATCTAAACTTACTTATCTAAGATATTCCCTTGTCTTAATCGATTTCTGCAAAATTTGCTGTGGTTGCAAAAATAATTAAGCTGGCATTAGTAAAAGGGAATCAGACAATTGATTATGAACAAGAGCATTAATTTTATAAGTTGTTCACAAAATCATAACTAGCAAATGTAAATAAATTTAAGATAGAAGTTTATTCGGAAGTTTAAATGTGTTTCTCGTTCCTCTTTATTATATTTCCATGAAACATAGTTGAAGTGTCAGTTGGATTTTATTAGAGTTTTTACATTTTCAGTCATAAGCGTCTAAATATGACCAGATATCTGAATGTGCAACATAATATACAATAAAAATCAATATATCTCGAAAATGGTAGGGCAGAGGTATAGGGAAGTGCTAACAACTTTCAAAAAACTCACAAGCCGTTACAATGGAACGTCCTAGGAAGCATGATATAATGACTTAGAAGAGATATGATATTGCGCATGTGCCTCGCCCCCTCCTATGACGTCACTCGGTGAGTATTGTTATAGAAATCCAACTACACACTTATAACAAGGTTTTTTTGTTTTTTTTGTTCCCTCAGGGCTCGTCCGCGGCCTTGCCGCCCCGATAGCACCGCAACCCTTGGTTGATTGTGCATACCCCTAGTCTTACTCCACCCATTCCAAAATCACTGTGCCTTGAACTAGTCTGCACAGCGATTGGTAGGGTGAAGTTTTATATTGCTCTGTCTCCGGTCTAGAGTGACCGTAGATCAGTTGTCTTTTCCGGTCCAGAGCTATACACTCGCACAAGATGTGCTGGGCTGATTCCTCCCCCTCGCCGCAGAGTCTGCATGCGAGGTCCCCTTCGAACCGCCCCATTTTATGTAGGTGTTTCTTGACGGCCATGTGTCCCGTCAAGAGACCTGTTGTGTTTCTGAGCTGTCCTCTGCTAAGGTTTAGCAGCTCCACAGCTCTCTTTGAACTGGGTCCGTCAATTATTGACTTCCCATGTCTGAGCCCTGGACAGTCCGCCCAGTACACCTTGTGTTGGTTTCTGACCCAGGACTTAATGGCTCCCCTGGCAGTGCTCTTTGACACGCCCAGAGCCGGTTCTGGTCCCATAAATGGTTCTGCTGACCCTCTCTTCGCGAGACTGTCAGCTTCTTCATTGCCTTTGACCCCCGAGTGACCCGGCACCCAGATGAGGGTCACCTCATTCTGCCCAGCCAGGTCGCTCGTCTCGTCTCGGCACTCACTCACCAGCCAGGAATTTACCCGTGGGCTACTTAGTGCCTTAAGGGCTGCCTGGCTGTCTGTGGCTATGAGGATCCGCTTGTTGGTGTAGCCCCTCCTCTTGTTCTCCCGCACACAGTGCAGGATGGCGTACATCTCGGCCTGAAACACCGTTGCATGGGCTCCGAGGGAAATACTGTGACTTACCCTCGGTCCTTCCGAGTAAACACCTGCCCCCGTCCCACGCTCCCCGCCAGATCCGTCCGTGAACCAGACGAGCGCGTCCCGTGGTATGCCCGGCGTCTCCTCCCGCCATGCCCCGCGATCAGGGATTTCCACTGTGAAGTTGTTTTCCCTGCACATTCGCGGGCTCGCGAAGTCTGACCTCATTTCAAGCATGGGTTCCTTCACGATCTCCTGAATTTTGCAGTGGCCCCTGAAGCCTGGGTTGATCTTCAGTCTACCATTGCAGGCTAGTCTGTATAGTCCTAGCCTGGCCTCTCCCATAATAACGAAGTGTAGGGGGGGTAGATCCAGCAACACCTCCATGGCGGCTGTTGGGGTTGAAGACATGGCCCCTGTGATGCCTAGGCAAGCCATCCTTTGGATCTTGCCTAGTTTTTGTTTGGCACTGGATTGTGTCACCTTAGGCCACCAGACCAGTGCCGCATATGTTAACGATGGTCTGACCACCCTTGTGTACAGCCAGTGGGCCATACTAGGTCTTAGTCCCCACGTTTTTCCATATAGCCGCCTAGTGACGGCTAAGGTCATGACTGCCTTACGCAGTATTTTTCCAATGTGACCATTCCAGGTTAGCTTAGAGTCCAATACGACCCCAAGATATTTTACCTCCCTGGCCATTGGAACGCTCCTACCGTATAGAGTGAGAGTTCTGTGGCTTTCACACTTCCTCCTCCTCGTAAACGGCACGACGGTTGCTTTCTCGGGGCTCACCCCGAGCCCTTGATCAACCGTCCACCCTTCCACCACTTTCAGTGCAGTCTGCATACGCTCCCACACTGCCTGTGCGACCTTTCCTCGGACTATGATGACAATGTGGTCCGCATAGCCCTGTACCTCATACCCCCCTCCCGAGAGCCTCCCCAGCAGGCTGTCCACGACTAGACACCACAGCAAGGGAGACAGAACGCTCCCCTGCGGACACCCCGCCGCGACCCCCGCCAGCAGAGTCCCTCCCGCGAGTGAGGTGAACACCGCCCTGTCCCTGAGCATGGAACCGATCCACCTGCAGCAGGTCTCCTCTATTCCACGCTCCCGGGCAGCTGCCAGAACCGATCCGAACGAGGTGTTGCTAAAGGCCCCCTCTATGTCTAGGAAGGCCCCCAGCGCCACCTCCTTGTTCTCCAGCGTATTCTCCAGTTTCAGCACCAGTTGGTGCAGTGCTGTTTCTGTTGAGAATCCTGCTCTGTATGCATATTGTCCGCAGTGTAGAGGATATGCTTCCAGTACACCGCCCCTAATGTGCCGGTCGAGCAGTTTTTCCACTGTTTTCAGCAAGAAGGACATGAGACTATTGGCCTCAGGGACTTTGCCTGGTCTGTTGGACGCCCAGGTTTAGGAATAAATACAACCCTGGCCAGTCTCCATGCCCTCGGAATGTACCCCAGAGCCAGGCTGGCCCTCATAATGAGGGTAAGCACCGGCGCCAGTATATCTATCCCCTGTTGGAGCATGATGGGCATTATTCCATCAAATCCCGGCGATTTGTATGGCTTAAAGCTGTTAATGGCCCATCTGATTTTGCTCCAGGTAACCACCTCTTTAGCGACTGTCCAGTCTACTCTAGATGCCCGCCTATAAGGCGCCTCTATTTCTGAGTGTTCCCAGTCCGGAGGTGATTGGTTTATTATGTTACAGCCGGGGAAGTGCGTCTGGAGTAAAATTTCCATAGTTTCCTCCCCCGAGCTTGTAAAGCCTCCCGTGGGTGTTCTAAGGGAGCCTATGTTAGTCTGAGGGCCCTTAGACAGGATCTTGTGTAGTCGAGCACTCTCGGACGTGTTTTCCACTTCTTCGCAGTGCCTCCTCCACGACTCCTTCTTGGCGTCCCTCAGTCTTTTGTTATAGGTCGATAGGGCCTGTCTATATTCATCCCATGCTCCCGACCTTTTGGCCGCGTTAAACAGCTTACGAACCTGCGTCCTCCTTTGCCTGAGGTCCTCGTTCCACCATGGGACGTTCCTGGTGGACACCCTCATTTTCAGGGGGCAGTTGGCGTTATAGGCCGAAGTAATTGCGTCTCGCAATTGGACTGCTGCAATCTCGAGGTCTATTGAATCCCTTATGGCACTCTCAACCCCCCGCAGTTCCACAGCTAGGTCTGCCCTGTAGGCTTCCCAGTCCGCCTTGCGGGGGTCCCGGTACCATACCGTTTCTCTTTCGACTTTGGCGATTTCAAACCGGATGTATCTGTGGTCTGAGCTACTCACTTCCCCAGACACAGCCCAGCTTTTAACAAAGTCACCCAGAAACTGGGTGGAAACTGTTAGGTCTAAAACTTCCTCACGCCGTGTTGTGACGAATGTCGGTTTATTACCTCTATTCAATATGTCTAAATTAAATTTCATAAAGAATTGTAAAAGTGCCTCACCCCTAGAGTTTGTGTCCGAGCTACCCCACAACTCATGGTGCGCATTCGCATCCATGCCGATGATGGTCTGCCATCCACCTGCTCTGCTACCCACCACCAGCTGCTCCAATTCGTTGGGTGGAGGAGGGTCCGTGCTGTCCCCTGGCAGATAGGCTGACGCGACAGTAATGTCCCTCAGCCCATCCGCTCCTCCACATCGGATTTTGATCGTTGCCAGGTCCCTGGAACAGAAATTCATTAGAGGGAGAAACTCTATCCCTTCCCTGACAAAAATGCAGGCCCTCGGATTCTCGCTGGACCTGCTGTAGATGAGCTTTCCAGTAGCTCCGCCGAGTCCCTTGATCTCTCCTTTGTAGGAGTACGGTTCCTGGATGAGGGCCACATCCGTGTTCCTCAGAGCCATTAGTAGTCCGGCCGTGGCTGCCCTACTGTGTTGGAGGTTGACCTGAAGGAACCTAAGTCCCATTAACCCTTAGTTGCTTCCCCAGTGGGCGGAAGCTAACCCTTCCCATGCCCCAGAATGCCTTGAAGGAGGTTCCTTCAAGGGCTCTGTAAGATGTTGGGTCGATCGAGAAGGCGAGCGTCTGACCTTTCTCCTCTGCCTTCCTGCTTAGAACCGACCAGTGTTGCGTCCCCAGTTCAGGGTTCTGGATCTTAAGTCTGCTGATCACCGTCTCCTGCGGGACGGTGTCAGGGATCCGTACGAGGACCTTGCGTCTCTTTGGGAGTTCCTTGGGCTCGACGGCTGTCAAGTCCGCCCCCTCCCAAATCTGACCGAGGCCCCCGATCGTTTTCCGCAGCCAGTCCCGCGACTGCGGGCCGGCACAGGTTGTCCAGAGGATGCCCCCCGTCAGGAGGGTCCGGTGGAACTGAGGCGGGCTCTCCCCTTCCTGAAGAGAGTCCACTGCAGCTACCACCGCAGCCTGGATCAGGTCCGCCTTCCCCTGGTCTAGCGTGACCTCAGGATGGCGTCTGTCAATCACCGCCATCCCGAGGCCCTCCGCAGCCTCCCTGTAAGAGCCAGTCTGCGCCGGTGTTCCGGCCTTGGTTCCTTTGGGAGGTCTGTCTGTAGTAGGCGTGCTAGAGCCAGAGCGCGGCGTCTTCCGACTCGCACTCTCCTCTTGCGCCTTTACAGGCACCCTGGCCCTTTTGGAACGTCTGTCTGTAGTGGGCGCGCTAGAGTTCGAGCGCGTCCTCTTCTGACCCGCACTCCCCTCTTGCGCCTTTACAGGTTTCTCGACCGTCCAGGTCCCGGCCGCCATTTTTTGCGCCCTCCGGAGCTTCTTTCTTTGCGCCCCGGAAAGACGCTTGGACTGCCGGGGCAGTCCCTCTACTCTAACAGTAGAGTCCTCACTGGTGGAGGGGCCTCCGGAGTCCGCGGAGCTCGCCGCCCTCCGGTGGGACCCAGCCTCCAGCTTGGGTGTCGGGGACAGGTCTCTGGCCGAAGCTACCCCCTGATCCCCCGTATCTACGCCGGTCGTGGGACCTCCAGAGTCCGCTGCCGCCCCCTGGCTCGTCTCCGTTTCCGGGATAGACTCAAGGCACAAGTCTGTAGCCGGAGCCACTCCTCGAGCCTCATTGGTTTTGGTTTTGTATGTGTTTATTATCTTCATGTTGTTCCCACGAGAATGGGGGAAATACTGTCCACACCATCAGAACCCCCTGTGTGGTGCAAGGCGGGTTACTCTGGAGGGTTGCCTGGTACTCCAGAGGTTCCGTTCACGACACCATCGCCCTGGTGCCATCCATCCATAGGCACGGGTCACGTGACACCGTAGATTGGGGGAGTTTAGTTCGACCTCCTTGTCTAGATCCGTCATGTTTAGTTATTAGCAGGGTCACCTCGTGCAGGATGCGGATTTTTACCGCGCATGACGGTCTTGGGGAAAGCTTCATCGGGAGTTTATGTTGTTATTTCCACTTCCTCAGCTTGCCCCCTGGAGTCCTTTGGCCCGCGACTCCTTAACCCCTATAACAAGGTTATTCGCAATCAAAAAGTTTCTATACGTCAGTTTAATGCGGTTGAAGTTACGCTTATATTGTCTTTTTCAGATAATATAGATCGCAGCACTAAATTTAATCTTTTAAATTTTTATTACTTCCAACTGTATGAACTTAAACTTAAATATTAGTAAAATACGTAATTTGTGAAGAGGTTGTGATGAAACGTCATACCCCACTACACGATACCATATTATTGTTGCATTGGACTCACCACTTGACACCATGCGCGTGACAGGTCTAAAAATAGGTAGTCTGAATATCATATCTCTCGTTATTTGTATCATGCTAGGAAGTGCCAGTTAAAATTATGACATTTTCGGTCATAGGCAACTAAATATGATCAGATACCCGAATACCTGCAGCATGTAAAATAAAAATCAATATATCTCGGAAATGGTAAGAGATATGTATAGAAAGTGTTAATCTAAGTATAAAAAGTTCGGGACACAGCAAGTGCGTTATAGTAGTGAATTTTCATAAGAATTGTACACTTTTAGTAAAATATACCATTAAAACTAATTCTGTAAATTTGAATGGACCTTGGAGATCGGTTTTAGAGTCCCAGTTAGCGGTTATTTAAAAATGTATATTTTTATGGAGCTAAAAGATTAAAAATTGGTCTTAGATTGGTCTTAGATATAATATAATGTAAGTGTCTTTAAAAAAATGGTGTTGCACATTACATTAAAGTTACAAAAATTTTTCAGAAAAAAATAATAATTATTTACAAAGGGAATGTACCTGACAAATTATAAATATGACAGGTATTTTTCCATATCAATTGCTTGGATGGTTTTGTTTTAGTCAACCCATCCAGTTTTTGCTAACAATAAACAACAAAAAAGGTTTTCTAGAACAAATTTGTAGTTATCGGCGAAGCTCATTATGTTATTTTTCTCTAATTTAGTACCCACGTGCGTTTACACAGGTGTTACTATGGTTCAAGATTGAAGATTCTGGCTTAAGGGGACATTTATTGAGATATCGGATTTGAAGTATTTTTACGAAAATTTTCTACCACAATTTTTACGACAGACGTCACCTTTAACATTTTATTAAGGCAAGTTTAGTCCAACCCTCATATTTTGGTCCGAATAACGCGCTTACTTTATGACCCAATAGTTATGACTCACCCTATATATATATATATATATATATATATATATATATATATATATATATATATATATATATATATATATATATATATATATATATATATATATACATATCAAACCGATAATTCAAAAAATAATGGGCCGATTTTGATTAAATTTTGGTGAATACCTTTCTTTTGCAAGTGGCTTGGACAATTTCGTTAGCCAGGAAAATCGGCCCCGTTTTTTCCGGAAAATGTTGTGTTTTGTTTCGAAAATTTTTTTATATCTTCTGAAATAACAATGTATGGGCAGGCAAATTTGGTTTGCAGGTTTATATCACTATAGGTAAATTGCCTACCAAAATGTTGCTCTGTAGGTTAAAAGACAAAAAGTTATGTGCATCTAAAGAAAGACAAAAAAGTTATGTGCATTTAAAGAAAAATAAATTGAGGTTTTCCTCAAAACGTCAAAGTCGCGATTTAAAACGCCAAACTTGGCAACATTTAGGCAAAGAACCTGAAACTAATACGAGCTATGCAAAGAAAATGTCTCAAGAAGAATGTTTTGCAAAGCCTGAAGTCTTAGCTTTAACCGTCATTGTCCTTCGTTTTACTAAAATTTTTCCAGAAAATTCGTTTCAAATAGGGTCTATCTCTGACGTTTTGGCAGTAGTTTTAGCTATAGAGTTTATCGTTTAATGGTATATAATTTTTATCAAATTTTCATTAAAAATCAATAAAGCTCAATATATTCGTTATTATACAAGATACGAAAAAAATTTGTATACATTAATTATAGGGTGTCTTGAGCTACCTCTTAAAAATATTTCTACAATCACCGGGTGGCCCATAAGTCGCTGGTAATACAAATTATCTTCTTTTTTAGTCGTTGTTATTGCATTTTTGAATTTTCCATCGAAATATAATGCATGTTTGTAAGAAAAGAAATTCGGGACGCAGAAAGTGCGTTATGGTAGCGAATTTTGGTTAAATGCTTCAAATTTGAATAACTCAATTTGCTATTAACCTATAAGGTTGATCAAGAGACGAGTTTTTTCGGGAACACTTTACGTTTACTTTCGGAAATGTTTGTACATTTTCAAAGTTTTTTTGGTTAAACATGACACCTTGCTTCTACTATATTGGTTATACTGGTAACCGAATTTTATGCATGCTTTCTTTAAAAAATAACACACATATCTGCTATTAAAAACATTTTTATGAAAATTCATTACCATAACGCACTTGCTGCGTCCAGACTTTTGTTGTTTATTGTTTGCAAAACTTGAATGGATTGACTAAAACACAACCATCCAAGCAATTAATAAGGAAAAATAGCTGCCATGTTTATAATTTGACAGGTACATTCCCTTTCTTAATATTTTTTTTTCTGAAGAACTTTTGTAACTTTAATGACATTTGTAACATAATTTTTTAAAGGCACTTACAGTACTTACATATTATATCTAAGACCAAATTTTAAATTATAGTATATATCCGCATGCTAAAATTAACGGCGTTTGAAACTTTGTCCTGGTATTAGAAAATAAATTGTCAAAGGCTGACATTACACAATTCTTAGTTGATTGTACAGCTCTATCTATAAAATGTTGTGTAAACTATCGTAAACATACTACCTGGTTCTGCACCGAGATGGCGTCGCTGTCGTATCTCGGACAACGTTGTCCAGGCTGATAACTTGCGAAAACCTCCATTGTTAGATTTTTATCTACGATTTATTTAAGTAGGTTAGCAACATATATAACGTCATCTGTCTTTGTTCAACTTTGTAGATATTGCATTACAGAATCTGAAGTGATGTCGAGGATTATTTTATTATTAATTTCGAATAACTTTATTTTCCTTCAATCGAACGGCTTGAAAATTGGTACACAATCAAGTCTGTGTATGTTCTTTTAGTTGTAAATATTCGTTTCAATCACTTAGACAATTTGAGAGATATTGCGTTTTAAAAAATATATTTTAATTTTTTACTAAGAAAAATTGGCCGCTTAGATTTGATGAACTCATCCAAGCTATTAGCAGAATAACGGTAATTGCCAAATTGGGCCAAATCTGTGAAGAACTTTTTGAGTTATCGGTTGGATATTATATATATATATATATATATATATATATATATATATATATATATATATATATATATATATATATATATATATATATATATATATATATATATATATATATATATATATATATATATATTTATATATATATGTATGTATGTATCCAGCCGATAACTCAAAAAATAATTAACCGATTTCGATGAAACTCGGCACCTGCCTTTTTTTTATTAATGGCTTGGGTGAGTTCGTTAGCCAGGAAAATCGGACAGGGTTTTCCGGGAAAATTTTGAGTTTTGTTTCGAAAAAAAATTAATTAAACTTTCTAAGTTTATAGAAAATTGAGTAATTCAAATTTTAAAGCATTTAATAAAAATTCACTACCATAACGCACTTGCTGCGTACCGAACTTTTTTTAAGTTATGAAGTTACTATGAAATAAAACGCTCTGTATAAGTTACTGAAAACACAAACTTCGCTTTACTTAGAACCAAGCTTCCTTAGTCTCCTTACCCAGGCAGAATCTGCGACATTGATTAGGAGCGCATCTATGTCTTATCAAACACAGTACCTAGGTTAAAATCTTCGAAAAAATTGAATCAACTAGAAAACGTCGCATTTTTGACATACAATGCCTTTATAATATTTGATTTATAATTCGATGCGTAATTCAAAAATGCAAGAAGATATAGAGTGTTTCATTTAAAATAACAAAGTACACAGTATTTCCGGCTCAACGGGAAGAGCCCATGTACTTTAATGCAATTTCACTGGACTCCTTATAACCGCTTATGGCCAAACTTAGGTGTAGTATTTCGTATTTTGAATATTTCGAATTAAAATGAACTTAAATGAATCATATTTTTAGTGAATTTTCTTAGAAAAAATTCACTAATGAGGAGATCTCGACTTTTGAGTTTTGAAAAAATTTCTTCAAATGAGCGCGATCTAGGACCCCTAGAACCCATATCCGGGGTCAGTTTCAATTTTTATATGTTATATATATATATATATATATATATATATATATATATATATATATATATATATATATATATATACCTATATATATATATATATATATATATATATATATATATATATATATATATATATATATATATATATATATATATATATATATATATATATTATATATATATATATATATATATATATCACACCGATAACTCAAAAAATAATGGGCCGATTTTGATAAAATTTGGCATGTACTTTTCTTTTGTAAATAGCTTGGATAAGTTCGTTAGTCAGGAAAATCTGACGAGGTTTTCCGGAAAAATTTTGAGTTTTCATTCGAAAAAAATTATTATCTCAAAAAGTAATAAGCCGATTTTAATAAAACTTGGCATGTACCTTTCTTTTGTAAATAGCTTTGACAAGTTTGTTAGTCAGGAAAATCGGACGGGGTTTTCTGGGACAATTTTGAGTTTTCATTCGAAAAAAATTTTTATCTCAAAGAATAATACGCCGATTTTGATAAAATTTGGCACGTACCTTCCTTTTGTAAAAGGCTTTGACAAGTTCGTTAATCAAAAAAATCTGACGAGGTTTTCCGAGAAAATTTTGAGTTTTTATTTGAAAAAAATTTTTATCTTAAAAAATAAAAAATCTATGATAATCAAATTTGGTAGGTAGGTTTACGATATAAAAAGCAAACTATATACCAAAATTTAGATTTCTATGTTACAAGAAAAAAAAGTTATAAAATATTTTGTGCCAGATCATTTCTATGAAAATTCACTACCATAACGCACTTGCTGCGTCCAGGCTTTATTTACTTATTTCTTTGTTGATACATGTGTTGGCAAACATTTCAAGCAAACATTGAGAGATGAGTAATACGAATCTGCGTTACATATAAACATACTTATTGTTCTACAATTAGCACCACATTTTTAATGGTATTTGCTTTCCTCATCATAACAAGGAAAAATTTAGTCTTACACACCGCAGCGGATTACTTTTAATAATTTCCAGCACCTCAAGATCCTATTGTAAATAAAATTGAAGTTTAATTGAATGTTGTTGAAGTCTCAATGTGTTGGGCAATATTTTACTTTTGTTTACTAAGCATAAAGTTTTCCGGAGTCATTTCCAGTAACATAATAAAAACCGCCATGAAAAATAAATGTACGCAATAACAAGGTGATAGTTTCTAAAGTAAATTAACAAAACTACAATTTACATATGAAAAGTAAAGTTACGGAAAATACATCAATTGTACACTGGTTTCTGAAGTTACGTAAAGCTACTGGAAATTTTTGAATAAGCGCAGAAGCAGCAAGTGCGTTATGGTAAAGAAATTTCATTAAAGCGTTTTAAAATATCTCTATAAAGACATGCCACATCCAAGTTAACTAATATCGCTTTATTATTTTTGGAAAAACAAACATTTTCTAAAAAAAAAAGATTTTTTTAATGTTAGACTGGCTACAGAATTTATGTAAGCTATTTGATCAAAATCAGTTAATTATTTTGTAAGTTACTATGCTCACTTGAAAAATTTTGTAATATCTTTATTTCAGTATTTTTTACGAGAATTAGTTAATAATGTTTTGACTACACAATGAATATATTTGCCTTTAAATGTGAGCAAAACTTTAACACTATTCAAGGGTAATTGGCGCAAATTCTAGCAGATACAAATTTAGGTGTAATTATATTAGTTTGGGTATGTTTTGTTTGTAAGAAAATAGAGAGAAATCTAATTAAAAGGTTTATTCAAGTAAACTGGACATCGTAACTGAATGCTAATTCCAAGGTATATTAAGTGCATGTCCCGCGGACCGATGCTGCTTGGGATGTGTCCTCTCTCTTGCCCATTTTGTCTGCTGGGTTCTGGGCTGCCCTTGTCTCCTCTTAGCATCAGGACTCACGACCAACAATCATTGGGAACACCACCTCGCTAGTGATGGGTAGTTATTTAACTGTCAGCTATTTTTAAACGGTTACCGAGCCGTAACGGTAACCACCAGTTATCGATTTATAAAAATAAAGTGTTCCCGGAAAAACTCGTTTCTTGGTCAACCTTATAGATTAATAGCAAATTGGGCTATTCAAATATAAAGCATTTGATCAAAATTCGCTACCATAACGCACTTGCTGCATCCAGAATTTATTTTCTTACAAACATGCATTATATCTCGATGGAAAATGCAAAAATGCAATAACATAAGGCGTGTTTGATTAAAAAAAAAAGAAAATTTGTATCACCAACGACTTATGGGCCAGCCTGTGATTGTAGAAATATTTTTTTAAGATGTAGCTCAAGACCCCCTATAATTAATATATACAAATTTTTTTCATATCTTGTATAATAACGGATATATTGAGCTTTATTGATTTTTTACGAAAATTCGACAAAAATTATATACCATTAAACGATAAACTCTATAGCTAAGACTACTGCCAAGCATCAGAGAAAGGGTCTATTTGAAATGAATTTTCTGGAAACATTTTAGTAAAATGAAGGACAATGACGGTTGAAACTAAGACTTCAGGGTTTGTGAAGCATCCTTCTTGAGACATTTGATTTCCATAGCCCGTATTAGATTCAAGTTATTTGCCTAAATGTTGCCGATTTTGACGTTTTAAATCGCAATTTTGACGTTTTGAGGAAAACCCCAATTTTTTTTTAAATGCCTATAACTTTTTGTCTTTTGACCTACATAGCTAAATTTTGGTAGCTAACCTATAAGGATCTAAACCGGCGTACTAAATTTGGTTGCCCTTACTTTGTTAATTCCGGAGATATGAATTTGTTTCAAAAGAAAACACAAAATTTTCCGGGAAAACCGGGGCAGATTTTCCTAGATAACGAACTCCTCCAAGCCATTTGCAAAAGGAATTTATTCACCAAATTTAATCAAAATCGGCCCATTATTTTTTGAGTTATCGGTGTGATACATATATATATATATATATATATATATATATATATATATATATATATATATATATATATATATATATATATATATATATATATATATATATATATAAACATATGAAAATTGAAACTGACCCCGGATATGTATTCTGGGGGGCCTAATTAGCGCTCATTTGAAGAAATTTTTTCAAAATTCAAAAGTCGAGATCTCCTCATTAGTGAATTTTTTTAAGAAAATTCACTAATAACGGCTTAAAAAGTAACGCTTTTTACACTAACCTAGAATTCGGAGTCGTGTCTGTTTCAGTTCTACTGCAGCTAGGTTCGAAGAATAAACATCGGCTTTCATCGGCAACTGTTATTTAACCATTTAACGGGATGAATAGCCTTGAGATTGGGAATGCTCGCTCTCGCTCACAGCTTTAGGGACGTATGATCTTCGGTACAATAAAACGGTTTAATTTTAATTTTAACTTTAACCGGTTGTTGATGGGGATACGGCATACGGACACTACTACACAGAGTTATTCTGTTAAACTGAGAAGCTGTTATTTTTCAAACAGTTGAGTTTCCCACTAGTATATAAAGCCAAATATTTAATAATAAAAAATGTTGGGTGAAAAGATGAATTTCTGTAAAAACGTGTTATTACTTTCACTATAGACAACGCAAAATAGGGTTATTTCACGTGAAATTAAAGTACTTATTTATTTAAATTTATATACATTACCTAAGAAAACAGGTAACACGTCATTTTCGTTTGTCTGATAATAGTTATCAAATTGATAAAAAAATATTATGATACAACATTTTTTAATATCTATATACATTTAAATATAAAACATATATATATATATATATATATATATATATATATATATATATATATATATATATATATATATATATATATATATATATATATATATATATATATATACAGGGTGTTTCCAAATTGATGCGAAAAATTTTACAGGGTGATT
Source organism: Tillus elongatus (assembly GCA_964006375.1). Lineage (NCBI taxonomy): Eukaryota > Metazoa > Arthropoda > Insecta > Coleoptera > Cleridae > Tillus > Tillus elongatus. Next base: position 130,572,717 of record OZ023262.1, read on the forward strand.
CTTTGGAGAAAAATAAGAGGTGTCTTTTTATTAAGTTTTTCTTGAAACCCCTTCTCCTCCAAGTTACAGCCCTTTGAAATTTTTGAAACTAATTTTAAAACAACGAATATTAAAATAAGTAAATAAACAATTAATACTATATATCTTCCAATTTTTTTTTAAACTCAAAATCAAACTCAATTTTGTATACTGTTGGCTGTTTGCACAGTTTTTAAAAGTGGACTGATAAAGATGACCAGTGAACCGAAAATGTATCTAGAGATAGAGATCTTTCTAAGAAAGAATAAAAGCATAATGTAATAACAAACCATATGTACAGAATAAAGGCAAATTTCTTTACCGAAATTTTATGAGCTGCGTTATGTCATGGAGTTCTTAGAATCACTCCCTGTGTAGCAATAAAAGTTCTAACGTCTAACGTCCCAAGACGTGATAAATAATGATATTTATTGATTCTTGCTGTGGCATTGACATTTACGTAAAGACCCCTCATGAAATAAATTTGTTAGAAATGACTAGTTTATAATTCCTAAAACATCTAAGTAAATACTAATATAAGACTCCTTTCTGATTTCTAAAAGTTTCACTTCAGAGTGGCAAAAGATTTACAAGCTTATTATAATTTCTTAACCCTTTGTTTCCTTTTCATAATAACAAAAATTGAGATTTATACACTACGTGAAATAACGGGGTAAAAATACAATGCATTTATACTAGTGTGCTCGATCTCGCTCACAGCTTTGGGAATGTAGGATACTATCGATCGACTATCCAGTTTAAAATAACTGAAGCCGTTATTTTCAACGGTTATTATTAAATAACGTTAACGGCTTCAACCGTTAACAGAAAATAACCGTTTTTCCCATCACTACACCTCGCTGAGTATTAACTAACGTGCGGTGTTGCCAGCTTATTCTCGTCCAACTTGACTTTAGGAGGTCCACTGACGTAACTGTAAAATTCATGTCGTCTAAGATTAGGCAATCACAGTAATATAAACAAAACACTGTTCTGAAAACGAAATAACCTTCAACCTGCACTGGACCTAAAAATATTCAGGAAATAGAAAAAATATAAACCATAAAGACCCCACATAGTTAACTAAAAACTCTTAGTTTATATCATTACTACATCTGTTTCTACATATAATTCTACATATATCACTGCATACACATGTGCACAAATGTTTGGTTTTATCAGGCCTCTTGTGAGGGCCCGTTTTTTCACATGCAACCCTTCGATGACATTAGGTTACAACCCTCCTAATAAACAATAGAAGTAACCTATTTTAATAACGACAATTGACTAACGGTCACGTAATATAATGAAATAGCTCAACAGTAAATCACCAGTCGATATATCATTTAGCAGTTGTGTTATCTACTTAAGAGTAATCATGCTAGAGGCAGTGGCGGCTCGTCAGATGACGCAGGTGAGGCGCTGCTTCACCTATATTTTGCGGTTAAACTAAACTTTTTTATTCAAAGTCCACTATAATTATTTTTTTTCATTCTCTCAAATTCATTTGGTACAACCACATAAAAATGTTTTGTTACGTCGCGCAGCGTTTACGTATTGCGGAACTGTAGAGCATGAAGCACCTGCGGACTGACCCTGAGCCAGATTTGTTCGTATACAAATGCTGCGTCTGTCTCGAGACCCTTGCATGAGATGGTTGCCATGGCAACGGCACGGGCACTGGTACTTTGGGCCAGAAAAGTGATGCAGCCTTCTGAGCATGCTTCAAATCTTAGTTTCTTTCGTTTGTTTAGATTGAGTCGTATCGTCAGAGGCGTATTTTTATTTTTACTATGGTGCCGTTAAATAATCTGGTATGTGTCACATTTACAGACTTTAAACAGCTGGATTTTTTATGTTTCTTTTTGGTAAGTGGAATTGATTTGTTTATTATCACCTCTAAAAGAATAATTTCAAAATAATAAAATATTAGATATAAAATTTCAAGTTGTTAAAAAATCAGAAGGGCCTTGAATTTGAAAAAAATGCTTGTAGCTCTTCCCACTATAAACAGATTTTTATAGGCAATACGCGCTGTATTATATTACCGTATGCGTGCGTGTACCTTATTGTCAATCCTAATAGACCACTCAAACCATGTCAATAAGTTTGCAGTGCCATTTTCTTGTATATCCTATTTTTATCTAAACGAATATCTTTGTTTGCAATTGTTAACTTTAATTTTAAAGATAAAAGACTACGTGAGTCTTGTATTCTCATATCAAATGATATGGTGTTTTTTTTAGGATCGGGTTTTAAAAGCATAAGATCCCTAGCTTAACAATCTTCCTCTCTTTGGTCACCGAAGTATTGTTGTAACAACTGCTTAATACGAGGCTAATTTGTGGCATATTCCCAACTTCCCATTAATGTTTTAGTTCTACCTTCTAATTTGCTAATAAATATTCATATCGTATCCATTGATTATTTGGATTTTCTTTATTAGTCTTATCAACAAATGAAGCGAAACTATTTGCACATGCTGATATAAATAAAGCTAAGTATGCTGATCCCCATCATATGCGGGAACAGCATCGATGTGATAATTTTTTAATTGATTTGCCATTATTTAGCTTTTTTGCTAACATTATTTTAATATCTGAAACTACTAATCTAAATCTAGAACGTGCTGAATTTACTCTATAATTTGATTATTTAATTTGTTAAAATTTTACTGATTTTGAGTCCCGCTTAATCGATTTTCGATTAAGTTGGACAAGGAAAAATGAAGAAACGTGAATTTACTCTATAATTTGATTATTTAATTTGTTAAAATTTTACTGATTTTGAGTCCAAGTTAATCGATTTTCCTTGTGCAACTTAATCGATTTTCGATTAAGTTGGTCAAGGAAAAATGAAGAAACGTGAAAGCACTTACACCAGTATGAAGTTGAAGACCATGTTCTTTCTTCTTTACTTCAGCGCCATAAGATACAGCGAATAGGGCAGACAACTAGTAGGCAGAACTATGTGAAAACTGGAACCTGTGGTGAGCACTAATAAGTACACTTGGAGAAACCCAAATCACCACAACACATATTTCAGAGACCTTACGATCGTTTCGTTGACAATGTCAACATCAAGAATTTACTGAAAAGTAAATAGTCAATTTGATTCAGTAAAATTTACCCACGAAATAGAAATCAACAATAAACTCTCTTTCCTAGATGTACTAGTTATTAAAAATAAAAATAATGGCTCGCTTGACCTCGATGTCTATAGGAAGGAAACGGCTATTATTAGTTATATTCCTAACGACTCACATCATACGTTTGCACAAAAAACGGCTAGTTTAAACTTCTTGGTAAATAGATTGATTAAATTTTCATTAAATAAAAATAGATTTAATACAGAATTAAAATACATAAAAAATGTGGCGAGATATAACGGTTACTCGGATGGTTTAATAGACAAATATGTTAACAAACACAGAACAAAGAAAATTATATCTGAATGTACTTCATTTAAGAAAGATAAAATAGAGAAAAAATTTGTGTGTTTACCTTATGAACCACGAATCACAAAGGGTTTGGAAAGTATTTTTAAGAAAGCCGATTTACATTTGACGAAAAGTAATTTAAAAAATTTGTTGAGTAATACGAAAGACAAAGACAAAATCACTGAAATGTCTGGTATTTATGAGATTAGTTGCAAAGATTGCGATCTTAAATACGTGGGCCAAACTAGGAGAAACATAGCCACCAGATTTCGTGAACATCTCGCACAGTTACGATATGGTACGGTGGACAAATCATGTGTGGCACAACATATATGGGATAATAATCACCACATTGACAAAGAAAATTTGAAACTTGTCAGAAATGTTAGACATCAAACTATGCTTGATTCATTAGAATGTATTTTTATATTAAGGTCTATTAAGAACAAAACTTCATTGAACTTGCGGCACCTTTGACCGCTTAAACACTCCTAATTTGTCTGGTAGAATAATATATTACTGTCAATAACTCGGCCGGTTTATACATATACTAATCTCTACGTTTTTCTCGACTTAAAGACCGTTTTGTTTGTATCTATGTAGTCAATATAAATACTTTCACAAAGAATTAAAATCAATATAAATATAGTTTTTATATAGTATTTTAGTTGAATTATTTAGCCTTTGTTAGAGTTAACATATAGAGACAGACACACGGGTTTAGTTTTCTATTTAAAAAAAGATGAGTTTAGTTGATGTTGTTTATCTCACCAGATGTCTTTGTCGGCATGATCCAATATCCACATAGTAAATTTCTAGATCTAAAGGGAACGTGCAGATTCCTTAAATAACTCGGTTCCTTTAAACCTATATTAGATAAGGGCTCATAAATTTGTCGACCAGAAGATTAAAAGGAGGTCTTTGACCTCATAGTTCCACTACACAATAAACAAACGATCGTTCTTGGACGACAATTTTACTTCGGACCAGTTCGTTTACCTTGACGCATTATAAATACACGGGAGCTAGTTTTTTAGTTTAGAATTTCTTCATCTGAAGATATTGGCATTATCAACGAAACGATCGTAAAGTCTCTGGAATATGTGTTGTGGTGATTTGGGTTTCTCCAAGTGTACTTAGTAGGCAGAAGTTCCTTATCAAACCTTATTTTCTCTAATGATCGCTCGCGTCCTCGCTGTTTTTATTTGAAATTTACTAATATTTATTTTTATTCACTTGGACTTGGATGCTGTTCTCTGTTGAATTATGTTGTTTGTTCTGAATTATAAACGATAAAAGTCGAAATGCTGATTTTTTTTATGTTGTCAAAAGGCACTAAACCCATACTACCGACTGCTACGCTTTGAGTTCTACTTCAGAGAAACTTTATAAAGTTCAATTTATTTAACGTCAGTTACAAATGTACAGTTACTAATAATGTTTTTACATGTTGTAAAAATATAATATAGTAATATAAGCAATCTAAACTGTTAAGACTGGACAGAAAATACTAACTAAATATATATATATATATATATATATATATATATATATATATATATATATATATATATATATATATATATATATATATATTTATAAACAAACTATGCTGATTTATTGATCAATAAAGTCTTTGATTTGAAAATGTCGCAGACGCTGAGTTGATAGGAAATGAACAGGTGCATAAATGCAAGGTACGCACAATTGCTGGTCGGTGCCTTGGCTTATCTGATATACCTGGTGGTGCAATCATAACTTGCGCTTATGACCCAACCCATTTTTTTTCCATCGAATTCGGACTAGAAGGTCATAAACTTCTAATGAACGACACTTTCCACACACCATGTATACCTATTGAAAATTAATTTACTAATGTTGTACAGCTTAGCTGTAACATTTCATTTGATATTTATGACAATTAAAAGTGGTCTCATTAAGAAGTAATCACGTATTGTAAAATAATGTTCCAGAGGGTTCAGGGCCACTAATTCGCGTTTGTATAAAGAAAAATTTGCAAATGTTGCTATCCCGAACCCGCTATTGAAATATACCTATTTGTTTAGGTAAAATCAATGAAAAAAAAGTTCGGGACGCAGAAAGTGCGTTATGGTAGCGAATTTTTTTTAAATATTTTTAATGGCAAATGTCTTTCTTTGATGAAATCAGGCATTAAACTTGGTTGCCTATATAGTGGAAACAATGTACCATATTTCATCGAAATAACTTTATTGTTTGAAAATATAAACATTTTTCAAAAGTCTGGATGCAGCAAGTGTGTTATGGAAGTGAATTTATATTAAAATGTTTTTAATAGCAAATGCGATAAGGCATCAATCTGATTACCGGTATAGCCTATGTAGTAGAAACAAAGTACTATATTTTATCAAAATTACTTATGGTTTAAAAATATACACAAATTTTCCGAAAATAACCTTAAATGTTGGTTTCCTAACCAACAAATCTTACGTTAATAGCAAATTGAGTTATTGAAATTTGAAGGATTTAATGAAAATTCGGTAAATTTGTAGATTATCTCCCGAACGCTTTAAAAAAATTGTTTTCAGAAACATTACTAGGACCCCCCCTAGATGCACAAAGCACAAGAAAAATTTGTTGTTCACACCCCCTAAGGAAGTAAGGGGCTGGGAGTGAATAGGGGTGCTGGGCGGGGAATGTAGTAAAAAGGAAATATGAGCAGAAAATGCAAAGAAAACTGCTTGAAAGCTGTCTATTGGAAACCATATCCCCATTAAACCCTGCCTACCCCGCACAGCACCCCTATTTGCCAGGTCAAGTAAATTCCTTGAGGGGTATGAAGTTCGTCCTGTGGTTTATGCAACGAAGGTGGTTGTATGCACACGAGGGGGGAATGCCTACAACGACTCAACCCCCCCCCCCCCCCATTCGACTTGCGGCAGGGGTGGGGGGTTGAGGGTGGCTGCTGCGTAGTGGGGATTTTCCTTCCCCCTCGCGTGCATACAACCAGCCTCGCTGCATAAACCACAAGAATAATGTCTTGTTCCTACCCACCGAGGAAGTTACGGCACCTGGGGGATAGGGGTGCTGTGCGGGGTAGGCAGGGTAAGGTAGACAGGGTAGGCACTTACTGCGTCCAAATTTTTTTCTTACAAACGCATATCGCCCGCATCATATTTCGATAAAAAATGCCAAAACGCATTATCCATTTGTTCTACGAAAATTAATTTAAAAAAAATTATAGGCCGTTAAACCATAAACTTCATTAAATCGACAGCGAAAGCATCAACTTAACTAAACCGACAGCCAAAGCATCAGAGAAAGTGTCTATTTGAAATTAATTTGCTGTAAATATTTTAGTAAAATGAAGGGCAATGACGGTTGAATCTGAAACTTAAGGGTTTGCAGAACACTATTCTTGCAACATTTTCGTTTCAAAATTCGTACTTGTTTCACCTTCTTTGCCTAAACATTGCCAATTTTGACGTTTAATATTGCGAGTTTGACGTTTTGAGGACAACTCCAAAATTTATTTCTTTAACTGCCCATAACTTCTTTGTCTTTAAAGCTAGAGACATAAATTTTGGTACAGAGTTATAATACAAACACGTCTTACAAATTTGGTTGCCCTTACTTTGTTATTTTGCGGAGATATGAATTTTTTAAGAAAGAAAACACAAAATTTTCCGGATAACTTGGTCCGATTTTCCTGGATAACGAACTTATCCAAGCCACTTGCAAAAGGAAGCTACTCCCAAATTTGATCAAAATTGGTCCATTATTTTTTCAGTTATCGGTCGGATATATATATATATAGATATATATATATATATATATATATATATATATATATATATATATATATATATATATATATATATATATATATATATATATACATATATACATATATATATATATATATATATATATATATATATATATATATATATATATATATATATATATATATATATATATATATATAAACACAGATCTCCTTATTAGCGAATTTTTTTTTAGATTCGCTAATAACTTTATTAAATTTAAATATGTGTGAAAATGCAAGTAGTGAATTATTTGCATATTTTACGGAGTTTGTCTATGAATATTATGTGTATTTTATTTCAGATATTCTATGCCGTGTACACTGATTAAATGGATCTACTTGACATTAGTTACTGAAAGGGTAAAGTCATATTTTATCACTGACTCATATAAATAAAGATTATTTCAATAAACTAATCTCAAACTGTCTGGGATAGGCTAGTTAAAGTAGACTACATATATGCGACTGCCACAAAATTCTAGTTAATACGTGTCATATATTTGCAGACGCCATTCGCAGATAGTCATCTGTTAAGACAGATGTTAGTTTTCATAACATATTAACAACGAAAAGAATAATTTGGTTATGAAATGGATGTATTAAAAATGATTTGCTAAAATCAAACAAGTAAAAAGTCTGGACTCAGCAAGTGCGTTATGGTATTGCATTTTCATAAAAATGTTTGTTATTACTACATATGTCTTTTTATATGAAAACAGGCATCAAATTTAGTTACTAGTATCACCTATATAGTAGAAAAAATGTACCACATTTAATCAAGATAACTTTATTAAGTGAGTGGTGAACGTGTCGCCACCTAGTTGCGGAACCAAGTAGTATGTTGTCACGCCAGCTCCAAATAACACAAAGTGTTAAAAAAAGAGACTGTATACAACCAACTGACAATTTTAGTAAATTGTCAGCCCTGGCACATTTCTACCCTAATATAGGGAAAAAGTATGTAAGGCTAGATGCATTCTTACAACAATTAGAACCGTAGACCGGTTTAGATATAATTAGAGCTCATCAGTACGGCATACTAATTGCTGCGAAAATACACCTATAAAGTCATACGGCTATAGTAGCCAGCCTTCCAACACTAAGTGAGTGGTGAACGTGTCGCCACCTAGTCACCACTCACTTAGTGTTGGAAGGCTGGCTACTATAGCCGTACTACTTTATGCGAAAATACACCTATAAAGTAATACGGCTATAGTAGCCAGCCTTCCAACACTAAGTGAGTGGTGAACGTGTCGCCACCTAGTCCCCACTCACTTAGTGTTGGAAGGCTGGCTACTATAGCCGTACTACTTTATGCGAAAATACACCTATAAAGTTATACGGCTATAGTAGCCAGTCTCCCAACACAAAATGAGTGGTGACTAGGTGGCGACACGTCCACCACTCACTTAGTGTTGGAAGGCTGGCTACTATAGCCGTATTACTTTATAGGTGTATTTTTGCAGCAATTAGTATGTCGTACGATGAGCTCTAATTAGAGCTAAACAGGTCTACGATTCTAGTTGTTGTGAGAATGCATCTGGCTTTACATAACTTTATTGTTTGAAAAAGCACAAAAATTAGCAAATAATATAAACGAAAGCATCTTTAAAGGCGCCATTTTCATAAGATCCGCTATCTATTGGTAAAAACACCGTATCAACATTTTTGATATGCGCTAAAAATATGAAAAGTTGCAAAACAATTGATGTAACTCAAAAAATCTGAACACTATAATTTTTTTCTTTACAAACATGTACAATAATTCGGTGAAAACGCAAAAAGTCAATTAAACAAGGGGAGACAATTTGTATCACCACCCTGTGATTATTAAAATAATTTTGTAAGATGCAGCTCAAGACACCCTATAGTTAACGTATGCATTTGTTTCTCGTATCTTGTGTAATAACGGATAGGTATATAACACCCCACCCGTTTCGACCCTTATCAAGCCATCTGTTAAGACCTAGAATGTAAAAAGGTTGTTAGAAGCTTTGTTTCTGGTAGGCCTAACATGCGAGCAACTACAGAAAAGCACAAAGTCTAACAAAAGCTAAAGTCAAACATCAAAAACTTTAGTTTCTGCTAGACTTTGTCCTTTTCTGTAGTTACAGTGTAGTTGCTTGAGTTTTAGACCTACCTGAAACATAGTTTCTGACAACCAACTTTTCACATTAAAGGTCTTAACCCCTGAAGATGGCTCGATAAGTGCCGAAACGCGTGGGGTGTTATAAATTAAACATATTGTCTGGTAGGAAAGCCTTTTAATTATTCCTCTAACCATGTCAAACTCAGACGTGTTGACGTTCAGAAATAATAGCTGTACTTATAGAAAATATATGTTTTTAAATGCTTGCTATCTTAGGCTTTGAAAATTGACATGCTGTGGTGTTGTTACAGCATATTACTTATTATAAACACGTATCAAAGCTTAAGAGCCATCTGGATCGATGCATAATTTCGCTTCGGTTAAAAAAATACATTGTGTTCATATTATTTCTTATCAGAATTTAGCCTTTCGATTAAAATAATTAATTAAAGTAATACAATATTTATGAATTGTCCATGAAATACATTACTACAGCTACTCGAACGGAAACTTATTAGTAAAAATTAAAACATATGTTTTCTTTTTACTATAAAGATAACCTTCAAATTTTTTACCTATACTCATAGAAAAAAGATGTTATTAATGGCCATCTCGCATATACTACCTATTATAAACAAATTTGATTGGCTGCGTTTAGACAAAACTAAACACATGGTCAATTGTTTATCTTAGTTACTTTAAAAATGCGTTAATGCTAGTAACATTGAAAACATGTTCTAACTCCTCAACATCGCAAAATATTAGTTAGCTTTTGCTAATTAAACACAAATTCTAATTTTAAAACTGATTTTCGCAAAAAAATCACCTTTGTTGAGTTCGCGATTGTTAGATTTGCAAAAAATATTTAAATTACCGCGAATTAGACCGCTTGAACCCTTATGTAGAATTTTGCAAATTTATATATAAATATTAATATATAGAACAAAAGTCTGCACTAAATATGTGAAGATATACACCACAAGTCTTGTCACTTACCCAGCAAACACTCATATGTTTGATACGTCCCATTAAGAGAACCTGCAGATTACAATGTAATATTACAATGTAGGTAGGTACCATATCTGATACAGCACACTTATTTTGAACCCTTTTCTTCTATAAAACAAACACTTGTGTAAATTGTGTAAATTTCATACCACGGGTACATTAGAAATGTTCTCTTCTAGGAATTTGCATATACGTATATGGTATATGGCAATTTTTTTTTGACGCAACGAAATTAGATACAAAATCTTTATGTAACCTAAGATAAAAGTCGTAGTGACCAGTGACAGTTTAACAGATTTTATTATGTATACATATGCAGTGGAAGTTGTGTGTTAACTTCCACTTTGTTTCGTTTTGGTATTTCTAGTAATTTGGATTAAGTGTTGTTTCTTGTTTTAGTGTTATTATCACCTGATAGTATACTAGTGATATTCTCCTTAAGTTAGCATTTATTTACAGTACAATAACGGTGAACGTACCTTGATTAGTTACGATACCAGGAGTGAATAGGGATGCCTGTAGAATAAGAAGTTAAAAAGGAAGTATAAACAACAATGAGCAAAATAAAGTAAATAAAAAAATAACACAAAATAATAATAGAAACGTCTTCTTTTACAGTGATTTAGTTCCTAGTTCTATAATAAGGGGAATAAACTAATACTTACAAACATAGATATCCGGTAATTTTTACCGGTGGCGTAAGTAGTGGGGATATACTGAAATCGCAAAATTAGAAACGCCCACCGGTAAGAAAAACCGGGCCTCTGTAGTTAAGAGTCAAACAAAATCTAATAGAGATTACAGACAAATATTTCTCAAGCATATGTAAGGGGGGTACTTTTTTTGATATATATTTATAGGTATTGTGAATAATTATATCGAACGCAACCTTTCGATGACATAAGGTTACAACCCTCTTAGTAAACAATATAAGTAACCTATCATAATAATAACAATCGACTAACGGTCGCATAATATAATTAATTAGCTCAACAGTCAATCACTAGTCGATATATTACTTAACAGTTGTGTTATCTACTTAAGAGTAATCATGCAAAAGGCAAAAGGTTTATTACTTGTCTGAATGATGGCGAAGCCTTAATGTACGGGCGTAATGAGTCGGGCGAGCGGGTACCAAATGTGTCCAGTAACAACATCATTAACCTGTAATTAAAAATATACCTGAACACACCATTGTTCATCTAAAGCACAATCTAACATATATACGAGGGGCATTCAATTATTACTTTATCAATCATTTACCAATTACACGCTCCACTGAGCGACTCAACATCAATAACTATTTATACTCAAAGCTCCACTGAGCAAACTAACATTAAGAGCAGTTTACACATAATGATCCACTTAGCAACTTCAACATTAACAGCATTTCCTATTCAAGGCTACACTGAGTCACATGATAATCTCTCAACAGCGCACATCGGTGCCTCGGAACTGCTTCTCAACAATGTCTCTAACTGCTCAACAATCAGTTTCTCAAACAATAATTACTCAAGTAGTTACTCACACGATAGTTACTCAAACAATAGTTTCTCAGACAATAGTTTAACCTGTGTGTTTAGTTGGGTGCTGTACCCGGCACTGGGTCGGCGCCGGCTTCCAGGAGTGCAATGAGGCAGCAATTGCCTCACCTAGAGTGCTCGCCTACAGCCAGAGTGAATACTGAGAGGTGCAATGGACACAAAGGGCCCAGCCAAACAATGTGCCCCTCACACGATAGTTACTCAAACAATAGTTTCTCAGACAATAGTTTAACCTGTGTGTTTAGTTGGGTGCTGTACCCGGCACTGGGTCGGCGCCGGCTTCCAGGAGTGCAATGGGGCAGCAATTGCCTCACCTAGAGTGCTCGCCTACAGCCAGAGTGAATACTGAGAGGTGCAATGGACACAAAGGGCCCAGCCAAACAATGTGCCCCTCCCCAATATCCACTCCTACACTGGTCCTGACTGTGCAATGAGACAACGATGCCTCGGTCTAGCCACCAGATCGGCTCTCAAACACAACCACTGTGTTGCCTCCGTGAATACTGAGAACTGCAATGGACACAACGTTGAAGCTACGCTATGTCCCTCTCCAATATCCACGCCTACACTGGTCCTGGCTGTGCAATGAGGTAACGACCTCGACCTAGCTACCATTTCGGCAAATACAATGCCTACACTGGCCCTGACTGTGCAATGAGGCAACGACCTCGGTCTAGCTACCATTTCGGCTATCAATTCAACAACCGTGGTGCTGTTACGTAACCTGGGTCTAAGCCCACTCCCACCAGCATGATACCCTACTGGGTGAACAAACAGCGAAAGTGTCCCGCGCACTTTTCAAACTATCATCAGTTTACTTACAAACAGAATTTACTTTACTTACTGCAAACTGACATACTCAACAATTTATTAATGTTGACTTAACCTCGTATAAATAACAAGCTGAATTTAAACTTGGTTAATTACCAAATTATCTCATAAATCCCCTTTATTTAAATCAGATAATTACTTCTCAATTTATAACCTTGCCTTGTATAAATAATAAACTTACTTTGAGCTCTAGCTACAATTTAATTTCATAAGAGCTATTTATTAAATGATTTGCTAAAACTACCCTTATAATCATATTCTTATTGAAATTACTCTTCAATTTATAACTTCAACAAATGAGAACATGTACAATAAACAAACAAGCTGTGTTCAATGAGAATTCACTCACCTTTTATAAAGGTATATAACGTGCACTGTAAATTTCACTAATATCGAGCATATTTTTATGCAGCTCAGGTCATGGCTCATTCACAAATGTGGAGGTATGCTTTACTTCAACCGATGCTAATGGGAATATAAAATGAATAGTCCGAGGCCCTTGAGTCTAAGAGGGCTGTATTATAACCACACACACCTTGCACGTCTATCTTTAAGTAAACAATTTTTAAACGCTCATCGCTTGACACTTTAGACCTAATGGGAATACTCTGACTAGTAAAACGTATTCACCTAAGAACGTGTCTGTTAAATATATACAGTGTGTTTTCATAATAAGATGACATTATGACCAGGGCTAGAAAACACATTCCTTACACATATATAGATTTCGTAACAAATGCATAGATAATTTCTATAGAAATGCATTACCATAACGCACTTGTTGCCTCCAGACTTTGCACAGTTCACCATATATGGTACTTTTGGAGATCCCACCGTGGCAATTGAATTTATTACACCCTGTATGTACTAGTTCTGGTCAGATTTATTATCGGTTTTTATTACTAAAAAACAATACGCGATACGCAGATCATATTTAGCAAGTAACCGCATTCAGGCGGAGGATCTGCCTAGTAATTTATTGCTTGAGTAATTTGTTTATTAATTCATAAATCAGCTAATGACATTGTAACACAAGTCTAAACATAACACTACAAAATAATCAATTCTACAAGGAAATAGATCGGTAAACATTAGATTTCGCACGTAAACAAATTTATTTTGTATTAATGTTTCTTTTTTAACGACTTTGTACAAATAATTTAACAAAAAAAGTATCATAAATCACTAAATATGACGAACAGCGAGGTCCCTTTGTGGATTACTGATGTTGTTCTTCTCTGTGTTCTTATTTATTTTACGTCGGCCTAGTTCCGTGATGGCTAATCACCGAAGCGTCGAAGTAGTTTACCTTAGCAATCTGTAAATTTTGCTGCCTTTTATCAGTAGAATTTGATTCTCTTGCTTGCCCAACATCGCATGGTACACAAAACTGACAGACTTACGTTCTCTTTGTAGCACAAGGCGTGTAGTCTTTTAACTTGGTTAATTATACTTTCTCATCATTAGTAGATGTTACTTTATAGTAGGTATATACTGAATGAAAAAAATCTTAGGTTTTAGGTGGGCTGCTCACCAACCAAACACGGGCTATACTAAGTGAAGAAACCTGGAGACGAAAGCGGAACCTGTGATGAGCACTGATAAGTACATTTGGAGAACCCAAATCCCACCCACACATTTAAAAACCTGACGAGCGTTTCACTAATCAAGTTAGCATCATCAGAAGATGAAAACTTTTAAACGTTTGTAAGGAATGTATTTTCTCACCCTGCTCATAAGGCTATTTTATTATGAAAATTCTCTGTAGGTATTAAATAGACACAGCAATATGTGAATAAGTTTCACGTTAAGTTTTATGTGGTTCCTTTAAAACTAAAGTGTTAGTTGAGCCAGACGCGCTTAAAAATTGTTTACGGAACGAAACACATGCTGTGGGGTTGCAATGTACTTCAGATAGCGTCTTAATACTATCTCTCTTAGATTGAAGGGCCTCGTCCTATTCATGCTGCAGTTATCTGTACACTTGAGAAATAGTTCGAAGAAACATTCTGGGGGACATTTTTGTCATCCATCTAGTTTAACATTTGTACGTTAGCCATGACCAGGGCTGCATTAAAATATGCTCGATATTAGTGAAATTTACAGTGCACGTTATATATAAATTTATTCAGGTGAGTTATTGCTCATTGAACATGACTTGTTGTTTGTTTATTGTACCTGTTCCTATTTGTTTAAGTTATACATTGAAAAATAATTTCAATAAGCATTTGATTGGGGATGGCTTAGGTAAATCATTTATTAACTAATTTATATGAAAATAAATTGTAGCTAGAGTTCAAAGACAGTTTATTATTTATACGAGGCTAAGTTATAAATTTAGAAGTAATTATCATATTCAAATAAAGGAGCTTTATGAAATAATTTGTGAAAAATAGCTAAGTTTAAATGAGTTTATTATTAATACGAGGTTAAGTTTTAAATTGAGAAGTAATTATCATATTCAAATAAAGGAGCTTTAGGACATAATTTGAGAAATAGCTAAGCTAGATTACATTTATTATTTATACGAGGGTAAGTTATAAATTGAAAAGTAATTATCGTATTCGAATAAAAGGGCTTTATGAATTAATTTAGGTATTAGCCAAGTTTACATGAGGGCTGTTACTTATACGAGGTTAAGTCAATATTCATAAATTAAGTATGAGTTGAATTATGTCGGTTTGTTTATAGTAAATAAAGTAGAGTCTGTTTGAAAGTAAATTGATGATAGTTTGGAAGATGTGAGGGACACCTTCGCTGTTTGCTCACCCAGTAGGGCGTCATACTGGTAGATGCGTTTGGGTTTAGACCCAGGTTACGTAACCACAACACGGTGGATTTTTGTGGCATCGTCACATTATGATGGGGGTACAGCAGTATCCGTTGCACCCGCCCGTGGCGATGCGGTGGATATTGGAGAAGGGCACATTGCTGTGTTCGCCCTTTGTGTCCATTGCACTTTCACAGTATTCATGTGTGTGAACCGTTGTTGTATTTGTCGATCTGGTAGCTTGTCCGAGACACTGTGGCCAGTTCACCCGTTGGTCTCATTGCACGGCCAGTCCCAGTGGAGGAGTTGAGGTACTCGGAGAAGGGCACAGTGTTGAGCTAGTCCATTATGTCCATTGCACGTCTCGGTATTCAACTCTGTCAATACGAGCACTCTAGGTGAGGTATTGAACTGTGCCTTATTGCACACCTGGAAGCCGGCACGGACCTAGTGTTCGGGTACAGCGCCCAACAAAACACACAGGCTAAACTATTGTTTTAGAAACTATTATTTGAGTAACTACTGTTTGAATAATTGTTGTTTGAGTAATTATTATTTGAGTAACCATCGTGTGAGTAACTACATGAGTAATTATTGCCTGAGTAATTATTGTTTGAGAACCTAATGGTTGAGCGTTAAGAGACATTGTTGAGAAGCAGTTCTGAGGCACTGATGTGCGCTTTTGAGAGAGTTAATGTGGCTCAGTGGAGCCTTGAGTAGGAACTGCTATTAATGTTGGAGTTGCTCAGTGGAGCGTTATGTCGAAACTGCTCTTAATGTTAGGTTGCTCAGTGGAGCTTTAAGTATAAATAGTTATTTATGCAGAGTCGCTCAGTGGAGCGTGTAATTGGTAACTGTTTGGTGAGCTGATAATTGAATGCCCCTCGTATATAGGTTAGGTTGTACTTTAGATGAACAATGGTGTGTTCAGGTATATTTTTAATTACAGGTTAGTGACGTTGTTACTGGACACATTTGGCACCCGCTCGCCGACTCATAACGCCCGTACGTTAAGGCTTCGCCATCATTCTGACAAGTAATAAACCTTTTGCCTTTTGCATGATTACTCTTAAGTAGATAACACAACTGCTAAGTAATATATCGACTGGTGATTTACTGTTTAGTTATTTAATTATATTATGTGACCGTTAGACGATTGTTATTATTATAATAGGTTACTTATATTGTTTACTAAGAGGGTTGTAACCTTGTGTCATCGAAGGGTTGCGTTAGATATTATTCAATACATCTTTAGAAAAAAAAAAACGTGACCCTTACACGTTTGACTACTACAACCATGTAGGATGTCCCAGTTCTGGATGTTTCGACTGCCTTGATGGTTGTAGATTTAACATTTTTGCTATCGCATATATGCTTACAGATCTTAAAAAACAACTGAAAACGAAATTGTGGAATTTTCGGTTTACTGGGAAGTGACAAGAACTTTAGATATTTTTTTTTGACACTGTAATTTTTTCCAAAATTTGGAATTTATGCCAAACTCCCTTTACAGTGATGTATCATTAGTTATATTTCACTTTTATAATGGCTTAAGAATGATTACATACGGATTCATAATTTTATTAAAAAATATTAAGCCATTAAACGTTACATATTTTGAATTTTAAAAAGTCTATTTGCTTTATTCTTTCATTTAACATTCACTTTTATACCATCGTAATGTTATGTTAATTTTTTGGTTTACTTGATAGAGTTCGCCTCATGATTTTCCAAAGTGACATAACGTCCACTAGCTATTTCGACAGACATTTGCTATAAAATTGAAACGTCAGTCGCTTCATGTAATCGTTCTGTTCAAAGCATTGTTAAGCCAAATCAAACTTGTGATATGGACGATATTGACTCCACTAACGAAGAAAAGCTAGATATGATTTTAGTTTATGGGGCATGTCAACGAAATCTTGGAGCAGCACTGTTGTTATATCAGGAGCGATACCCAAATAGGCGCAAATCAAGTGCAATGTTATTTACCAGTTTAGCTTCTAATTTAGCGTTGAGAAGGTCGTTTAGGAAAAAGCAGACCATTTTTAAACCAAGAACGGTAACGGATGAAGAACATACTGTCGCTGTTTTGGGAAGAGTGCAAGCAGATCCTCACATATCTATTAGAGAAATATAGCAAGACAGCAACATGTCTCGGTCTTCTATTCATAGAATTTTAAAAACCTCGAAATATCAGTCATTTACAATACATCATTATCACCGTTTGCAACCAGGAGATTATTATAGAAGACTTGATGTCTTGCACGGTTAACTATTGCGCAAGAAGAAGAAATTTATAGTCACATCTTATGTTCAGATAAGAGTCGTTTCCACAATAATGGCACAGTTAATCGGCATATATGTCACTATTGGGCTGTTAAAAATCCCCACTGGATAAGAGAGATGCGTTTTTAGAATATCGGGGGGATAACTGTCTGGTGTGGCGTTATTGATGGATACATTGTTGGACGAAAGTTTCTTTTAGGTGAATCTGAATTCGGAAATGTATTTGGAATTCCTCATCATTGAGCTTCCAGTATTGTTGGAAAATAATCCTTTGAATTTGCGTCATAATGTGTTTTTCCATGTGCACACAACGTTCCAGTGGTGACAGAATGCTTCGATGAAAATTTTCCTGAAAGGTGGATAGGTACAAATGGTGCTGTAAGGTGGAGCGCTAGATTTCCTGAGCTTACGCCGCTTGATTATTTTATAAGTATTTAAAAATATTTAAAGGATAAAGTCTATCGAACACCTTTAAATAACATTGAATACCTCAAAAACAGAATAAGGATGGAATGCCAGGCGATCAATGGCGTGGTACTTAGATCTTTCACTTCTCGTGAACTGCTTCATCGGCCTGTGTCTTGCTTGTGACCTTGATACATCATTGGAAAGGGAATTTTAAATAAATTGCCAATTTTGGAAAAAATATACTGGTGTCTTTAAAAACCAAAAGTTGGCACTTCCGGTGAAAAGAAATATTGACATAGCAAGCGTGTTGCGGTAACGAATAAGATTTAAATAGTTATTATGAAAGGAATACTGACACAGCAAGTGCGTTATGTTAACGAATAAGGTACCATAATACACATCCACACACACACACACACACAGATATATATATATATATATATATATATATATATATATATATATATATATATATATATATATATATATATATATATAACTTAAAAGTCTGGACGCAGCAAGTGCGTTATAGTAGTGAATTTTCATAAAAATGTTTTAAAGAGCAAATATCTGTTTTTTAAAGGAAACAGGCATCAAATTTGGTTACCAGTATGACCTATATAGTAGAAACAATGTACCATATATCATCAACATAACTTTATGTTTGAAGATGTACAAAAATGTTTCGGTGGTGGTGAAAAAAAGGTGGTATATATATATATATATATATATATATATATATATATATATATATATATATATATATATATATATATATATATATATATATATATATATATATATATATATATATATATATATATATACTTTTACCCAGTCCCTGTAAATCACAGATCGTATTAATCAACTATCCACTTACCACAATTGCTGGAGAGAAAAGGAAGCGTAAAGTACTTATCAGTAGGTATTGGGACACTTTGGACAGACAGTGACGTCACAGGTAGTGGGGGTAGGAGTGGGGGTACCCCCCTCCCCTAGCCCCACCCCTAGCCCCACCCCTAGCCCACCCCTAGCCCCACCCCTTGTGTCCACGCCCCCCAAGATGGCGTCCAGCAACGCCCCCAAGATGGCGTCCAGCCACGCCCCCCAAGATGGCGTCCAGCCACGCCCCCAAGATGGCGTCCAAGATGGCGGACTTGGGCCAGACAGTCACATTTACATTTAGCCTTGTTATGTAACCTGTATTCTAAGGTCATTGACCTGCCTAGGAAACTTTGACGTCACACGACTTGGGCCAGACAGTCACATAAGTGTCTAACCTATTACTTCAAATTATTATATTTTGAAAAAAACCATTTGGAGCAGGTGAGTTTCGAACCCGGGGCATTCAGATGGGAGGCAACGATGCTACCCGTTGAGCTAAGCAGACGCTTGTTAATTTATTGTTTTAGGCTGGTATATATATACGACTTTTAATTACAAACAAACCATACATGTAACATAATTAAAGTTTTTGTTATTATTAGACAAATGGATGATTTACAAAATAATAATTAATATTAGAGGCGGAACCAAAACGGAGGAACCAAAATGGCGGAATATGGCGGGAGAAAGATGGCGGTCTAACCTGTGATACCTTAAGCTGACATCCCTGACATTAAATGGCGGCTTTCGTTCTTAAAGATGGTGCGCTGATAAAGATGGTTGAAGACTCCAATATTTAAAGATACGTCACCCCAACCTTTAGAGCCGACAAATGAGAGTGAGGTTGATAAGCGAGAATAATGGTATTGGTCGAAGACTCTATGATTTAAAGTTACGCCCCCCATTAAAACAAACCATTCATAAAGCTTTTGTTATTAGACATAAGACATAATAATTAATATGTTTAATAAGCAGAATTAAAAAATGGCGACTAAAATAAGATAAAAAACTTTAAACCCTTATCGCGGAAGATCCGTGAGATGTACGATAGAACCAATACATGCACGGTGTTAAGGAGGCCAAATCAAATTGGAATATACAATAAAATGGCCACTTCCGGTCTAAACTTTAAATCGTTATATCTTTTCAACGGAAAGTGATAGAAATGAACTGACTTTAAAAATATATCGTTTCCTAACAAGCTCTACAAGAAACTGAGATAAAAAACTTTAAACCCTTATCGCGGAAGATCCGTGAGATGTACGATAGAACCAATACATGCACGGTGTTAAGGAGGTCAAATCAAATTGGAATATACAATAAAATGGCCACTTCCGGTCTAAACTTTAAATCCTTGTATCTTTTCAACGGAAAGTGATAGAAAGGAACCGACTTCAAAAATATATCGTTTCATAACAAGCTCTACAAGAAACTGAGATAAAAAACTTTAAACCCTTATCGCGGAAGATCCGTGAGATGTACGAGAGAACCAATACATGCACGGTGTTAAGGAGGTCAAATCAAATTGGAATATACAATAAAATGGCCACTTCCGGTCTAAACTTTAAATCCTTGTATCTTTTCAACGGAAAGTGATAGAAAGGAACCGACTTCAAAAATGTATGTTTCCTAACAAGCTCTACAAGAAACTGAGATAAAAAACTTTAAACCCTTATCGCGGAAGATCCGTGAGATGTACGATAGAACCAACACATGCACGGTGTTAAGGAGGTCAAATCAAATTGGAATATACAATAAAATGGCCACTTCCGGTCTAAACTTTAAATCCTTATATCTTTTCAACGGAAAGTGATAGAAAGGAACCGACTTCAAAAATATATCGTTTCATAACAAGCTCTACAAGAAACTGAGATAAAAAACTTTAAACCCTTATCGCGGAAGATCCGTGAGATGTACGAGAGAACCAATACATGCACGGTGTTAAGGAGGCCTAATCAAATTGGAATATACAATAAAATGGCCACTTCCGGTCTAAACTTTAAATCCTTGTATCTTTTCAACGGAAAGTGATAGAAAGGAACCGACTTCAAAAATGTATGTTTCGTAACAAGGTCTACAAGAAAAATGAGATAAAAAACTTCAAACCCTTATCTCGGAAGATCCGTGAGATGTACGATAGAACCAATACATACACGCTGTTCAGCAAAGCAAACTCTATAAGCATATTCAATAAAAATGTTACTTCCGGTAGACACTTCCGGCATAGCTATTCTTAGAGCTACATACATGTGTGACACATCAAAATAATCGTCTTGTTGAACAGAAGAAATATAATATTTAAGTAAGCCAGAACAAGCTGTGTTAACACCTAAAACCAACACACACTCTCTTGTGTAGTAGGTATAGATAGTATGGTATGGTATGGTTTATTTGGAGACTTTCAACTAATTATCGATAAGAACACTGGTTATTTTAATGCGACTAAGCTGTGTAAAAATGGTGAGAAAAGATTCAGACATTGGCTGGAAAATAAGAAAACTAAAGAGTTGATTGTCTATTACAACGGTCAGCTAAAGAAACAGTCTATGTACCAATCAATACCGATACCCTTAATATTTCAACCGAAGGTGTCCACTTAGAGTCACATCTAGGGGGCCGGAATTCCGGCCCCCTAGATGTGCTGGAAGCAACATCTCAACTAACACCTACAACCGCTACATACTTGGTGAACTTTGGTGGAAGGCAAGCTGAAAACAGCTTGATATCTGGTACATATGTCTGTAAAGATTTAATATTAAATTTGGCTTGTTGGATATCCAATCATTTCTATGAAAAGTGCAACCAACCAACTAACCAACCACCCAACCAACCAACCAACGTTGAGGGGCGTAGAGATAGCAAGCTATCTACAAGCGGACCCCTCTGAACCTATGATGTTAATAATGGATTAAGAGATTGAATTGGTACGTGTTTATATTGAAGGCTTGCATGCTACGTACAAGTGTCTGAATAGAGATGACGTAATCAAAAGCCAACTAACCTGTATTAAGCAAACGAGGAGTCGCCATTTAAACATGGCGACTAACACATGCGTACAAGTAATTTGTTATTTATGCATTAAAGTCCTACGTGTTTGGTGTCATATCTGAAGAAATTTTTCAAAGGCTTGTTGAATTTAAAAATTTAGTTTTTTAGGATTTGGAGCGAAATATTGATTATAGAAAAACTGTGTTACCCAAAAATGTTTTAAGGTTAGTGTATGCACCCAATAAATTTTTATTATTTGGTTGAAACACTAGATGCAAAGTCAAAAGCCAACTAGCCTGTATTATGCAAACGAGGAATCACCATTTAAATGACGTGTGTAAATATGGCGGCTAGCGCATGCGTACAAGTAATTTGTTTATTAAAGTCCTACGTGTTTGGTATTAAATGAATCGTCTTGATTCACATATTAAGTTAAAAGCAATAAAACTCAACACGGCAACAAAGCTCAGCTGTAAGAGTAATAATAATAATTAGATAAGTATAAAAGTTGATAATTTCAAACGGAGCATTTAGTTGAAAACTGAAGCAGAACGAGTATAATATGGTGAACAACGGTAGAAAACGAAAATCTGCTAAAGCAGAAAATAGTGGTGGTAAAAAACTTAAAGTGCTGCAAGACGTCTTACTGGGTAATGCAATAGAAAGTATTATTCCAAAAGAAGAACCAAAAACGTTGGAAAACATGATAAGTGAACTATGTACATTATATCCAACAGCAGAGGTTGATGAGCAGCAGAATCAAGCTATAGAAAATATAATTAATGCAGCATATCCAACAAACCTACAAACACCCTATCAGCCTACGCAAGAAGATATTTTCAATCAGAAGCTGGTGGAAATCAATAATAAAAGCATCGAGAAAAAATTGAAAACAGAAGACTGTGAACTGATGTGTCAAACAACTTTTTCTCTTACGTCGAACGGCGAGAAGCTGCTTAGCATTGGCGTTAATCCAGTTTTAAATTTTTTGCCGTTAATTAAATTATCTCAGAAGAACTGTAATATGCCTGTGTTTTTTGATGTGTGGACATTTGAAGAATTTTTAAACGTATTACCTACGATAATTTACAATTTGGAAAACAAATCTATAGAAACTAGTGAAACATATACTTTAACCAATTATCTTGTTAAATCACAAAGAAAAACTGTAAGTTTTAAGCTGAAACTATGTGGTAAGGAATATGTAATTAATTTTAACTTGTCAATTCAATCACTTAAAATACTAGAAGATATCGGTTGTGTAGCTAAAGATTTATTGTTAGAACTAAGCTGTAAAAGTTTCTTTAATTTGGAGATGTTTGCTGATGATTTAAGGACTGAATTAGCTAAATTTAGAGACATTTCCCTAATTAGATGTGCCTTTTTCGTAGCTAGAGAAAGATATAGTGATACTTTAAGCATGGTATGTGAATTTGTTACAAAATACCAACACGTACTTAATGATATTGTAAACTATCGCAAATTTTAAATGTATAAATTGTAATAAAGAAATTGTGAAAAATATATTCGTTTTATTGAATAATTTTTAGAAGGATATGTGTCAACACTGTTTAAAAATAAAAAATCTGAGAACACTATCTACATCCTCTGGAAAACACATTAGGACCAGATGTTTCCAGCGACTAATTAACCGCTATCTACATCCTCCGGAAACTCTGTAGGATGTTTCCAACAACTAATTAACCACTATCTACATCCTCTAGAGTTTCCGGAGGATGTAGATAGTGGTTAACGGTTAATTTCGCAAAAACTTGCGTCAGCTATGAGGTTTCATACACAGATCGTGAAAAAGTAACGCGGACTACTTTTTTACGATCTAAAATATTTATCCAACTCGCCAATACCTGTAAAATCCAATTCGTCTTCATAAGGCAGCTCACTTAGGTTAGGCTTATTTATTTACTTCTTTATGTACTTATCTATATAGTTATTTATTTACTTCTTTATGTACTTATCTAGTCAAACGTTCCTAATATTAGTTTCTATACTCTTTCAAGATTTCCTTGTGAAAATATTTAGTTTAAAGACGTGTTATAACGTCTAAAGTGATTGTAGAAATTGAAAATCGATTGTAATACTGCTTATATTTAAGCGACTTGTCATAAATTTGTTAATAACGAAAACTTTACGTTTAGCTTTGTATGTGCTCCAAAGTCGAAATAAAAAAACATATATTTTACAATGTTTATTTTAATAAAAGCATATATTTTACAACGTTTGTTTTCTTACAAAGTATTGTAATACAAATTATTTTATATCTTTGCTAGTTATCCATGAGTTATGAGATTTATCAAAACCAAGCCATTTCACATACGACTTGGCGCCTTTCTTTCTGATCACTCTTTCAACTAAATAATAATCAGGGGTTGCAGTCTTTTGTAGCTCCTCTTCATAAAATCCACCACTGATTGGTTTGCCTTGCATGTCTTCTATTAAATAGGTGGTTGGATTAGTGCAGTGAACTTTAGTGATTTTAAACAGCTCCGTTGACCAACGCGGTGTATAACCTTTCTCAAATAATGTTTTAGCTTTACTTAGACGTACAACATCACCCACTTTAAATTTATTTTTGTTAAACACTTTCAGATTCGAGTAAACTTGTTTCAGAATAGCTTCTTCATTTTTCTTGTTAACATCTTGAGGTTTTACACCAGTTGTTCGATGAACAGTAGCGTTGTAAGTAGCAGTGACATCAGGTAGTGTATTAACCCACTTGTAGGAGCCAATCAAGTTGAAATTTTTATATATCTTCTCTTTTAAGGTACGTATGACTCTTTCCACTATTGCAGCCTTCTTCACGCTATAAGTGCTGTAGTGATTAATGTTGTATTTTTTCATTAAGGCGTTAAATTTAGCGTTATAGAACTCGCGACCAAGATCAGACTGGATGTTAGAGGGCGCTGTACTAGTAGATAAAATATCAGCCATAGCTTTAGTCACCTCTCCAGCAGTTTTAGATTTAAGAGGGCGAGTCCACACGTACTTTGAAAAACAATTAATAACCACTAAAATATACTTGTAACCAGAGTTTTCTTTGTAGTAGTCTGTAAATTCTGCTAAATCAATCTGCCACAAATCATTTAAACCTTTGATTATTGTACGTCTACGTTTAAAATTGATTCTTGCCGGTTTATATAACTCATCAATAATTTGTTTTTTGGTATCAGATGGCTCAACTGTTTTGCGTCTCATGGCGATGTTGTATTTAAAAGTATCCACTTATCATGTAAATCTTTTAGTTTGCTGTCTATCTCACCTAGCTTCTTTTTCAACTTGTTATTCTTTAACACATCAATATCTTTTAAAACTTGAGCAGCTATCGTCTTGTCTAAATTTTTCAATTTGTTTTCAAACTCGCTTTTAAGAGCAGCTAGTTCTGATTTATGTACAGCTTCAAGGGTTATAGCGACAAGACTCTGTGATACTTCATCTTTATTCTTCTTATACTCATCTGCCCACACATCGACAAATTTTCTATTCACACCATCAGCAGGCTCGATAGGATCACCTACGTTACATAATTTATGGTTTTGCACATCAAAATCACCACTTGTAGTTTTCGGAAATGTTTCTCTGTGCATAATTTTGTTTAAGAAGCTGGGAGTCTTTGCAGAACGTCCGAACTTATCGATAGACATTTTTACACTGAACTTATTTTATTTGATTCCAACTAAACTCCATTTTTGATATCCGTTTATCCACCATAACCCAAACTGCTGCCACTGCTTCCTGAACTAGATTTCTATTTATCCCTTCGATAGCACCATCGATATACTCCTTAGTCACAAACGTTTTTTTAAGTTTATTTTCAATCGTAATCACTGCTTGATTTAAATCGTCTTTAGTAGCAAACGTATTTTTCAAGTCAGCTTCAAGTTTTGAAACTGCTAGATCTATATAATCTTTTTGAAGTTTAGATATAGCGGTATCAGCCATAGCAGTAAACGTTTTATGGAGAGGAGACACTGTTTGATGTATGTACTCCTTGATATCCTCTTTAAGACTAATTAATGTTTCATCAATGTTAGTTTTAAGCGGAAACGAGCTGTAGGCTTCATGTTTAAGATCCATATAATTTTTCATTAATTGCTCTTGCAGCTTTTGTAGTGATTGATCAACACCAGTCTTAAGTGGAAATGAGTTATAGACTTCACGTTTAAAATCATCATAGTTTTTAAATTTATGTTCAAAGTCTTTTTTTAAAGCTTCCAACTCCGGCTTATGTACAGCGTCAAGCAGTATAGCAATTTGAAGTGCTACAGCATCTTTGCTCACCTTATAATCAGCTTTAGTTTTCTGATAGTCAACTTTAGTTTTCTGATAGTCGTCTATCCATACATCGACAAATTTTTTATTTACACCATCTGTAGGTTCAACAGGGTCACCCACGTTACACAACTTATGGTTTTGCACATCAAAATCACCACTTGTAGTTTTCGGAAATGTTTCTCTGTGAATAATTCTGTTTAGATGTTTTAAATTCTTTGCAGAACGTCCGAATTTATCGATCGGCATTTTGAAAATGGTGAAAAACACACAAGTCTGTTTATATAACACCCACTTCCTTCAGTTCTTCAATAATAGACTGAATTTCGTTGTTGTGTGCGTTATTACCAGCTGCTTGAGAAGCTACTAACAGTCTAAGTCTATCAACCAACTCGTTTATATCATCCCAGTATACATACTCTTTCTGTTTTTTGGTATGTAGCATGTATGGCATACCACGGCCTAAAGTTACCGAGGAAGATCGCGCTCTAGCACCTTCTTGTTTTTCTAAAATTGGTTTTATTACTTGTTGATATTTGGTAGAGGTGTTTCGTAGAACGTCTTCTTTAGGATTGTTCTCTTTTCTGTGAAGACTAGTAGTTGCCATAATGTCTGCGTAGTCACGTAAAGCTTCCCGATTGTTCAAAGCACTCATACCAGGTTTTCTCAAAAATATCAATTCCAACAGATGATTAGTACCGTAATATCTTCTGTCACCAACCACAATTTGAAAGGTTTCTCTATTTTTAAAATCTACGTTAGTAACAACAAATTTAATAGGTTTGTTTCCAAGCATCCAAGTGTTGGTAGCTTTATCATAAGTAACACCATATGTTTGATCACAGGAATGATTATCTGTAAAATATTTATCAACATAATATCTAACAACTATTGGATAGGAACTTAACATTCGTTCGTACGCTGCTTTTGGTGTATTTGCAGCAGCATCTAATTTTCTATAAGCTTTAGTCGCCCATAATTCAGGTTCTGGTGCCTCCGCCTCCAATTCAAACGTTTCATCATCACTAAGGAATGGAATTTCCTCCTTTGCTGCTGTTGGTTTGACATCAACTTCAGTTTTAGTCGGTTTCTGTTCAGTTGTTTGAGTAGTAGCCAATAATGTAGCAGGTTTCTGTTGAGTTGTTTGAGTAGTAGCTAATGATGTGGTGGTTTTAGTCGGTTGGTGTTGAACAGTAGCCAATGCTGTGTTTTTCGATATATCACTCAAAGGTTTTAAGATGGGTTTATATAAACGTTGTAATGTTTCATCTGTCTCTGTTTTGCCAAGCTTCAAAGCTAAATATTTCTTTCGAATTGTCTTTGATAGATCAGCTATTTTACGTTGTATATTTGGTGGTGCTACTATTTTACGGTGACGAGCAGCTTTAGATTTTTTCGACATGTTTACTCTATGTCGAACAACTTAATACTAACGTTTTCCAGTCAACTGAGATATATAAAGTGATCAAACCCTTTGCGGTATCTTCCTTGTGTTAAATCAGAATCTTTAACGACAACCACCATATCATGTTTGTTTTGCCAGCATTCACCACAAAGGAGCTTGAACTTTTCAAAACTCATATCGGTAGTTACATGATCATCATACACATGTTTAAGATTAGTTTCATCTTGTTTAAATAAAACTATAATGTTAGCATTATCACGCACCAATTGCTTCGGAACTTTGCTATATGTCTGACATAAGTAGAAACTGTCAATATTTTTATGTCTACCCATACAAAAATACGATTTTATTTTATCTTGCTTATCACAAGCTACATCATCAAATATAAAAATTGAATTACTCTTTGCATCTGCAGGATCTAATATCTCTTCGTTTTCACTATATGGATAGTATCCAACACCTTTTGTAGCATCCAACACCTCCTTCAACATACTGTATTTAGGTTGATATAAAGACTTTGAGTATACGTATACGTTTTGAAATTTTAAACCGTTGGGTTCAAACAACAAACTTAACATAACATTTGTTTTACCACATCCACTTGGACCACATATCAAACATCTAACTGTGTTTGGTAAAAGAAGTCCATGTCTTTGCTGTTTAGGTGATGGAATGGTAACAACATCATCTATGTTTGTGACTGGTAGGGTAGCTTTTGCGTGTTTAACAATACGCATCGTTAACTAAACTAAAACTTTTTACGAGTGCAACCATCTATATAAATACTTAGATTTATCATACCTCATTAGCAGTATAAATGTTGGTGTGCCAAGGTGAAGGTCTTGTTAACACTACCATCAACAAATTACCTGTTGAGCTGCACGTTCCTGGTTATCAATTTTGTGGCCCGGGTACTAAACTTAAAGAACGTCTTGCTAGAGGTGATCAAGGTATCAATCCTCTAGATCGTGCTTGTCGAGACCACGATATCGCATACTCTCAATCAAAGCAGTTGAGTGATAGACATCGAGCTGACGCGGTGCTGGAGAACCGAGCTTGGGAGAGAGTAAAGTCGAAGGACGCAAGTTTTGGTGAAAAGTTAGCTGCTTGGGGTGTTACAAACACTATGAAAGTTAAAAGAAAGCTTGGTATGGGTTTAACCCCAAAGACAACCACCAAACGTAAACGTAGCAGTAAAAAAGTAAAATGTGGCGGTAAAATACCATTTAAAAACATAATAAATTTAATGAAAGGTGCTATAGCTGTGGGTGCGGAAGTTCCATCTGTAAAAAATTTACTACATGCAGCGAGAAAAGTAATTAAAAATGCTGGCGGTCGTAAGAAAGTCAAGACACCCAGAGTTATTCCAGTACCGAAAAGTGGCGGTTTCCTTCCACTACTACCTTTAATTTTTGGTGGTCTATCAGCGCTAGGCGCTCTAGGTGGTGGTGCTGCGGGCATTGCTAAAGCAGTTAACGATGCTAAATCAGCCAAACAAAAATTGGAAGAAGCAAAACGTCATAACCAAACGATGGAGGCTATTGCTGTTGGTCACCGAGGTAGTGGCTTGTATATTAAGAAACAGCGAAGCGGTTTCGGTTTGTATTTACATAAACCAAAAAACGTGTAAAGTGTTTACCAGCAAGACCTCTAACAAATATAGATCTTGTGAAATTTGCTGGTAAAATGAAAATTCCATATTTTAGAGGTGTATACATGCGAGATACTTTACCATCGAATGGATCACGCAAGAATGAATCATTTATCATGAATTTGCAAACAAACAAAGAGCCAGGTAGTCATTGGGTTGCAGTTAAGAAACGTGGTGACACGGCCGTGTACTTTGACTCATATGGAAACTTGAAGCCGCCAACTGAACTGTTGTATTATCTTAAAAACTGTACTATATTGTATAATCATGATGTATATCAAAAGTATAATACTTATAATTGTGGTCACTTATGTTTAAAATTTTTAAATAAAAGACTTAAACAGTAGTATCTGTGTTTCAGTCATGGCGCGTACGTTTGCTTTGAAGGGTTCTACGTCCTCTTTATCGATGGAAATATTTCCACCGTTAGTATTAAAACCGCACTTTGAGTATTCGCTAGCGCTTGCAAACTTTCATACATATAACACTATACCAAACATAGAACGTGGGTGTAATAAGTTTCATTATTTTTCTGCTGTGAGTGGTAGAAAGATTCGACAAGAAATAAGTATTCCTGATGGTTCTTATGAAATCAGTGATATCGAGAAATACATTCAGAATGAGTTGTTACGACGTTATATTAAAGATAAACATCTGGACCCTGCAGTAGAACACAACATCGATGTGGTAAAACTGTTTTCGCTAAAAGCCAACAACAACACTTTGAAATGTGAGATTACATGTCAGTATGATATAGACTTTTCTACCGACGCTTCAATAGCACCAATATTGGGATTTTCTAAACAACGTCTTGCTACAGGTAAACTTTACGTTTCCAATTTACCCGTAGAAATTGTACGAGTAAAGACGATTCGTTTGGAATGCAACATAGTAGATGGTTCTTACCACGATGGAAAACCTACACATACAGTATATGAGTTTGCTCCTATGGTAGACCCTGGTTATGCGATTGATATAAAACCATATAGTAAGGTTTTTATGCCTCTTACCACACGTATCATTTCGCATATAAATGTAAACATTATCGATCAGAATTCAGTACCTGTGAACTTTCAAGGTGAGGAGATCATTGTGATATTGGAGTTGAAAGAGACACCAACATATTATGCTGATTATAAATAGTAGTAATCAAACCGCTCCAGCTTCAGTATCTTCGCTACCTGAGTCGAAAGCGGTTCTATCTTGGGAGAACATACAGTTTCTACAATCATTGGGTTACGATGTTAAGCAAACTACATATATTCGCAGACCCTGTGCACGACGAGTCAATCAGAGGGGAAGAAATACACACATACGCTCCTCAAACCAGATCGTTTGACCATAATGATACCTGTGAGTTTGCAATCAACCAACAAGATATTTTTTACGATTGGTCTTCATCTGTTCTACTGATAAATGGTAGTATCGAGACGAGTGGTACGATTGGAACTGTAGAAGTAACGTCTAATGCAGCAGCTCATTTGTTTTCCTCTATTGCGGTTGAAATGTGTAATCAGATTATTGAACATGTTAGAAATCCTGGTATAGTTACATCAATTAGAACACTTTTGGAAGCAAACAGTGATGAGGCAAGAGCTCTGATTCCAGCGGGATGGCATCCAACCGAAAACAATGTGATGTTAAAAAATGAACATTTTTGCTACTGCATACCTCTTAGCTACTTGTGTAATATTTTCAAAGACTATAAAAGAGTGCTTTTCAGTAAATTGCTTCTACGTCTCACTAGAGCTCAGAATGATAGAAATTGCTTTATTTTGGTTGGTGCCGTAGATGCAGATAAAGCATTAAAGTTTAACATTGAGTATATGGCTCTGCAGGTGAAACATATCCACCCTAGTGAAGTTATACAGCAGCAATTATTAAAGTCGATTGCTCTAGATAAGAAAATCCTTATACCATATAGAAAATGGGAGATGTATGAATTACCAAATCTAAATAATTCAACGAAAGACTTGTGGTCTATTAAGACATCCTCAAACACTGAACGACCCAGATTTGTTATTGTGATATTCCAAACAGATCGATACAGTAACGTTAGAAAAGACATCAACGAGTTTGATCATGTGGGTATTCGAGATATAAGACTTCACTTAAATTCGAAACAAATCCCCACAGAGGGTATGAACCTGAACTTTAACCAAGCAAATTACGTCGAGGCATATAGAAACATGATTGAATTTCAACGTTCGTATGTTGGCAGAGAACCACAGCCTACCTTGGATTACAAGTCTTTCCTAAAATATCCCATGTTTGTATTTGATTGCTCCAAGTATAGCGACTCTATAAAACCTTCTACTGTGGATATCAAATTGGAAATGGAAAGTACTACCAACTTTCCCAATCACACAAAATGTTTTTGTGTAATTATACATGATTGCGTCATCGAGTATGCCCCACTCTCCAACATCGTACGCTATATAATGTAGCTGCAAGGATGCTGCAATCACTTTCACGATGAGGTTCGTAGTCGTTGATACTCGGGGTTTTTGTCTGCCTGAATTTACACCTAAAGAGTTTGTGATTTATAATGGTTTCCAAACAGTGCATTGTGTTTTTAAACCGCATACACCATTACGTTTACTGTCTGCAGACATAATCAAGCAAGTGAAGTTTCTACAAACACAACACCATTGCCTTGACTATAATTGTGGTGATATCAATTTAGAAGAATTACCAAACATAATAGCAAAACATATTATAGCCCAACGTGTTGACAGAATTTATGTTAAAGGCGAAAACAAGCAAAGGTTTTTGTTACATTTACTATCAACCTGTGGCTATCAAGTGGATGTTATCAACCTGGAAACCAGTGAACGTTGTCCAAAGTTAGTGCCTGATACTCCTTTGTGTATGGATCATACTTTAGGATATAATAGAAAATGTATCTGTAGCATAAATAACTGTATATCATTATTTACTTATATTGTAAGCTTAATGCCATAATAAAACAAACGTTGTAAAATATATCTGTTTTTTATTTTAAACTACTTTAAAATACATTTATTAATATTAATTTCCAACCACATTAGTCTTTCCAACATCCATCCGCTATCACCTTCAGCAAACTCTAAAGCTTTTGTGTAAATCTCCTCAGTAAATTCTTGATATATATTTTCAAAGTTAGTTGCCACTGTGATATTTTTATTTTTAGTATTAAATGACTTCATTTCTTTTTTATTTCGACTTTGGAGCACATACAAACCAAACAATTCTAGATTTATTTTAACTGTATCGTGTTTGGCTAAAGCAGCCTCCATCAAATGAAAGAATTTATGCTTCACACTTTCCATGGCAAGTCGTATATCACTACCATCCATACTAATACGATAGGTAGCCATTCTGTTTTTAAAAGCTTGAGTTAACATATAAACTTGTTCAACTTCCCACGGTTCACACACTTTAGATTTGTGAATTTCACTACGTAAATGTCCAGAGAAAGCACTCTTTTTCACTTGTAATGAGCACGATTCACAGTATCTCATCTTAACTATAGGTGCTTAACTAATGAATAAAAC
Source organism: Tillus elongatus (assembly GCA_964006375.1). Taxonomy (NCBI): domain Eukaryota; kingdom Metazoa; phylum Arthropoda; class Insecta; order Coleoptera; family Cleridae; genus Tillus; species Tillus elongatus. The sequence continues at coordinate 130,605,673 of OZ023262.1, forward strand.
ACAGACATCTTCAGTTATATATTTTTATTAACAAATATGTTTACGATAAATATCTTTAAGTACAGTGTAATATTTAAAACCAAAATACATGAGCATAAATATGGCAAGACACATAAGAAAACCAGTTGATATAAACATAGAAATATAATTTGAAGTGAACAGGTAAGAATCATTTAACACAAGAGTTCTCCAGTCAGCTGTCTCACCTCGGGTGCCATGATCAAACAAAAACATAAGTTTATAATGTACTATATCAGTCTTAATATTGGACATGTTGTATGTTGAAACTTCAATCGCTTCATCGTTGTGCAGATATGTTCTTGGTAGTCCAGACCATTTGGTGCAGTCATCGAAACAGATTCGCACTTCTTTCACATTTGGTGGTTTGTAGACGTAAAACACATTTTGACACAACGCTGTCAGGATGACGAAGCTTGCTTTAAGAGGTGGTGCCATTGATGAGTTTATTGATGTCGGTTAACACTTGTTCTTGAGCGTAATGCAAACACTCTGACATGTAATACTTGAATGTTGGAGACATGTTGTTGAGTAGGGTTTTTATCACTCGGATGGTTTGCGCAGCACTCACATCTGAATTACCCAGCTCTGTTAATGTTTGAACGATGTCGCGAAGAAAACAGTCATATATCCAAGCAAACTGTGTTTCTCTTACATACTCAAATCTTTCCTTAATGATTTCCTCATGCTCCACCAGCTTTTCTACAGTGTCTTCATTTAGATACATAACCATATGTGTAAAACAATTATTAACACATAAAACTTTTTCACCTAGTATCGTTGCAGAAGAGATTCGACAGTAGCTCGTCTGAGTTACAGCATGAGTTTGTTCATTATCTTTAAACCACTTTGCAGATAATGCACGTATGTTATCCATAAAATCGTAAAACTGCCACTCTTCCAATGCTAGATATTGATTTTCTTCATCTAGAGCCAAAGGGTTAACAAATTTCACAAGTATTGTGAACTCATTTCTTGCACTAACACCAGTCACTAATTTTACAGATCTTCTGATGTTGAAAGTTGTTTCCATCAGCATCCTAGTATCATCTTGATATTTGTTAAACAATAACTTTTTCCTATGATGTTCACGGAAATCAGGACCATCGTTTTCGTCACACATTGTTTCAGCGCAACAATTCCAAGCAGCTTTCATAGCTAGCAATCTTAAACTAAACTTGCTATCGTAAACTCTGATGTTAAATAGGTTTTCCCCCTCCACTTTAATTGGTTGTATTCTTCTGGTTGGTTGACTGTTAAACTTTAAAAATCTTTTACAATCACTAAACACCTTATAATATTTCGCACAACATTCCATGTTCTTTATATCACAGCTTTCTGTGTAAACTAAATATTTCTAATGGTTTCTACATCATAATAACTTTTATATTGATCTTGAGCTTCTCCAGGTAAATATTTGAAAAATGGTTTGCTTAAATGCGCTCCTGGACGGTATCGAATGAGCGCTAGAGCGAAGAACTGTGTGGAGCAGTATCCAGCTAAATATATATCACATAATTCAACTATATGACCACTCTCATAGTCTTCACCTTCAGAGTCGCGTTCATCTGTAAAAGCCTCGCTTTGTATTTCCAACACCAACTGTTTTAATTCACACACTTCATCGCCTATTCTATTTTTACGTCCATACCACTGCTCGTAGTTATACGCCATACTTAACAAATAAATATTTGTTTGAAATTCTCAACCTTTTATACAAAAAAAAAATTCTAGAGTTTTATCTATTTCATACGACTTTAAGGTCATTCAACGGAAATAAAACCACAAACAGGAAATATGAACTGCTCACAAGGTTATTTCAACAGTTGCAAGGAAACTATGTTGGCTAACAAGGTTAATTTCGGGAAATGCTAAATATAGTCATCGTTGGAAGCGATATCGCTGTTACCACTAGATGTATTGTTGCCAGCTCTACTTTCAACAGATTCTTTAAATCGAACCGATTCCAATAAGACTTAAGAATATAAATTTTTTATTGTACACATGTACATCTGTTAAATTTGGATTCTGCTTACCTAGACGAGCGATATGACACCAAACACGTAGGACTTTAATGCATAAATAACAAATTACTTGTACGCATGTGTTAGTCGCCATGTTTAAATGGCGACTCCTCGTTTGCTTAATACAGGTTAGTTGGCTTTTGATTACGTCATCTCTATTCAGACACTTGTACGTAGCATGCAAGCCTTCAATATAAACACGTACCAATTCAATCTCTTAATCCATTATTAACATCATAGGTTCAGAGGGGTCCGCTTGTAGATAGCTTGCTATCTCTACGCCCCTCAACGTTGGTTGGTTGGTTGGGTGGTTGGTTAGTTGGTTGGTTGCACTTTTCATAGAAATGATTGGATATCCAACAAGCCAAATTTAATATTAAATCTTTACAGACATATGTACCAGATATCAAGCTGTTTTCAGCTTGACTTCCACCAAAGTTCACCAAGTATGTAGCGGTTGTAGGTGTTAGTTGAGATGTTGCTTCCAGCACATCTAGGGGGCCGGAATTCCGGCCCCCTAGATGTGACTCTAAGTGGACACCTTCGGTTGAAATATTAAGGGTATCGGTATTGATTGGTACATAGACTGTTTCTTTAGCTGACCGTTGTAATAGACAATCAACTCTTTAGTTTTCTTATTTTCCAGCCAATGTCTGAATCTTTTCTCACCATTTTTACACAGCTTAGTCGCATTAAAATAACCAGTGTTCTTATCGATAATTAGTTGAAAGTCTCCAAATAAACCATACCATACCATACCATCTATACCTACTACACAAGAGAGTGTGTGTTGGTTTTAGGTGTTAACACAGCTTGTTCTGGCTTACTTAAATATTATATTTCTTCTGTTCAACAAGACGATTATTTTGATGTGTCACACATGTATGTAGCTCTAAGAATAGCTATACCGGAAGTGTCTACCGGAAGTAACATTTTTATTGAATATGCTTATAGAGTTTGCTTTGCTGAACAGCGTGTATGTATTGGTTCTATCGTACATCTCACGGATCTTCCGAGATAAGGGTTTGAAGTTTTTTATCTCATTTTTCTTGTAGACCTTGTTACGAAACATACATTTTTGAAGTCGGTTCCTTTCTATCACTTTCCGTTGAAAAGATACAAGGATTTAAAGTTTAGACCGGAAGTGGCCATTTTATTGTATATTCCAATTTGATTTGGCCTCCTTAACACCGTGCATATATTGGTTCTCTCGTACATCTCACGGATCTTCCGCGATAAGGGTTTAAAGTTTTTTATCTCAGTTTCTTGTAGAGCTTGTTATGAAACGATATATTTTTGAAGTCGGTTCCTTTCTATCACTTTCCGTTGAAAAGATATAAGGATTTAAAGTTTAGACCGGAAGTGGCCATTTTATTGTATATTCCAATTTGATTTGACCTCCTTAACACCGTGCATGTGTTGGTTCTATCGTACATCTCACGGATCTTCCGCGATAAGGGTTTAAAGTTTTTTATCTCAGTTTCTTGTAGAGCTTGTTAGGAAACATACATTTTTGAAGTCGGTTCCTTTCTATCACTTTCCGTTGAAAAGATACAAGGATTTAAAGTTTAGACCGGAAGTGGCCATTTTATTGTATATTCCAATTTGATTTGGCCTCCTTAACACCGTGCATGTATTGGTTCTCTCGTACATCTCACGGATCTTTCGCGATAAGGGTTTAAAGTTTTTTATCTCAGTTTCTTGTAGAGCTTGTTATGAAACGATATATTTTTGAAGTCGGTTCCTTTCTATCACTTTCCGTTGAAAAGATACAAGGATTTAAAGTTTAGACCGGAAGTGGCCATTTTATTGTATATTCCAATTTGATTTGACCTCCTTAACACCGTGCATGTATTGGTTCTATCGTACATCTCACGGATCTTCCGCGATAAGGGTTTAAAGTTTTTTATCTCAGTTTCTTGTAGAGCTTGTTAGGAAACGATATATTTTTAAAGTCAGTTCATTTCTATCACTTTCCGTTGAAAAGATATAACGATTTAAAGTTTAGACCGGAAGTGGCCATTTTATTGTATATTCCAATTTGATTTGGCCTCCTTAACACCGTGCATGTATTGGTTCTATCGTACATCTCACGGATCTTCCGCGATAAGGGTTTAAAGTTTTTTATCTTATTTTAGTCGCCATTTTTTAATTCTGCTTATTAAACATATTAATTATTATGTCTTATGTCTAATAACAAAAGCTTTATGAATGGTTTGTTTTAATGGGGGGCGTAACTTTAAATCATAGAGTCTTCGACCAATACCATTATTCTCGCTTATCAACCTCACTCTCATTTGTCGGCTCTAAAGGTTGGGGTGACGTATCTTTAAATATTGGAGTCTTCAACCATCTTTATCAGCGCACCATCTTTAAGAACGAAAGCCGCCATTTAATGTCAGGGATGTCAGCTTAAGGTATCACAGGTTAGACCGCCATCTTTCTCCCGCCATATTCCGCCATTTTGGTTCCTCCGTTTTGGTTCCGCCTCTAATATTAATTATTATTTTGTAAATCATCCATTTGTCTAATAATAACAAAAACTTTAATTATGTTACATGTATGGTTTGTTTGTAATTAAAAGTCGTATATATATACCAGCCTAAAACAATAAATTAACAAGCGTCTGCTTAGCTCAACGGGTAGCATCGTTGCCTCCCATCTGAATGCCCCGGGTTCGAAACTCACCTGCTCCAAATGGTTTTTTTCAAAATATAATAATTTGAAGTAATAGGTTAGACACTTATGTGACTGTCTGGCCCAAGTCGTGTGACGTCAAAGTTTCCTAGACAGGTCAATGACCTTAGAATACAGGTTACATAACAAGGCTAAATGTAAATGTGACTGTCTGGCCCAAGTCCGCCATCTTGGACGCCATCTTGGGGGCGTGGCTGGACGCCATCTTGGGGGCGTGGCTGGACGCCATCTTGGGGGCGTGGCTGGACGCCATCTTGGGGGCGTGGACACAAGGGGTGGGGCTAGGGGTGGGGCTAGGGGAGGGGGGTACCCCCACTCCTACCCCCACTACCTGTGACGTCACTGTCTGTCCAAAGTGTCCCAATACCTACTCTTATCGTGTGTACATTTTTACCAAAAAATTTACACAACAACTGAATGTATTCCAAGTGCTACCTTTAGGGTCAAGGAGTCGCGGGCCAAAGGACTCCAGGGGGCAAGCTGAGGAAGTGGAAACAACAACATAAACTTTCGATGAAGCTTTCCCGAAGACCGTTATGCGCGGTGAAGTGCCGCATCCTGCATCAGGTGGTCCTGATGACGGATCTAGACAAGAAGGTAGAAGTAAACTCCCCCAATCTACGGTGTCACGTGACCCGTGCCTAGGGATGGATGGCACCAGGGTGATGGTGTCGTGAACGGAACCTCTGGAGTACCGGGCAACCCTCCAGAGTAACCCGCCTCGCACCACACAGGGGGTTCTGATGGTGTGGACAGTATTTCCCCCATTCTCGTGGGAACAACATGAAGATTATAAACATATATGGAACCAAAACCAATGAGGCTCGAGGAGTGGCTCCGGCTACAGACTCGTGCCTTGAGTCTGTTCCGGAAACGGAGACGAGCCAGAGGGCGGCAGCGTTTGCGGACTCTGGAGGTCTCACGACCGACGGAGATACGGGGGATCGGGGGGTATCTTCGGCCACAGAGTTGTCCCCGACACCCAAGCTGGAGGCTGAGTCCCACCGAAGGGCGGCGAGGTCCGCGGACTCTGGGGGCCCCTCCACCAGTGAGGACCCTACTGTAGGGGGTAGAGGGACTGCCCTGGCAGTCCAAGTGTCTTTCCGGGGTGCAAAGAAAGAAGCGTCGGAGGGCGCAGAAAATGGCGACCGGGACGTGGACGGTCGAGAAACCTGTAAAGGTGCAAGAGGGGAGTGCGAGTCAGAAGAGGACGCGCTGGAACTCTAGCACGCCTACTACAGACAGACGTCCAAAAAGAGCCAGGACACCTGTAAAGGCGCAAGAGGAGAGTGCGAGTCAGAAGGCGCCGCGCTCTGGCTCTAGCACGCCTACTACAGACAGACGTCCCAAAAGGAGCAAGGCCGGAACACCAGCGCAGACTGGCTCGTATAGGGATGCTGCTGTGGGCCTCGGGATGGCGGTGATTGACAGACGCCATCCTGAGGTCACACTGGACCAGGGGAAGGCGGACCTGATCCAGGCTGCGGTGGTAGCTGCGGTGGACTCTCTTCAGGAAGGGGAGAGCCCGCCTCAGTTCCACCGGGCGCTCCTGGCCGGGGGGCATCCTCTGGATAACCTGTGCCGGTGCGCAGTCGCGGGACTGGCTGCGGTAAACGATCGGGGGCCTCGGTCAGATTTGGGAGGGGGTGGACTTGACAGCCGTCGAGCCCAAGGAACTCCCAAAGAGACGCAAGGCCCTCGTACGGATCCCTGACACCGTCCCGCAGGAGACGGTGATCAGTAGACTGAAGATCTAGAACCCTGAACTGGGGACACAACACTGGTCGGTTCTAAGCAGGACGGCATGTTTATTTTTAGTAAATGTTCTTAAAAAAAATTCACTAATGAGGAAATCCCGACTTTTGAATTTTGAAAAGATTTCTTCAAGTGACCGCTGTTGCAATTTTTAGATGTATATATATATATATATATATATATATATATATATATATATATATATATATATATATATATATATATATATGTTGTGCTGAGAATTGCAAAGGCCATATAAAGTTATAAAAACAAAAATGAAAACCCTTACGGAAACTACTATGATAATGTTAAATTCTGATTATTGATTAAAAAATTGGGTGACCAGATTAGTAATGGGGGGTAGTAGTAGTACCACTGGTCAGTAGTAAGTAAAATACTTACGGTTTACACGTAATGCATATGGGTTATCTGTATATTGTATACATATCCACATCGTTCGACATATTTTACTGTATACTAAAACAGAAAACAAAATAATAACATTAAAATACAAGCACATTCACTATTATTGTTAGTCAGTGTTATTTGGAGAAGCAATGAAAGATATATAGCCATAATTTGTTGAAATGATCAATAATTATAATTCTTAGAAAGTATAACTAGCAATTTGGAAAATATCTCAGTTAAAGTGAAATTAAAAGAGCCAAAATTCTATATGTAGATAGATTGAAATATTAAGCATGAAATACATACCAAAGAATTATGTTCTAAATCAATTACCTGAAGGTAATGAACAAAACAAACCCCTGTATGATGTTTTCAATATGTAAATTTAGTTTTATTTATGTGAACAATGAACTGAAATGTACCCATATATGTGTCTGTGTTTATAAAAACAATGAACTGGAAGTTACTAAAAATAGTGTTAAGTGTTGTGGAACTTTTAGATCAAGATTACAGCATAAAATGAATTAATATTAGAAAATTATTGTTGGTTATGTTATGTAGAAATAAGGTTAGGTCAGATGTCAATTTTAAGAATAGAATATTCAACTTACTCGACGGTTCCAAGGAGAATATCTGTCAAACATGTATTAATTAATTGGAAGAGAGAATGCTCTGATCAGACAGGAAACACCAAATGTTAGATGAATTTGGGCAACATTTCCGCTTTTGTTAGGATTTTGTTGTTGGTTGTTGATGAAATTGAGATGCCAGAGAGCGTCATTCTTGCTTCCCATTTTAAATATAAATGTTTTAAAGTATAAATTGTGCACGGAAAATTCAATTTGCCGCTAAAACAAAGAAGAGACGTTACATCAAGTTTTTAACGTAAGAAAGTACGAGATAAGCAGTAAATATATGAAGAATACTTACATTTGAGGATACCCACTACCATTAGCGAGGAAGCCAAGGTTAGAGATTTATTTTGTTTAATGTATATCAGCTCAACAAGACAAATATTTCAATAAAAAGACAGCCCATTCTGTCAAATATCATTTTAAGCAAATGTGTTTATGGAAAATTAAGATTTCAATGCATAAAATAGAAATCTTATAGGATAATTTAACCATAGTTCAACATTGCGAATACAGAGGGAGTGCAGGTCAAGGATCCATATTTTATTAATCAGAACATTTGAATGACAGCCGAAAATTCGGGTACTAAGATTAATCATTGTAAATTGATAATATAAGTTTGATAAATTATAACGACGGATCCGTTTAGATTTTAAATTTGAAATTGTGCCAATAAAATTTGTTTACGAATTTTGAAACATAATTCTTTGAAACAAAATAAGATAAAATAAGGTTACTATAAATATTTGCAGGCTATATTTTTTCCCTATTTTAGCAGAACTCACCACTGAGATAGCGTAAGTATATTAAAATATTTGAATACAATTTATTTGACATATATATATATATATATATATATATATATATATATATATATATATATATATATATATATATATATATATATATATATATATATATATATATATACATAGTAGAAGGATAGGCAACCCAAATAACCCTGAGATAACTTAAGTCACAAATAATACAAGAGTCATAAAACATTTTATTCAGATAAAGTTTCACATTATAAAATATACAGAGTCACCCATAACACATGGTGTAATATCATTATCCATTTTAAATATCATTTTTCCATATAAAATAATAGTAAATATAAAATTAAAGCCAAGTCAAGCCAATAATAGTATAATATATATATATATATATATATATATATATATATATATATATATATATATATATATATATATATATATATATATATATATATATATATATTGTGTGTGTGTGTATCACACCGGTAACTCAAAAAATAATGGGCCGAATTTGATTAAATTTGGTAAATATCTTCCTTTTGCAAGTGGCTTGGATAAGTTCGTTAACCAGGAAAATCTTTATTTTAATTAGACAGTCGGATTCCCCGTACGTGCCAGTTCTGAGTTGACTTTTAATGCATCTAGTTTCGACCACGGTAATTATAATGCAAGTTTGAAAAGAAATTCGAAACGCAGCAAGTGCGTTATGGTAACTAACTTTATTAAAATCTGCTCAGGCCAAATAGATTAAGCCATGGTTTGTTTTAATTAGACAGACGGATTCCCCCGGTCCGTGCAAGTTCTGAGCTGACCTTTAATGTATCCAATTTCGACCACGTAATTATAATGCATGTTTGCAAGAAAAGAAATTCGGGACGCAGCAAGTGCGTTATGGTAGCGAATTTTTAATAAATGCTTCAAATTTGAATAGCTCAATTTGCTATTACCTAGAAGGTTCGTTAGAGAGGAAACTAGTTTTTTCGGGAACATTTTAAGTTTATTTTCGAAACATTTTTGTGGCTAATGACAATTCTGTCGAGGCCATACCACCACCAAAACATTTTTGTACATCTTCAAACATAAAGTTATGTTGATGATATATGGTACATTGTTTCTACTGTATAGGTCATACTGGTAACCAAATTTAATGCCTGTTTTCTTTAAAAAACAGATATTTGCTCTTTAAAACATTTAAATGAAAATTCACTACCTTAACGCACTTGCTGCGTACAGACTTTTAAGTTATATATATATATATATATATATATATATATATATATATATATATATATATATATATATATATATATATATATATAGGGAAATTTATATTTGATTAATGTTCTAGTTTATGGTCGACCTTTTAAAGTACTCACGTTGCTTGGCGACAATTGCGGTAATAATATGTAGTAGGCTATAATTGTTTATATTTATATTTTTATAAGTTTTTGTGTGACTTTTCAGAGCATATATATTGTAAGGGTCACGTTTTTTTTAAAATATATTGAATAATATCGAACGCAACCCTTCGATGACACAAGGTTACAACCCTCTTAGTAAACAATAGAAGTAACCTATTATAATAATAACAATCGACTAACGGTCACATAATATAATTACATAGCTCAACAATCAATCACCAGTCGATATATTACTTAGCAGTTGTGTTATCTACTTACGAGTAATCATGCAAAAGGCAAAAGGTTTATTACTTGTCAGAATGATGGGGAAGCCTTAATGTGCGGGCGTAATGAGTCGAGCGAGCGGGTTGTAACGGTATAAATTGGATAGCTAAACATCTAAGCTAATTTGGACGTAATGGTGGTTCCTCCCCTGCGTTGTAAAAAGAATTATTGGCGACAACTGTGGTTAATTCTTCTGGATATCCCTCGTATAATGAATCGAATTTAGATCTTTCGTAAATTATTTATATTTGTATTACCCCTGGTATATCGGGCCGGCTTACACGCTTGCGTGGCCGTGGCCGTAGTTCGGAAAGGGTCCGCATGTTGAAGAGGATAGATGGTTGGAGACGTATGTGATGCGAGAGAGAGCGAAGGGTGTAGCAGCACCTGTGTTTTCAAGTCGGAGATATGAATGCGCTGAAAGTTTCGAGGGAGAGATTTCGTTGGTAATTTGTGGAGTTAACACGTGGTTCCGTCTGAGGAGCAAGTTTTGGATATTAAGTATCCTCCCTTGTGGGTTTTGTTGCTCTCAGAATTTAATCTGCAGTCTTTCTGGTGATGTCGTAATGTACGGATTTAGTGCCGAAGGCTGTGGAGAGACCCGTTTAGGGGATTTAAGGACCACATTTATCGTATCCCGTTGTGGAATTTCGTTTCCCTCTCTGGAGGTAAGAAATCATCCTCTCTCTTAACTGTAACACCTTTAGCATCCCGTTACTTGTTGTTTTTAGGGACCTTGTATCGGCTGGAGCATACCTTGTACCGGCGAGATTCTCCTTGTGTAGGATATACCTTGTATCGGCTGGATTTTCCAAGTACCGACTAGAGTAGTTTTTGTACCGACTGGAAGAATTCCAAGTATCGGCTGGATTTCTCGTACCGATGAAGTCTTTGTGTAGGGCGATTTTTGTGTGCCGAATAGCCTTGTGGTAGGCAGACATTATTGTATGGGGCGATATCTTTGGTAAATTCCCGTACCGTAAATTTGGAGTGGAAAAGTCTCACATGGATGAGCGAATTTTTATATACCGAACAAGATATATGGCTATCGAATTAAATGGAGGAAGGAATTAGGATTTCAGTAAGAAGGTCTTCCCTATCGTTGTCGCATTGCCGTACCGTTCTTGCATCATTCCCGTGGTTGCAGTCCCGTATCCCGAGAGGCCTTGGTTTGGTTTGGAAATTGATGGTAATTAGACGGCCTAGAAGTCCAGGAATTTAAGTAAGAATTTTCCGTTTTGTGATAACGTATAAAGTGATAAGAGACAATCTTGATAAGGTACATTTTTAAATATTCATCTGTGTTAAGTTTAATAAAATCAAACCGAATTTATTTATTTTAACTTCACTAAATATGGTATAGATTTTTATAAGACCACTATTAATATAATTGCTTCACTTTTGAGAGTACCATTAGTTATCATTTACTGTTAGCATTAGACCAGCCTATTGATTATTCTTTGGGACCTGATCTTTAATCAAGCCACTTACCGTACTTATCATGTAATTAAGTAATAATTGGGGAAAATAATTTGTGAGCTTTGCGTGCACGAAAAGTGGAATTTTCCGTAGAACAACTATATTTGTAGTACCTTCATAAATATTCAGTAAAGATCTTGAGTATTTGGTAGTAAGCCATTTTTGTGATATCATAGAGACTTTATATTTATTTTATTTATTATTTTAGATCAGAATTTTAAAACAACTTTTAATAGATTTTTGTATGCCAAAGAAGCGTAATAAAAGCCCTTATTTTATCATATTTTAGATGTTTTGGTTTTGTGTGGTTGTGTTTTCTTTTCAGGACTGTTGAGAGATTAGATCATTGCCGTTATCGTTATTTGTGGGTCTATGAGACCATACCGTTCCGAATTTTAGTTGGTGTTATCGTAATTACATCTCCCTTGTAGCTTCCTGTGCTCGATTGTGGTTGGCTATAGTTGCCAGTGTGATCCAAGAGTTCTTGGTTGTGTTGGATCTGGGCAAGGAAGCAGATTAGTAAACATCTTATTAGAATATCCGGGAGTAGAGGTTAAACAATCAAGTGGCGCCCCTAATTAACATCTTATTTTAACCCACGCCCATCTCCACTGTATAAAAGCTGGCGGCCCTCTAACTTCCCGGTAACTTAGCTTATGCCAATGACAAATTAGATTTGTTGATAGGTCATGAATTATTTGAGCATTTGTCATCTGGTATAAAAGGAAGCGCGGCGGCGTCATAGGGTGCCAAATGTGTCCAGTAACAACATCACTAACCTGTAATTAAAAATATACCTGAACACACCGTTGCCAGCTAAAGCACTACCTAACATATATACGAGGAGCATTCAATTATTAGTTTATCAATCATTTACCAATTACACGCTCCACCGAGCGACTCATAATCAATAATTATTTATACTCAGAGCTCCACTGAGCAACCTAACATTAAGAGCAGTTTCCACATAATGCTCCACTGAGCAACTTCAACATCAATGACTATTTACACTCAAAGCTCCTTTGAGCAAGCTAACTTTAAGACAGTTTCGACATAACGCTCCACTGAGCAACATCAACACAAACAGCAGTTCCTACCCCATGCTCCACTGAGCAACATTATAAACTCTTAACAACGCACATCAGTGCCTCAGAACTGCTTCTCAACAATGTCTCTAAGTGCTCAAATCATAGCTAATCAAACAATAATTACTCAAATAGTTACTCACAGGATAGTTACTCAAATAATAATTACTCAAACAATAATTACTCAAACATTGGTTATTCAAATAATAGTTTCTAAAATAATAGTTTAGCCTGTGTGTTTGTTTGGGTGCTGTACCCGAACACTAGGTCCGTGCCGGCTTCCAGGTGTGCAATGAGGCACAGTTCAATACCTCACCTAGAGTGCTCGTATTGACAGAGTTGAATACCGAGATGTGCAATGGACACAATGGACTAGCTCAACACTGTACCCTTCTCCGAGTACCCCAACTCCCCCACTGGGACTGGCCGTGCAATGAGACCAACGGGTTAACTGGCCACAGTGTCTCGGACAAGCTACCAGATCGACAAATACAACAACGGTTCACACACATGAATACTGAGAAAGTGCAATGGACACAAAGGGCGAACACAGGAATGTGCCCTTCTCCAATATCCACCGCATCGCCACGGGCCGGGCGGGTGCAATGGATACTGCTGTACCCCCACCATAATGTGACGATGCCACAAAAATCCACCGTGTTGTGGTTACGTAACCTGGGTATAAACCCAAACGCATCTACCAGTATGACGCCCTACTGGGTGAGCAAACAGCGAAGGTGTCCCTGACACCTTCCAAACTATCATCAATTTACTTTCAAACAGACTCTACTTTATTTACTATAAACAAACTGACACAATTCAACTCTTACTTAATTTATGAATATTGACTTAACCTCGTATAAGTAACAGCCCTCATGTAAACTTGGCTAATACCTAAATTATTTCATAAATCCCCTTTATTTGAATATGATAATTACTTCTCAATTTATAACTTACCCTCGTATAAATTATAAACGTAATATAACTTAGCTATTTCTCAAATTATTTCCTAAAGCTCCTTTATATCAATATGAATATGATAATTACTTCTCAATTTATAACTTATCTTCGTATAAATAATAAACTGACTTTGAACTCTAGCCACAATTTATTTTCATATGAACTAGTTATTAAATGAATTCCTAAAACCATCCTCAATCTATTACTTATTGAAATTATTTTTTAATGTATAACTTAAACAAATAAGAACAGGTGCAATAAACGAACGAGCCATGCTCAATGAGATGAACTCATCTGAATAAATGTATATATACCGTGCACTGTAAACTTCACTAATATCGAGCATATTTTAATGCAGCTCGGGTCATGGTTCACATACAAATGTGGAGGTATGCTTTACTTCAAACTAGTCCTCAAGTTTACAGATAAAGACGGTGTGAATAATGTGAGGCCCTTGAATCTAAGAGATGTGGTATTAAGACGCTATCTGAACTACACTGCAACCCCACAGCATGTGTTTCGTTCCGTAAACAATTTTTAAGCGCGTCTGGCTCAACTAACACTTTAGTTTCAATGGGAGCACATATGCAAAACTTAACGTGAAACTTGGTCACATATTGCCGTGTCTATTTAATACCTACAGAGAATTTTCATGATAAAATAGCCTTATGAGCAGGGTGAGAAAATACATTCCTTACATTATATATATATATATATATATATATATATATATATATATATATATATATATATATATATATATATATATATATATATATATCTTGTGTGTGTATGTGAAGCATGGTGCATTTCTATTATAAAGCTCAATATATCCGTAATTATACAAGACACGAAACAAAATTATGTAGGTTAATTAGAGAGTGTGTTGAGCTGCATAAAATTATTATGAAAATCGCAGGCTGGCCTATAAATCGTGGTGACACAAACGTATCTTTTTTTAATGGAGCACCTTTTATGTTATGTAATTTTTGCATTTGCCATCGAATTATAATGCATGATTGTAAGGAAAAAAGAAAAAAGAAAATTTATTACCATAACACACTTGCTGCGTCCAGATTTTTTGCATATTGTTTTCTGTATACTTAGTTTTTAATTCTCTCTAATATACCATCCAGTACACCATCCATCGTTTGTAGTTCTACCACAGCATACTAAACTTATGCTGTGGTTCTACTGAAAACTTTCTAACATATCACACTTGCTGTTTCAGAAGTTATATAAGGTTGTCTGGAATCACCAAATAATAAGTAGTATACAGAGCCTAATCTCAGAAATCTTAAAGAGTCTTCAGTTTAATCCTCAACTAATAAATGTAACTGTCCAGTGCAGCATTGTTAAAATAAATATCCACATTTTCGTCACATGAATTAACGTATAAATCAGCTACTTGATATGCACCACTTGAAACAAAAACGCTACGTAACCTTAATCTCAAATTGTTATTTCCGATCGCACAGACGGAAATCCCATTAATTGCAAAAAGGTGTGTAAGGTCATAATACACCTTACTATTAGAGCATAAATTAGCGTATCATGCATGCAAACTTATTCTTGATTGTCATAACTCTTGCATGTCCTCAGTAGCATTTAGTTTGTCCTCAAACCATTACCATTTGTTATCCAGAAATACTAACAATAAACAAATAACTTAAAGCAACCGATCTAGCATGATTTTGCAAATCTAATAAGTTTAAAAAGTTTGGGATAATGACTAAATTTTTTACTGAATTTTCGTAGAACAAACTCACTGGTGAGGAGACCACGACTTTTGAATTTTAAAAAAAATTCTTTAAATGAGCCCAAGCTAGACCACCTAGAGCACATATCCGGGGTTAGTTTCAATATATATACAGGGTGTGGCGCCAAGACCTTTAGTTAGCCGTTTATAAATAACTACTTCGATTTGAAATTTAAAAATTTACACACGTACGACCGAGATAAATTCCAGTTCAGTGAAAATAGCTTACGTTTATGTCAAACTTCCGGTTTAACCGGAAGTGACCATCAACTTGCTTATTTTAAATACAACATGGTAATTTTCATTATATTTTCGAACTCTACATTGAATTTGAGATCAATTATTACTAATACACCATATGTCAAAAATCAACCCATTTTGAAATTTTTCGATTTTTTTGAAAATTCTCGCGAAAACCAAGGAGGATGTAGCACGCTCTCTCTCTGTGGAAATACAACTGAGAAGACTCCGTTTTTGTACAGATTACCCTCAGATTGGCACATAAACAACACGTTTGATAGCGTTTCTTTTAAGTATACAGGGTGATGAGAATTAGCTGTGCTATTTGGAAAAATTGAAATCACAATTACTCGCTTATTTGAAATAGAACACCCTATATTTTATAAGCTATTTCGGTTCGCTCCGGTTTCCCTTTCAACTTGTATTAGCATTTCCTATACATAAATTCCACCGTTCCCCGAATATTTCAATTTTATTGGATTCACTTAATTCAAATTGTCACAATAGATTTAAAGCAGGCTTTGGAACTTGATAATATGCCTGTTGACGTCTTCATGTCAAGTCCCACCCCTTACAAATGAGAACATAATATTTGTTGGGCCTTCTCGCGTAAAAAAAGAGAACACTTTGTATTTGCATCCAAATCGCTGCATTTCCCTTGTTTTAGTTCTGTAAAATCAATGTGTTGTTAACTAACTTGTAAAACCAAAATACAACTAAACAATATAGGTAGTTATTCATTATAAATCAGTACAGAATTCAACTTATAATGTTTTGGTTCGTAGCCTTTCTGATTTGTCTCGAATTCAGTGAATTGAAGGCATGTAAAACTCTACCTACCATGTCTTCTTTTGTGGTGGCAGGTTCGTGGTAAACTTTATTTTTGATGTAGCCCCAGATGCTTGCATCCAGAGGTGTTAAGTCAGGGGACCGTGGTGGCCATCTATGTGGGCCGTTATTAGCAATCCACCTGTCTTCAAAATGTTGTTGCAAAAAATCATGAGCTAAATGGAAACTGTGGGGCGGTGCTCCGTCTTGCTGATACCAGCTTGTTCTAGTTTCTTCTAAACTTAATGTGTTGAGAGAAACTAGAATCACTTCGTGCAAAATATCATTATAACTCATAGAAGTGAGATTTTCATCGTATATCTTAATCCCAAAAATCTTACCGTTCTTAATTGCACAAAACACATTGAATGGCCACCTGTCTTGGAAATAGTTGATCCTGGTAACATGGAGATTCTCATCTGACCAGAAGTGACTATTGTGGCGATTGTGCATGTCATTTTTGGAAAACTTCGCCTCATCGCACCAAATTGCAGAAATTCTCATCTTTTTGTGTTTTCAATAGGATCCATTCACAGAACTCAATACATCTAGGAAGATCGTTTGGTTGCAAACCATGTATCAGGTGGTAAGAGAAGGGTCTCCAATGATGCTTTTTCAAAATTATGTGAATCGTTCTCGCTGACAGGCGTAATTCTTTTTCGCAATCCCTGATAGATGCCTTGGGATCAGCATCAAAAAATGCCAATACGTTCACTTCGTTTACCTCGTTATCGACGAGTGGCTTACGCTTCAGTACTTTTGGGCCAAAACTTCCATGCTTTGAACAATTTTGCAGCAACCTCTTTATCATGTCGTGACTGGGTTTCGGTTTATTCGGGTACTTTTCTGCAAATGCACGACATGTTCAACCCACAATTCGTTGACACTCACCATAAATAATTAGAAGCTCCAAAAAATCGTCGTTTGTGTACTGCAAATTTGCCATTTTTGCACCGCGTTGCCTGATAGTATCTCGATTTTTATGACAATAAGCTTCGCTTGACGCTCTTTTGACATGTAGACGTCAACAAGCATATTATCACGTTCCAAAGCCTACTTTAAATCTATTGTGACAATTTGAATCAGGTGAATCCAATAAAATTGAAATATTCGGGAAACGGTGGAATTTAGGTATAGGGAATGCTAATACACGTTGAAAGGGAAACCATATTCGAACCGAAATAGCTCATAAAATATAGGGTGTTCTATTTTAAATAGGCGAGTAATTGTGATTTCAATTTTATCAAATGGCACAGCTAATTCTCATCACCCTGTATACTTAAAAAAACGCTATCAAACTTGTCGTTTAGGTGCCAATTTGATGGTAATCTGTAAAAAAAAACTGAGTCTTATCAGTTGTATTTTCACACAGAGAGAGAGTGCAACGTTCACCTTGGTTTTCGCGAGAATTTTCAAAAAAATCGAAAAATTTCGAAAACGTTTGATTTTTGACATATGGTGTATTTGTAATAATCTATCTCAAATTCAATGTAGAATTCGAAAATATAATGAAAATTACCATGTTGTATTTAAAATAAGCAAGTTGATGGTCACTTCCGGTTAAATCGGAAGTTTGACATAAAGTAAACTATTTTCACTGAACTTGAATTCATCTCGATCGTATGTGAGTAAATTTTCAAATTTCAAATCGGAGTAGTTATTGAGAAACGGCTAACTAAAAATCTTGGCGCCACATCCTGTATATATATATATATATATATATATATATATATATATATATATATATATATATATATATATATATATATATATATATATATATATATATATATAAGGTAATAATAAAACGTTGTAAGGCTAGATGTATTCTCACCACAATTAGAACCGTAGACCGGTTTCGCTCTAATTAGAGCTCGTCAGTACGGCATACTAATTGCAGCGATAATACACCTATAAAGTAATATGTCTATGGTAGGCAGCCTCGCAAAACTAAGTGATATATAATACAAGCTTTTTACACGTGTCGCCATCTCGTTGCGGAACCAAGTAGTATGTCGTCACGGCAGCTCCAAATAAGACATAATGTTAGAAAACAGAGACTGTGTACAACCAACTAACAATTTAGTAAATTGTCAGACCTGGCCCATTTCTTCCCCAATATAGGGACAAAGTATGCAAGGCTAGATGTATTCTCACCACAATTAGAACCGTAGACCGGTTTCGCTCTAATTAGAGCTCGTCAGTACGGCATACTAATTGCAGCAAAAATACACCTATAAAGTAATACGGCTATGGTAACCAGCCTCGCAAAGCAAGTGAGATGTAAGACAAGCTTTTTACATGTCTCGCCATCTCAGGCTGACAATTTACTAAATTGCTAGTTGGTTGTACACAGTCTCTATTTTTTAACATTCTGTGTTATGTGGAGCTTACGTGACAACATACTACTTTCTTCCGCAACGAGATGGCGACACGTGTAAAAAGCTTGTCTTACATCTCACTTAGTTTTACGAGGCTGGCTACCATAGCCGTATTACTTTATAGGTGTATTTTCGCTGCAATTAGTATGATGTACTGACGAGCTCTAATTAGAGCGAAACCGGTCTACGGTTCAAATTGTGGTGAGAATACATCTAGCCTTACATACTTTGTTCCAATATTGGGGAAGAAATGGGCCAGGGCTGACAATTTACTAAGGTGTTAGTTGGTTGTACACAGTCTCTATTTTTTAACATTCTGTGTTATGTGGAGCTGCCGTGACAACATACTACTTGATTCCCCAACGAGATGGCGACACGTGTAAAAAGCTTGTCTTACATCTCACTTAATAAAACGTTATTACTCAATTCATTGTTTGTTGTATATACTTATTATATCAAGTCATGCGCTTACCAACCGGCAGCATTTAATTTATGGATTTAAAGTGTGTTAAATTAAAATGTCATTTTTGGTCTCGTACAAAATTTACAATTTCTGCAAAAATATGGGTAGTTGAGAAAGATTTGCAGTTGGAAAAGTATTATGGAGAGATCAGTATTAATTGTAAATGGAGGTATCTGGTGAAACTTTAGAAGAACAAAATGGAAGAGAAAATACATTTTTTGGAATGTCAAAATTTTAAGGTTGTTGAATTTGGAGTGTTGTCAAGCAGTTTTGGATGAAACTATGTATATAAAATTATGTTAATATTCACCACAAATCTTAGACTTATTGAATAAACATGTATGATTTTAAGCAACAAAGGTAATAATAATATACCACCCGTAGAAAAAAATATATATATACACTGTGTCTATAAAGTAACGCATACATTCCGTAAATTCAAAAGTGTCTATTGTTGAGGAAAATTAAAAAACAGGTCGATTTTTATTGTCAAAAACTAACTTTTTGAAATAAAAAACTTCCCTCCATCGTCATGCCTTTTCCAAGGGCATCTAAATTACTCACTTTATTTTATTCATACAAAAAATGGCGTTTCTCTATATTTAAAAAAAATATATTACACCAAGGGGTAGCTACCCTTGGAAAAGGCATGACGATGGAGGGAAGATTTTTATATCAAAAAGTTAGTTTTTGATAATAAAAATCGACCTGTATTTTAATTTTCCTCAACAATGGACACTTTCGAGTTTATGGGATTTATGCGTTACTTTATAAACACAGTGTTTAATTAAAAATTAAATGCTGCTCGTTGGCAAGCGCATGACTTGGGAACGACTGGATGGATTTGGATAATTTTATTTAAAAAAATTAGTAATAATCTGAATAAGGTTTTTAGGGAAAGAAAATTTGGAAAAGTTGCCCGAAAAACTGGAATATCCGGGAAGAACTTAAAGTGTTTTCTCTCAGATTTATTTCGCTACGTGCGTAAATGTCGTTTGGTATATTGAA
Source organism: Tillus elongatus (assembly GCA_964006375.1). NCBI lineage: Eukaryota > Metazoa > Arthropoda > Insecta > Coleoptera > Cleridae > Tillus > Tillus elongatus. The sequence continues at coordinate 130,625,874 of OZ023262.1, forward strand.
ATTTGAACAGGATAACGTCTGTCGGGTTCGGTAGTAGGCAATATATACTTTTTAATATAGATTGATAATTACTTCATAATAAGAATAATTTTACTGTACATTATTATTCAATATGCAGTAGGAGTTATTAAAATAATTGATATAATAAGTATATACTTTAAAATAACACATTTAAGTGACTGGCATGCACGCTTGCACGTAGAAAAATAAATATCCCTTAAAGTGGACATTTAATTGCAGTGATAATTGCTACTCTAGTCTCCAAGCCTTATATAAACACAATATGCAGACGCGAGAAGACTATATTTTATGTATATGACGACATGTGTAAAAATCTTATCGCCTATATAGTTGTCTATTAAAGATTTCAAGCCTAAGTTGTATTAATGAAAACTAATTACGTTTTTTTATTGAAGCTCCACTTTTTTTCACGATATTTTTACCTCTTTTTTTTAAATCTAGACGCCATTTTAAACTTTAAGTAAGTTATCTTGCAAAACAAATTAATCGTTTAAATGTTTTTTAAAAATCTACGCTAAACGCCCAACCCTTGAACGCTTAGTGGGGATGTCGTGAGGTTTGCAGTTCTGTGGCGTAGGCTATGTTAATTTAAGGTTATGTATTCTATTACACGTACGCTAAGTTTTCGCTCCACTGCTTACTTATTATTTTATAATGCTTTTGTGGTGACGTGTAACTCCAGGTCAGCATCAATGTTTAAATTATATTCCACGTCTAGCCAACTTGTTTTGAATTATAGATGGCAATGAAATGAAGTGATCCTATATTTGAAGAAACGATGTTGCGGTGATATGGTGCAATAGAATCAGAATATGATTTTAATGGCAGTGACGAAGAAATTAAAGACAATATATCGCAGAAATCTGACGCCGAAAGTGAGATTGCTGCCTTGGACGATGAAGATGAGACTATAGATGCAACAAAATACAGGCTCTTCTGCCAAGATGAAGCTCTCATCCCCCTTCTCGTACTCAAACACTCACGGTAAATTTAGTGTTACGTATTCATGGCCTAAAAGACCAGCCAAAAATATCTCTACCGAATTGCAAGGTTGGAAATGGATAGTTTCTGGTAAAATAATAGGCAAGTTTTTTTTAAACCTAGATGCCATTTTAAACTTTAAGTAAGTTATCTTGCACAACAAATTAATCGTTTAAATGTTTTTTTTAAATCTAGGCTAAACGCCCAATCCTTGAACGCTTAGTGGGGTTATCGGTAACCCCAGACAATTAAAAACTTAGTCACTTTTTTGCGGTGAGGTTTGCAGTTCTGTCGCGCAAGCTATGTTAATCTAAGGTTATGTATTCTATTACACGTACGCTAAGTTTACGCTCCAGTGCTTACTTATTATTTTATAAACCTTTTGTGGTGAAGTGTAACTCTAGGTCAGCATCAATGTTTAAATTATATTCCATGTCTAGCCAACTTGTTTCGAATTATAGATGGCAGTGAAAGAAGTGATCCTAAATTTGAAGACACGGTGTTGCGGTGATATGGTGCAAATAATCAGAATATGATTTTAATGGTAGTGACGATGAAGTTAAAGATAATATATCGCAGTAATCTGACGCCGAAAGTGAGATTGCTGCTTTGGACGATGAAGATGAGACTGTAGATGCAACGGATCAAAATACAGGCTTTTCTATCAAGATGGACATTGATGGAGCTCTCATACCCCTTCTCGTACTCAAACACCCACGCGAAATTTAGTGTTACGTATTCATGACCTAAAAGACCAGGCAAAAAATATCTCTACCGAATTGCAAGGTTGGAAATTGATAGTTTCTGGTAAAATAATAGGCACGATTGTTTTGCACACTAATTATAATGAAAATTGTGGCTATGTTGGCGAGACTGATACAACTGAAATGGTTCCTCTTTTAGCAACAAAAATCACCAATGAGGTTATTTCGACTTTTGATTCGGAAAAATCTTCTTCAAATGACCGCGAAAATTGATATGGCACATGATGAGTCTAGGCCCAACCTTTTAAAAATTATTTATTTGTTTATTAAAAATATTGGTCTAGTTCGGTGCGTAAATACTTCGATTGTGCACAATGTTTTGGCGGCATATTGACTGGAGTTAATTTTATAGACTCCTCGCTATAACAAAATGCAACATGGTAATTCTTAATGTAACCTGCCTATACAGATTGTTACATTTCGAAAAACTTAAATTTCCTCGAAATTTTCGAATAGAACGTCCTGTATATTAGAACGTTATTAGATGCGCATTTTCATGGCTTTTTCAGCAATAACACATTTGATGACATTATTTTCAACGGTTTCTACGATATTAAAGGCTTAATTACGGAATTAGCCATTTTTATATAAATTCAAGTGAATACTTTACGTTAATATGCAACACCCTGTATTTTATATTATTTTCAAATAGTTTACGTGATATTCTTAATTCATACTGCATAAAAAACTAAAGTGTGTGGTGTAAAAAAGCAAAACATTTAATGCATATATTAACAAGGTTTAAATCAACAAGAACTACACTAAATAGAAATTCACAAAATAAACAACAAAAATTCAACGCAGCAAATGTTCAAGTTGGGAGCCATCATTATCGATACAAAATTATAATTTCTGTCTTAAATTGTTTTGCACCTTCAACAATGTTGCTTTGCGTACAGAATTGAAAGCCTCTGAAATCCTTGCGCGCATGTCCTCCTTGGTTGTTGGTGGAGTCGCATACAATTTACATTTAATGTCACCCCACAAAAAGAAATCTATTTTGGAAAGATCAGGAGATCTTGCTGGCCAAGGGGTTGGTCCACCTCGACCTATCCATCGTTCTTCAAAATTATGATTTTAAAATGCTCTAACAGCTCCTGTTGAACATGGAGGCGCTCCATCGTGTTGATACCACATTTCACCCCGGAGTTGTAGAGGAATTTCTTCTAACAGCTCTGGTAGATCATTATTCAAGAAATTTAGATAACGCTCACCAGTGTAAGTCCCATCGAAAAAATACGGTCCAATTAAATACAGACCCAAAATTCCAGCCCACACAATATGGACCACCTATGCTGATGATCCACTGGCCGCGAAAAAGGTGGATTTACTTCAGCATAATAATGCAAATTGTGCATGTTAATTCCTCCACAGTTTGAAAAATTTGCTTTATCTGTAAATAGCACTTTTGCAAGAAATCCTGGTTCCTGGTTGTCCTTCTGTAGAGCCGAAATACAAAAATTCAATCTTTGCTGCTTATCGCTTGCAGAGAGCTCTTGAACTTTTCTAACATGGTATGGTTGATATTTGCTTTCTTTAAAACATCTTGGACAGAAGTTTTACTCATATTTAAAATCGAAGATAATTGTCGCTGGCTGATATGTGGATTTTCAATGACTGAGGCTATGATGTTTACAGACGTACCTTCATTTAGATCAGTTTTGTTTCTTACGGGAGCCCGATACTGTACACTGCCGTATGCATCAAAACGAGCTTTCACTAGTCTAAATGCTTTCAACTGAGGTTGTGGTCGATTAGCGTATTTCTGCCTATAGATTATTTTTGCTAAGGCAAAATTTCCATCACTTTCAGCAATCACGTACAGCATTGTCATAAGTTCCTCAGTAAAAAACATGCCGATATCAAGAAAAAAGCGGGTAACTAAGAAAGCTACCTGTCAATAATTTAGTTAATTTTCTAAATGTCAAGTGGCGTTGTCAAAGCCACTCTTCGATTTTGAGGTAAGTTTCATAAATATTGCAAAATGATACATTTTGGTAATTAATGCTTTATGTCTTTGAAACCGTTGAAAATAATGTCATCAAATGTGTTATTGCTAAAAAGGCCATGAGAATGCGCTTCTAATAGAGTTCTAATATACAGGGCGTTCTATTTGAAAATATCGAGAAAATTTAAGTTTTTCGAATTTTAACACTCTGTATAGGCAGGTTACATTAAGAATTACCATGTCGCATTTTGTTATAGTGAGGAGTGTATAAAATTAACTCCAGTGAATATGCAGCCAAAACGTTGTGCACAATCGAAGTATTTACGCACCAAACTAGACCAATATTTTTAATAAACAAATGAATAACTCTGACACGGTTTGGCCTAGACCCATCATGTGGGGTATAAATTTGCTTGTCGCCATACTATATTTTTCAAAATGATATAAAATACAGGGTGTTCTATTTAAAAAAAGGTAAGCTTGGTATGCTACCCTGTATATATATATATATATATATATATATATATATATATATATATATATATATATATATATATATATATATATATATATATATATATATATAGATATATATATATATATATATATATATATATTTGTATGTGTCACACCGATAACTCAAAAAATAATGGGCTGATTTTGTTTAAATTTGGTGAGTGCGTTTCTTTTGCAACCGCCCAGGAAAATTGCAACAGTTTTTCCTAGGAAATTTTTGGTTTCCTTTCGGAAAAATTTGTGCATACAGGATTATATTATAAAACGTATACTATATACCAAAATTTAGATCTCTAAGTTAAAAGAAAAAAAAAGTTATAGACATTTAAAAAAAAATTGGGTACCAGTGATGACCAGAGAAACGCATAAAACTAAAATATTTTCTACGGATAACAAAATATATTGTATATTACGGGCCAGGATTAAGTTTTTTGGCGCAAAAAATAATTTCCAGAAATACCGGAAAAGTTACTTAGTTTTTCTTCTTAAAACGTCAAAGTCACAAGTTAGTCGTCCAGATTGTGCAACATTTAGACAAAGAACGTGAAACAAATACGAGTTATGTAGAAAAAATGTTGCAAGAAACGTGTTTTACAAAGCCTTAAGTTTCAGCTTCAACTGTCATTGTCAAATATAGTGTATTTTAAAAATTGATTGAATTCCCCAGTTAAATATCAATCACAAATTTTTCATATCATGTAGTCTGTCGTTTGCCATAATTGTGGCCAAGATTTTACGATTGTTAGTTCGGGTAGTAAGTTTTATGCCTGTTATTTATTTAGTTTGGTTGCCGTTGATGTATGGTTTATACCTGTTGTATGAATCAATCTACGCGTGACAGTTAACTACTATGTCTGTTAGGCAATGGACTTTAACCACTAAGTCGTTTCATCGCATGTCTTTGAGATTTTATTTTTAATTTGGAAAAAACTCTAAATAGTGTGTACCAAATTACTTAAAATTCACAACATACGTTTTACATCATTTCTAGTCACATGTAAAGCCTCATTCCAGATGTTCTGATACTTACAAAAATATAGCGTTTTAAAAATATCTTTGTATATTTTTGGGGGAAAAAATGTCTGTTATAGCTGATATACGAGCTCGTTCGCGGTCTTAATACAATGAAGATATGTGTCAAGTTTCGTTCAAATCAGTTTAGTATTTTTTGAGTTATCGCTCAGATGCATATATATATATATATATATATATATATATATATATATATATATATATATATATATATATATATATATATATATATATATATAAACATAAAGAGGACTCTTGTAGCTCTTATGAGATAACCGAGATAGCAATACATGCAGTACTAATCTAGGACACAGTGTATTACTGACCTATCCTGTATAGATACTTGTAAAAGAGTACGGAACCGTAATGTCACATTGTACTACTAAGACTGTTTTTAGTGAATAATTTGCTGCAATTCAGCAAGTACCTAATAATCTCATAACAAACGTAGAGTAATGTACTCTGAAATCTAGTAAACGAAATTTGTTAATAGTTATGTCTATTGTTAAAGATCATTGTCTCCTATTAGAAGCTTACGTTTATTTACATTATACAGTTTGTTACCTTGAGTCCTTGAAGTACAAATACAATAATGCGGTATGTTTACACTAATCGTATTTCATTATCTGGCCCCATCTAGAATAAACCGATTAACAGGTACGTATAAAAAATTAATGAAATGTTTGCTTTCAGGAAATTTACCTACACTATATGGATCTAGAGCTAGAAAAATTTGCGTTTTAAATGTGTGTCGTTATTACATATTAGGTGAATATTGATACTTATAGAATATATATAAATATATATATATATATATATATATATATATATATATATATATATATATATATATATATATATATATATATATATATATATATATTTGAGCCAAAGTAATAAATCAAAGGCCATAAGACGATAAGCATAGCGAATCGGCCACAGAAAAATATCTGATCTTATATGGGTATGTTGGTACTAATGAGATACGTTGATTCTGCAAGCTTAAGACCTTTATCTATTTTGGTTTTTTAATCAATTGAAAGAAAAAATGGAGAAAATATTTGTTTTTCCAAAAACAATTTAACCGATTTAAAACGTGATAAAGATATAAATAGTTCTGGACGCAGCAAGTGCGTTATGGTAGTGAATTTTCATTAAAATGTTTTTAATAGCAAATATGTGTTTTTTTTTTAAGAAAGCAGGCATCAAATTTGATTACCAGTATAACATATATAGAAAAAACAATGTGTCATGTTTCATCAAAATAACTTTATTGTTTGAAAACGTACAGAAATTTCCGAAAGTAGACTCAAAGTGTAACCGAAAAAATCCGTTTCTTGGTCAACCTGATAGGTTAATAGCAAATTAAGCTTTTCAAATATGAAGCAATTAATCAAAATTCGCTACCATAACGCACTTGCTGCGTCCAGAATTTCTTAACTTAAAAACATGCATTATATTTCGATGGAAAATGCAAAAACATAAGACGTTTTCGACTAAAAAAAAAAAAATATTTGTATCACCAACGACTTATGGGCCAGCCTGTTATTTTAGCAATAATTTTTTAAGATGTAGCTCAAGACACCATATAATTAATGTATACAATATTTTTTCATATCTTGTATAATAACGGATATATTGAGCTTTATTGATTTTTTACAAAAATTCGACAAAAATTATATACCATTAAACGATAAACTCTATAGCTAAGACTACTGCCAAGCATCAGAGAAAGGGTCTATTTGAAATGAATTTTCTGGAAATATTTTAGTAAAATAAAGGACAATGACGGTTGAAACTAAGAGTTCAGGGTTTGTAAAACATTCTTCTTGAGACATTTTCTTTCCATAGCCCCTATTAGATTCAAGTTCTTTGCCCAATGTTGCGAATTTTGACGTTTTAAATCGTCACTTTGACGTTTTGAGGAAAACCCCAATTTATTTTTCTTTAAATGCCATAACTTTTTTGTCTTTTGACCTACAGAGCTAAATTTTGGTAGATAGCTCACTTATAACGACATAACCCAGCGTACCAAATTTGGTTGCCCTTACTTTGTTAATTCCGGAGATATATTTTTTTTTAAAGAAAACTCCAAATTTTCCGGGAAAACCTGAGCCGATTTTCCTGACTAACGAACTTATCCAAGCCATTTGCAAAAGAAAGGTATTCACCAAATTTAATCACAATCGGACCATTATTTTTTGAGTTATCGGTGAGATACATACATACACACACACACACACACACACACACACACACACACATATATATATATATATATATATATATATATATATATATATATATATATATATATATATATATATATATATATATATATATATAAACATATAAAAATTTGAACTGACCCCGGATATGTATTCCGGGGGGCCTTACTAGCGCTCATTTGAAGAAATTTTTTCAAAATTCAAAAGTCGGGATCTCCTCATAAGTGAATTTTTTTAAAGAAAATTCACTAAAAGGCTATGGTCGGAAAAAATATCAGCTCATAATCTTTATAACAATTGTTAGCAACAGGCGATTTTTTTTTCGAAATTATTTTTTTCTTCATGATACCGTTCTATAACAATTTTAAAACTAATTTTTTTCATGTGTTTTTTTTTTTAGTAGAATGACCTCTCAAATTCTTACATTAATCAGAAAGGTACGCCATATTAAAAAAAAAGAAGCCTATTTTGAGATATGAAAATCGCTTTATTTCAATGTTTATACCTCTGAAACAACTAAACCGAAGCTTATTTTATTGATTTATAAGTGCAAATAACATTACATATTGAAAACAATAATGTGGAAACAATTAAAGAAAATAGAACATTCAAATATGTAAAAATTAAATAAAAACTGTATTAACAATTTTACTTAAAATATCCTTTTGCAGTTTAAAGCATCAATAAATATATTATTTATGAATATGTTGATTCAGTCAGAATCAATTTTCATTTTTTTACATAATAAAACTACTTTTTAATCTTCGTGAGTAATCTCTAATATTCGACGTTAGCTTCGTCAACAAAGGTTGTAATATTGTCTATTTTTTTATTTATTTTTATTTCAACAACACACCACGAAGGCTCACAGCGTAAATACTATCGTACCGTGAGTGTCGACAAGGAAGAAAGAGGCAACTTGTTAATTCTGGACTTGAAGGTTTGGAGGTTCGGGGGAGAAGGAAAAACAAGTGCCGGCAAGGAGTTCCACAACTTGGAAGTCCTCGGGACAAAAGCGCGGGCATAACAAGATTTTCTATGTCTGCTGACCTGGACAGTAAAAGGGTGTATTCGCTCTGTTCCCCTGGTAGATCTGTTGGGGGCAGCAGGTGGAGGAACTATGGAAGAAAGCTCCTCTGAGCAGTGCCCGTGCAGATATCTATAAAAGAGAGAGAAAGGTTACCAACGGCACATCGGTGGGCAAGGGATGGCAGCCTTTGGGTGAGGGTAGGGTCACCGATGAGACGTATAGCTCTCTTCTGAATGGAGTCCAGGATAGCGAGTGTAGAAGCGGCAGCAGCACTCCAGATGTGGGAGCAGTATTCGAGGTTTGGTCTTATTTGTGAAGTATATAAAGTATAGAGATTAGCTGGTGAAAAGTATTTGCCAGCCCGGAAGAGGAAACCTAATTTCTTTATTAAATAATGTCCATGTGCTAAATCGAAAATTATTGCATCAACGTGTGAACAAGCAATACTCATTCCATTTGCACGTTTACATCAATATATTGATATTCGGCTCCACCCAATCGTATTTGGTTTATGTTCAATAAAACATCTGTAAACCTTTCTACCGATATGACAAGATTATACTTGAGCGTTTAGTATATTGGTTTTACCTCTTAACAAACTAAATAGTTATATTATCTGATTTATCATTATTTTGAGAATTCATCAATGTGTTTTCAATATGACAGGAGGCTGGTGTCGCTAGTTGACTTTACCAGAACTCTTCAATTTGTTCTTTTTGGGAAAGTGTCGGTGAGTACATTCGTAGCTGAATTAGTCTTTTTAGAGCTCTCGAACATAGTATTGTGGCATTTCCTATTTTTTGCTCGCTTTATATCTTCTCAAGCGTTCTGCGTGTTCAGAAAGCTTCTGTTTTGAGGTGTGCATACATTATTGTGCAGTGTGATTGACTGGATCTTGTGCTGAGTCTTTTCGAACTCGCTATTATTTGTTTTACAGGTTTCTGCAATTTTCTTCGCTGTACTCCCACAGTGTATTGCCTCAGTTGTCCAATTACTTTTAGGAGTGTTTCCACTGTGTTTATCAACCTTTTTTCTCACGAAGGCACTCCTTGACGTGAGTTTCTGTTATTGGCCCTTCTATCAGAAATATTAATCCCTAGAGCCTTAATTGCTGCAGTTGCTGCACAGTAAATTAGCGTAAGCAAGTGCTTCAGTACGTTGGCTTCTAGAAGGTGCGATGGCAGAATTATTCAATTACAATATAATCGCCAGCTTTATAGATGATCTTAGCCCAAATAATGGTGGTCTATTAAGAGGATTTGTTCCCTCATACTCCGCGACTGCGCGTCTTATTTTTGTGGATAATTCGTCGATGAGTTCCTCATTTTCTTGCGTACCCTCAATGCGTTCCTTTTGCTCAGGATGTAAAGGTTGCAGATTACTACCATCATACAACATCTTGTCATTTTCCGTAACCGCTATGTTAGTATTTTCACGTTCAAATTCCTGTTTGATGGTATTCAGTCTCGTTTGTGGAATAGGTTTATTCCAAAGTATGAGACGATCCTGATCCGCTACTCTCTGTTGAGTCACCTGTATGTGTGGCTACATTATGAGAAATTTGGTGTAAAGTTGTTGCATATATCCGGTCGTCTGTTGTCCGAGTTGTGTTACTCTGTAGTAAATGCGTATAATTGTTTCATTCATATCCATAGTCCATTTCATGCGCCGTCTTGGTAATCCTATTTGGGTGAACGCTGGCTGATTTTCCCTCGCAGCATCCTCAGTGGGTGGAGCTCTTGGCCTCACTAGGCTCCCCTTCGGTTGATTTTGGGCTCTAATTTACTGCATGACAGGGGCCCACCTCATCAGCACCCTGCCACCGACGTAACGCATGCTGGCATGTCCAGAGCTGGCTTCAGACACGCCCTGGTGAACTCCAGGCAGCGGCATTTTTCCGAGGCTTTGGTTTTCTTCCCTTTCAATGGGTGTGCCACCAATTAAACCTGGTGGCCCATGTAGGGATGGAGAGAGGGGTGACGTAATATGGTTCAGGAAAAAGAGGATAAACAGGACAATAATAATATTATTATTATTACTGTTACTATTATTATTATTATTATTATTATTATTATTATTATTATTATTATTATTATTATTATTATTATTATTATTATTATTATTATTATTATTATTATTATTATTATTATTATTATTATTATTATTATTATTATTATTATCATTATTATTGAAATATCTGGTACAGAAAGTGTGGAAGATTTATCGAAGTCACAAAATGTAAACAGTGAATTGATTTATCAAAAAGAAATTAAATATCTTCAGGAACTTTTAAAGGCAAGAGACAAGATTATCAATCAACAAGAAGAGATAATTGTTAATTTAAAAGCGAAGATCATTTTAATAAAGAATGATAAGCAGAATCATAATATGAAGGGCCCCGTTCCAAATAAAATAATTATTGGTAGCGAAGAGCCAAATTATTACAGGCCTCCACTGTCAGCACCCAAGGGTGTTGATTCGATAGATGGGGAAGGTACTTATCATTTGACTGATGGGGGTGCTTCCTTGATTTCTTGATACACACAGGTTATGTCTGCGAGCATACATAGCAATAAAAGTGTACAAAAAATAAATAAATCAAATGCAGAGTTTTTGGAGGCTGCAAATGATACAGCAGATGATGGCTTCAAACAGGTAATTAATAAAAGGAAACAGAAAAAAAGACATGTCAATGTGGGGTCTGCAAAAACTGAAAATACTTCGTTTGAAGGTGCAGTGGAAAAACAAAAAAAAAACGTGGTATTTCATTTCGCATGTAAAATCGTCGGTGACGACTGATATAATAAAAAATAACATAGGAAGCAAAGTTATGTCCGATGGAGAGAACCTTGAAGTGAATGAGATACATACAAAATATGAAAGACGGGATAAATGCTTCCAGATAGGTGTCCCCTTTCAATATAAAGACATTTTATACAAGAATGCATTCTGGCCAAGTGGTGTTACTTTTAGGAGGTTCCGGTTTCGCTGGGAGAGAAAAAGTGTGGATACTCCAGAGAAGCAAGATTTTTTAAAAGATGCAGCGCAGAGTTGAACTTGATCGTATGAAACTCTGAATGTCAGAAAAATAAGGCAGAACTATTTCATCAAAATATACAGAGTTTACGAGCAAAAACTCTCGAACTCGAGGTATTTATTGAACACAAACAGCCTAGTGTCATATGTTTGACTGAACACTGGTTAAAAAAGGATGAAATTCCCTATATAAAGGGTTATTATATGTCCACCTGCTTTGCAAGAAGTGAGATGTCGCATGGGGGGTCCTGCATCTACATCCGAGATGACTACGAATCAAAAGCAAGCAAGGAATTAATGCAACTGGGCACAGAAAATACATTTGAGTTGAGCTGCTGTGAAATAGAGCAACTTAAAACTATAATAGTTTGTGTTTATCGGACACCAACTAGTGATTGTGAAGTTTTTATGGAAAAAATGGCAGAAACTCTAGATATGCGAAGCAGAAAATCGCTAAAAAAATCAGTAGTGGTGTGCGGTGATTTTAACTTGAATTTTCTGGAGACAGAAGGCACAGAGGGAGCCAGAGTCAATTGCTTTGTCAATTTAATGACGTCCTATGGCTTTGGTCAAACTGTTCTTGAGCCAACTAGAATATCCCACAACAAGATCTCGCTGATCGACAACATCTTCGTCAACCAACATCCAGTGCCTCAGAGTCGTGTCATCAATACAGCTCTGTCTGACCACATGGGACAAATGCTGGAAATAGGTAAGGACACTAGCAATAGCGAAAACGAAACAGTTAAGATAAAAAGGCAATATTCCGAGAAAGGAATCGAGAGATATGTAGAATACTTGTCAAACAATACTTGGGATGAAGTCTATAGAGGAGAAGATGCAAATAGAGCATATGGTCATTTCTCTGAAATCATATCTTCCTGTCTGAACACAGTCTTTCCGAAGGAATAAGTACGGACCAAACAGAAAACATGTTGCTCATGGATTACGCCGGAAATACGTGCATCGTGTAAGACAAAAAGAACTTTATATACATTAATGATTAGGGGCAATGTCAGTAGAGAAAGCTACAATCAGTATCGTAGCTCTTTGAAAAGAGAAGTCGTTAAGGCCAAGAGACTGTCCCATGAAAGACGGATTGAGAACTCTGAGAATAAAATGGAAACAATGTGGCAACTTATAAATCACAGTACAGGGCGAAAACCTCCTCAAAATAGAACATTACTACAATGTATACATCATGGCGAAGGAGAGACGCAATGCTTAAATCAAGTCAATAGACTTTATATTGGAACAGGCTCAAGTTGTCCCAGGACAAGCTCTGGACAAAATGTTGCAGTGAACCAAAAAAATCTATTTCTTCACCCCACAGATTCCTCAGAAGTCTATAATACCATCATAAGTTTAAAAAACACAAGGTCGGTAGGTCGTGACGAAATACCGGTAACTCTCTTGAAAAGAGCTGCATATATAATAGCGGAACCTCTTGCGCATATTATAAACTTAAGTATGTCGACAGGAGTATTTCCTAACCAACTGAAGCTGGCTGAAATAATGGCCTCATATAAAAAAGGAGATAGCTCAGACCCTCTTAACTACATACAGATAGCCTTGCTTTCAAACGTATCAAAAATATTTGAGAAGATCATAAACAAGAGACTCATGGCATTTTTTGAGACGAATAAACTGTTAACTGAGTCACAGAATGCATACCGGAAAGGAAGGACAACCTCCCGAGCAATGTATCAACTAATTTGTGAAATCTTTGAAGCTTTTAATGAGATACATGAAGTTGTGGGAGCTTTCTTGGATCTTAGTAAAGCTTTTGATTCAGTTGATCACGACATGTTGCTTGAGAAGCTTGAAAAATATGGTGTGACAGGTGTGACCTTATCATTGATAGCTTCCTACCTAAAAAGAAGAAGGCATCGTGTCTCATGCCCTAGCAGCCTGAGTGGAAAGTTTGTCAGGTCAGATTATGAAACAGTAATAAGAGGAGTTCCAGGGGAGGCCTCCGCCCGAGCGGCGTCGCGATTAAATTCGCGGGGCTACTGCGGGTGGGCCAGATCAACCTTCAGCATAGCCGGGATGCCACCGGCGAGCTAGCAAAGCTCCTCGCAGGCGGTACAGGCGGCGTAGTGTTGATTCAAGAGCCTTATGTGTTTAGGAAGCAAGTTAGAGGGCTTAGAGGAATTGGCTTCAACATCCTCATCGGTGGTGAAGCACAGGAAGAACAACCAAGGACATGCATACTGGCGTCAAGGGATCTGGACGTGATGTTGCTGCCGCAGCTCGGGTCCAGGGACGTCACAGCAGCTGTCATGGAGTATAAGGTGAGTAATATTAGGCTTAAGGTTCTGATGTGCAGCCTTTATGTTCCCTAAGATCGGCGGGGGCTGCCTCCGTCGGAGGAATTGGTGCGTATCGTCGATTACGCGAGGGAGCATGGGCTACAACTGATAATAGGCTGCGATGCCAATTCTCACCACAGATTGTGGGGCAGCACGGATACCAACCCACGCGGTGAGGCTCTATTAGAGTACTTGGCTACAACGAACCTAGATGTATTAAATAGAGGTACAGCTCCAACGTTTGTCAATCGTATCCGACAGGAGGTGATCGACATTACGTTAGCGAGCAGAGGAATAACGGAGGATATATCTAACTGGAGGGTGAAGGAACACATATCAATGTCTGATCATCGTATGATCAGCTTTGAATTGGATGTGGACCGTGAGAGTCCTCCCCCCAGGAGAAATCCAAGGAAGACCGACTGGGATGCCTATCTAATAGGCCTCGGTGGGTCGCCAAAGAGCCCAGAGGGGAGTAGACTCTCTATAAAGGCATTAGATAGCGAGGTCGAGGCCCTAGAAGGGAAAATAATGGCAGCCTACGAGGCCGCGTCACAACTTAGGGGGGAACCGTCCATCAAAGTTAGATGGTGGAACAAGGATCTCGCCGTACTACGCGGGCGGACTCGGAGGGCCTTAAACCGAGCCGTCCGAGAATCGGGTGAAGCGGTCTTGGACGAGTTTAGGACTGCCAGAAGGGAGTTTAAGAAGGAATTACGCCGGAGTAAGCGAGCTGGTTGGCGCGTGCACTGCGGGGAAGTCAATTCCCTGCCTGACGCAGCCAGGCTGGTAAGAGTACTCAAACAGGAGTTAGGTAGTAATGTAGGATCTTTAAGGAAACAGGACTGGAGCTGGACAAGCACCGGTGAGGAGACCCTGCGTCATCTCGCCGAAGTTCACCTTGAGGGCGGTGGAGCCGTCACGGAGGCCGCCGAACCGGGCCGGTGGAAAGTCCCGAATGCGGACTGGAAGCTGGCGGAGGGGGTGGTCACAGATGGCTCTATAACCTGGGCGGTGAGCGAGTTCGCTCCATTCAAGTCCGCAGGCTGCGATGGGATTTTTCCGGCCCTTCTCCAGAGGAGCCTGGATATACTGCTTCCCAACATAAGGGAGGTTTTTCGGGCCAGCCTGGCGTGGGGCTATGTCCCAAAGACCTGGCGCCGGGTTAGGGGGGTCTTCATTCCCAAACCGGGAAGGGAGGACTACACGCTGGCCAAGACGTACAGGCTAATCAGCCTAACATCCTTCCTACTTAAGGCATTGGAAAAGTTAGTAGATAGGTTTATGTTGGAAGGGATCCTCAAGGATCATCCCTTCCACAAAGGTCAGCACGCGTACCAGCGGGGGATATCGACGGAGACGGCGCTCCACGCTGTGACGCGGAAGGTGGAAAGTGCCCTACACTACGGGGAGAGCACATTAGCTGTGTTCTTCGATGTGGAGGGGGCCTTTGATAAGGCAAGGACGGATACGGTCTGTAACGCCCAACAGGAGAGGGGAACGCCGAGGTCCCTAATAAGCTGGGTGGCGAGCATGCTGGAGGACAGGAGAGTGTCGCTGACCTTGAGGGGCCGAGGGCTGGACGTTGGGGTGACGGGCGGCTGTCCTCAGGGCAGCTGCCTTTCGCCTCATCTATGGTGTCTGGTCATGGACGGCCTCTTGGAGCGGCTCTCTGAGAATGGCTTCTACGCCCAGGCGTACGCTGATGATGGGCTGGTCTTAGTCACCGGCAAATTCCTCGGCGTCGTCTGTTAGTGCATGCAAGCTGCCTGTAGCATAATCGAAAGGTGGTGTGGTGAGTAGGGACTCTCCGTAAACCCGGCGAAGACGGAGATGATCCTATTTACCAAGAAGAGGAAGGTAGAGGGGTTCAGGGCGCCCGTGATGTTTGGAAAACCTTTAGCTTTAGTGCGAGAGGTCAAATATCTGGGGGTGATCCTGGACCCGAAACTAACATGGGGGTCGCAAATAGAACGAGTTGTGAGGAAGGGAGTAGCGACCCTCTGGCAACTGCGTCGTGTGATAGGGAGGACCTGGGGAGTTAATGCTCGGATCCTTCATTGGATCTACACTGCGATCGTCAGGCCGAGAATCATCTATGGGGCGTTGGTCTGGTGGTGTGGTGTGAACCAAACAACCAGCAGGAAGCTGGCCAAACTCCAAAGGCTGGCTATCCTGGGTATCACAGGCGTTATGAGGACGACACCCTCAGCCGCGCTAGAGGTCCTGTTGATGTTGCCACCGCTTCCCATCTGTATCAGAAGGGAGGCTATGGCGTCGCATCTTAGAATCCGGGACTCAGGTAACTGGTGCGGAGAGGGAGCAGTAATAGGGCATGCAAGAGTCGCCAAGGAGGTGGAAAAGGAAATTCCGATTTCCGCCATAAAGGTGAGGGATGCCAAGGACGATATTAGGTTGACTAGGCCATACACCCTCAGGATCCCCAGTAGGGATCAGTGGAGGGAAAATGAGGTTGCATTCCAGCCCGAAAGCCTGGTCTGTTTCACCGACGGATCGCGGCTGGAGGACCAGCAATCCTCCGGGGCAGGAATATACATCGAGGGCCAGGGGGTGCCCGAGAGCTATGCTCTTTGCGCATACACCACGGCATTCGAAACAGAGGCGTATGCTATCCTGTCTGTGGCCAATAGACAGGATGTGAAGATGAGTCCCGAGAAATGTGTGTGCATTTGCTCGGATAGCCAGGCGGTCCTACGGGCAGTCTGCGCGACCAGAATCAGGTCACCACTGGTTCAGGAGTGCGCTGACGCCCTCAGAGGGCTAGCCAGGACGAAGGAGGTGCAACTGGTGTAGGTTCTGGGACACTGTGGTGTAGCGGGGAATGAGGTGGCGAATAATCTCGCAAAACTCGGTTCCCGGCGGCCGTTCTGTGGCCCGGAGCCTGCGATAGGCATAAGTAGGAAGACAGTCTCTGTCGCCTTAGACAGGTGGACCGAGGAAGCAATGGAGAGGCACTGGGGGTCGATTGGTGGCTGCAGGCAGGCGAGGGACTTCGTGGAGGGGCCGGACAGAGATAAAGCTGTCTGGCTACTCGGAAGGAGTCGACCTACGCTTCGTCGCATCCTCGGGGTGCTGACAGGCCACTGCGCCCTTAGAAGACACCTCACATTGATAGGCGTAGAGAGGGATCTCATTTGCCAGGAATGCGGCGAGGATCAAGAAACGTCCTACCACTACCTGTGTGAATGCGAGGCTTTTGGGAGTCTTCGAGCAGAATTGTTCGGATCAAGGACTCTGCAGAGGAATCGGGTAAGTACTGTCCAATTGAAGACCGTCACGGCCTTTATCTCGAGGTCGAGGCGGTTTGGCGACGGAACCGAGGAAGAGTAGAGCATGGTTGCTGGGTTGCTGGGGTTGGAAAAAAGGGCCCATTATGGCCTACTTGCTTGGCGTTGGCCTCCCCACCACTGCTACTACTACTCCACAAGGTTCCATACTAGGGCCCACACTTTTATAATTTATACGAATGACCTGCCACAGTAATTAATAAGCAGGGTAGGATTATATGCTGATGATACATGTGTAATATTTCAGGACGTAAAGCAACACAGGCTACTTGATATGATATATGGTGAGTTTGGTGAATTAGAGTCCTGGTTCTCAAACAATAATCTGAAATTAAACATGGATAAAACCAACATGATAAAACTTAGTTCGGTGGCCATGTCTACTGATACAGTGGAAATAAGACTCAACAATACTGCAGTAAGTACCAAGTACAACTTAAAATTTTTGGGTTTGCATTTGGATGCGAGACTAAATTGGAAAGAGCATGCTTGTCAAGTAGTAAACAAAATTTCTAAACTAACTTACATTCTGTGATCTGTAGGTTACTTGGTGTCCAGGGAAGCAGCTCTAACAGCTTACTATGGGCGAGTGGAGTCTTGCATCCGATATGGTATAATTATATGGGGTGGTTCTGTAGAGGTAGGTAGTGTCTTCCGAGCACAAAAAAAATGTATAAGGAGAATTTTTGGTTCGAAACCAACTGAAAGCTGCAGAGGCTATTTTATGTCGAGAAATATTCTCACCTACTACTCGCTGTATATCATTGAATGTGTCAAGTTTGTGAAGGAAAATTGTGATCTCTTTGTTCATTATGAACAACAGCACACTTACCCCTTGCGCAACAGAGATACAACCCCACACACGCCTGACTAGGTTGCAGAGAAATGCAAGGTACAATATTATAAAAATATTTAATCAGCTGCCCGTTGAGGTAAGACAGTTGCCCATGCCAAAGCTGAAAGCAAAGTGACACAAATACTTTTTGCAAAAAGCCATCTACGATATGGATGAGTATTTCAATGCTACCGATCTGCAACATATTTTGGTTTAGGCTCCCTCAAAACAAGGCCTTCTTTTAATACAGTTTGTGTTTGGCGAGGTTTTTGTCTTTTTAGTTATTATTTTTTTATTATACATGCAATTTTAATATGTTTAATGTTTGTATTTTATATTTTACACTTTTTGTATACTTAATTATTATGTTTTTATTTATACATAGTTATTATTTTTACACGCAATTTTAATGTGTTTAATGTTTTTGTGTTTTATATTTTACAATTTTATATACTTATTTATATCTTATCTATACATAGTTTTTATTTTTTATCTATACATACAATTATAATGTGTTTAAAGTTCTGTATTTGATATTTTACACTTTTTGTATGATTGTTCAAATTTTATTTATACATTGTGTTTAGTATTATAGATTGATACATGAGCTTTTATATGCGGAGTGGTCTTTATTTACTCGGTAACTCTGTTGGTCTGCACTACTCTTAGCAAGCATTGTTTGAGACATATTTTATCTGTGCACTCAGTTTAAATATTCTATTCATAAATACAGTTTTGTTCTTTCCTTTTTCTATATGTAGGTGTATATACAGGGTGATTCATAAGTGGTAACCAAAAATGAAACCACATGTTCTTTGAACAATTTTAGAGGGTATGTCCTATAAAAAAATTTCCTATAATGCTTCATTAAAAAGATACAGGGTGTTGAAGTTGAATTTCAAAAAATAAAATTTCTCAATTTTTTAAAAAGTTGTATATATATATATATATATATATATATATATATATATATATATATATATATATATATATATATATATATATATATATATATATATATATGTATATGTATATATATATATATATATATATATATATATATATATATATATATATATATATATATATATATATATATATATATATTGCTGAAACTTCGCATGTGTAGGCTGTTATGGAAGCCGCGTATTCTACCATAACAATTAAATCGGCTAATCTAGCAGTGGCGCGCGTACCCACATGTCATTGGTTATCCCTCAAGAAAAAAACGGGTACGCCAATGATGTTTTTTCTTATTTTTTATTTTTTGAATCTTACTTTCATTCGTGAACAAAATGACTCTCTTGATAATTTTCTGTACGACGATTATTTTACTAGTAAGCAATGAATCAGGTAAGTGTTTTAGAGCACAGTTCATGATTTTTAACCAGTCGTTGTTTGGTAGAAAATCGCAATGATATACTTTTATGCCTCCATTGGCCTGAATACACGCACGACATCTTTTTGATATGGAAAATTTAATGTCTTGATAATTTTTTGTGCGACGATTATCTTTGTTGTATTTTAGTAAGTAGTAGTCTGGTTTGCCAAAGTTGTCATTATGTGTTACTTGATGTGTAGGTTAACAAGTTATTATTTTGAATAGGTGTAAGTGGTAAACTTTATAAAATTGCAAAATTTTCTACTCTTTTACTTCCTATAATGGAGTACACCTCAGAAGAGTATGCAGATATAATTTTTATCTACGGATATGCTGATGGAAATGCTTTAGCTGCTTGTCGGGAATATCAACGTAGCTTTCTCACTCGCCGTCAACCTACACCAAGGGTTTTTTCTCGATCGTTTTCAAGACTTCGGCAGTACGGTATTGGACAACGTCCTGACGCTAGAGCTAATGGTAGAAGACAACATCAACTTGAAGACGAAGAGAGAGTGGTGGATGCAGTGATGGATCAACCTTCTACAAGTACTTGGAGGATTGCCACGCAGTTACAATATTCTCAAAGCTTTGTTTGCAGAACTTTACATCGAGAAGCCTTACATACATATCATCGACAGAATGTTCATTGCCTTCTACCTGGAGATAATGTGCATCGACGAGTCTTTTGTGAATGGATGTTGGAAATGAACAATCAAAATATCTTATTCCCTGATCTAATCTTCTGGTCTGACGAATCAGCATTTACAAGAAATGGTATTTATAATTCTCATAATGAGCATGTCTGGTCATTGGAAAAAACACATGCAACAAGGACTCGCACATTTCAACATAGATTTTCCATTAATTTATGGTGTGGTATTTTTAACGGCTCACTGTTCATGGAAGTCCTGCCACAACGTTTAAATGGATCTTCGTACTTAGCGCTCCTAGAAAACCGTGTAGAAAACATTCTAGATGACATTCCACTAGCAACAAGAGGTATAATGTGGTACCAGCATGACGGTGCATCAGCGAATCATAGTCGAAACTTTGTTACATGGCTACATGAACATTATAATGAAAGATGGATTGGCAGAACTGGACCAATACATTGGCCTGCAAGATCACCGGACTTAAACCCACTTGACTTCTATCTTTGAGGTGATTTTAAGCGACTGGTCTACAGTGAACAAATAAATACACCAGAGGAGCTACAACAACTGATAAATAATGCTTTTCGTCATTTTCAAGCAACAATGAATCCTCAAGACATTAAATTTTCCATATTAAAAAGATGTCGTGCGTGTATTCAGGCCAATGGAGGCATAAAAGTATATCATTGCGATTTTCTACCAAACAACGACTGGTTAAAAATCATGAACTGTGCTCTAAAACACTTACCTGATTCATTGCTTACTAGTAAAATAATCGTCGTACAGAAAATTATCAAGAGAGTCATTTTGTTCACGAATGAAAGTAAGATTCAAAAAATAAAAAATAAGAAAAAAAATCATTGGCGTACCCGTTTTTTTCCTGAGGAATAACCAATGACATGTGGGTACGCGCGCCACTGCTAAATTAGCCGATTCAATTGTTATGGTAGAATACGCGCCTTCCATAACAGCCTACACATGCGAAGTTTCAGCAAAATATATGTGCTACTTTTTAAAAAATTGGGAAATTTTATTTTTTGAAATTCAATTTCAACACCCTGTATCTTTTTAATGAAGCATTACAGAAATCTTTTTTATAGGACATACCCCCTCTAAAATTGTTCAAAGAACATGGGGTTTCATTTTTGGTCACCACATATGAATCACCCTGTATTTGTGAAAACTGGCTATATGCCCAAGTGGGCATTTGTATCATATTTGAGTCAATAAAGATTATTATTATTATTATTATTATTATTATTATTATTATTATTATTATTATTATTATTATTATTATTATTATTATTATTATTATTATTATTATTATTATTATTATTATTATTATTATTATTATTATTATTATTATTATTATTATTATTATTATTATTATTATATCTATGTCATCGACAAATGTAGTAATGTATGTATGTAATGTATGTTTTTGCTATCACTAATAATTATTGTACCACAGAAGAAATTCTTGGTACAGGTGCGATAAAAAATATCATTGCAACAAAGGTACTTCGCTTGTAAAATACATTATTAAGGCGGATAAGATAACCGAATAAAATATAGAGCAGCATTTGGTAATAATTACATTATTAGGTTACTCGATATTTTATGACGCTATTTTAAGTCAGTCAAGATATTTGATAACTTACTTTACTCATAATACGTGACTTTACAGTCATGGAATTCGCTTGAGATAGACTGTTGACATTGAAATTCCTAGTGTTTGATAACAATAATGAAATTACGAGACAGACGAATTGTCACCTCTTAAATCTAATGAATTATTTCACGGCTAATTTATTAGCACAGATTATTTTCTTCCTGTTACCCTGGCATGTGTAAGCACTCAATTCTTATTTTGCTCGTTATTTGTTAACAAATAAGGTAATCATCTCATTTGCTTAAGCGAATATTCGCATAATACAATCTACTGTGTGCGAACAGATCGGTCATAAAAATTTGTGATTTCCTCATTAAACAATATAGTACAATATATACATATTGTATCCGTTACATCCGCATAAAGTGGCAATATAATAAGTCGTTAAAAATGAAATATTACAAGGAGCAAAGTAACCTGATTCTGCACGTACAACTAATAAATAAATGCGAAGTTAATTTAATTGTGGAGTAGGTACACCTTTTTTTAATTTCAACAACACACCACGAGGGCTTACAACCTAAATACTGTCGTACCGTAGGTGTTGACAAGGAGGAAAGAGGCAGCTTGTTAATTCTGGACTTGAAGGTTTGGAGGTTCGGAGGAGAAGGAAAAAGATGTGCCGGCAAGGAATTCCACAACTTGGAAGTCCTCGGGACAAAAGAGCGGGCATAACAAGATGTTCTATGTCTGGTGACCTGGACAGTAAAAGGGTGCATTCGCTCTGTTCCCCTGGTAGATCTGTTGGGGGCAGCAGGTGGGGGAACTACGGAGGAAAGCTCCTCTGAGCAGTGCCCGTGCAGATATTTATAAAAGAGAGAGAGAGAGGTCACCAACGGCACGTCGGTGGGCAAGGGATGGCAGCCTTTGGGTGAGGGTAGGGTCACCGATGAGACGTATAGCTCTCTTTTGAATGGAGTGCACGATAGCTAGTGTAGAAGCGGCAGCGGCACCCCAGATGTGGGAGCAGTATTCGAGGTTTGGCCTTATTTGTGAAGCATATAAGGTATAGAGATTAGCTGGTGAAAAGTATTAATACTTTTCACCAGCTAATCTGTATACCTTATATACTTCACAAATAAGGCCAAACCTCGATATAGAGATTAGCTGGTGAAAAGTATTAATACTTTTCACCAGCTCATCTGTATACCTTATATACTTCACAAATAAGGTCAAACCTCGAATACTGCTCCCACAACTGGGGTGCCGCTGTCGCTTCTACACTCGCTATCCTGGACTCCATCCAAAAGAGAGCTATACGTCTCATCGGTGACCCTACCCTCACCCAAAGGCTGCTATCCCTTGCCCACCGACGTGCCGTTGGTGACCTCTCTCTCTTTTATAGATATCTGCACGGGCACTGCTCAGAGGAGCTTTCCTCCATAGTTCCCCCACCTGCTGCCCCCAACAGATCTACCAGGGGAACAGAGCGAATGCACCCTTTTACTGTCCAGGTCACCAGACTTAGAACATCATGTTATGCCCGCTCGTTTGTCCCGAGGACTTCCAAGTTGTGGAATTCCTTGCCGGCACATGTTTTTCCTTCTCCTCCGAACCTCCAAACCTTCAAGTCCAGAATTAACAAGCTGCCTCTTTCCTCCTTGTCAACACCTACGGTACGATAGTATTTAGGCTGTAAGCCCTCGTGGTGTGTTGTTGAAATAAAAAAAATAAAAAATTGCGAGCCCGGAAGAGGAAACCTAATTTCTTAGCAGCCGCTTCTGCAATTGATGTGACATGTTGGTGCCAATTAAGATTTCGATCCACAGAAATGCCAACAAGAGAAAAGGACTCATTACTTTGAATAACTTGGTTGTTCATTGTGATGGGTCTAGGGCTGGTGTATCTCTTGTGAGAAAGAAAGCAAGACTTAGTTTTGGTGGGGTTGAATTGTACAAGATTTCTACTTCTCCAGTCTAATATTTTTTGGAGATCCACAGAGACAGAACCCTCCATGAGTCTGCGATCCTCATCTAATTGGGCTAAAGAGACAGACTGAGAATATTGTATATTTGAATGGAGGGTGCTGTCGTCCGCGTAGCTGTGAACTGGGTTGGATGTGCTAGACAGGAGGTCATTGATGTGGAGAAGAAACAAAGTAGGGGCTAAAGCTGAACCTTGAGGAACTCCTGCATTAATTGGATACAGTTTAGAGGAATGGCCATCCACAACAACATATATGCTCCTGTTGGAGACGAAATTTGCTGTCCAGGTACAAAGTTTTGGTGGTAGGCCATAGGCCGGAAGTTTGTTAAGCAGCGCTGCGTGCCAGACCTGGTCGAATGCTTTTGATATGTCTAGAGCAACAATCTGGGATTCACCATGTTATATAATAACAGGGACTACGAGCACAATGCTGCATTTTATTGAATTTTCTTTAAAACATCACCTACAGAAAGGTAAATGAGCGCGTTTTAAAACCCACCTTCAAGGGCAGTTTCAATATATATATATATATATATATATATATATATATATATATATATATATATATATATATATATATATATATATATATATATATATATATATATATATATATATATATATATATATATATATATATATATATATATATATAGTGTTTCAAAAATGATGGTCTACGTTACAGCTGCACATTCGGCACAAAAAATAAAAACTATTTTTTTTTACATAAACATGGGTCCGCAAATGCTTAGGTTTTTAAATACAGCGTGTTAAATTTATTTGTTTTTGTCAGTTTTTCACGAATAAGTCCGAGTCAAATTAAAATTTTGACGTGAAAATTGACATGTCAGGGTTTTCGAGGGCAAGAAATTTAAATATGTTATTGTTAATAACACTGCTGGTAGAGGGCGCCACCAGACTATGCTTGCATTCAATTGGCTTTAATTTTTTGACACCCAGTAATATCGACCTACCGTATAGCTACATTGCAGCCCTTATCAATTGTAAGCAAAGAATGTAAACTTGTTTTAAATCTCTCAGACACACCGTTTTCAAGATATTTCAATTTTTGTATGTCGATGTCGGTCAAAAATTAATTCTGCAATAAAATCATAGGAATACATTTTTCACCTTTTAATTGCTATCAGTATGTATAAACTTAACTTTTCTATTCTCTAGTTAAAAATTAAAATCTTACCAGAAAAAAGAACTGACAAGACAATCATGAAGATAAAATAAAAATTCATGATATCAAACTTTGAACAAACCATTTAACAAAGTGGTTTTCATCGTTACGGGACTTGACTTTTGCCTTTTCGTCTTGACATATACTACATTTGACTTTTACGTTTGAGACTACTCACTATTTTTAAGTAATTAATTTTATTGTCCGTAATTGTTCTAATTAAATATGGAAGTCTTTACCAACAATGAACCAGCAGACAGGCATGTTATGTATTCACGGGCTTTTGGTAACTGTTATGAGGCGAAACGACTGTATGAAGAAGCCCTCCCAAATCGGAGAATTCCAGACAGAAGGATGTTATAACGGATTGACATAAGACATAACCTGTAGTTTATGCATGACTGAGCCCCTCCACATTTCGCCCTAAATGTCAGAAAATACCTACGCAATACTTTTGGCCGCAGATGGATTGGACGCGGTGGACCTCAGCCATGGCCGGCTCGATCCCCTGATCTAAATCCTATAGACTTTTATTTATGGGGCCTTTTCAAAAGTATTGTTTATGAAGCAAATGTTGAAAATGTTGATGATTGAAAGCAAAGAATTGTACTTGGATGCTAACAAATTAGAAATACACCAGAAATATTTCACAGAGTACGATGTTGTATGCTCCGCAGAATACGAAAGTGTATTGAAGTGGTGGGTGGCCATTTTGAACATTTATTGTAGTCAGGTATCATAACATGTTATAACCTTTTTTATTTGTTGTTATATTTGTTGTTAAAATTTGCAGAAAATACAATTAATTACTTGAGAGAAATTAATTTTTGAGCGACATCGACATACAAAAATTGAAATATCTCGAAAATGGTGTGTCTGAGAGATTTTGATTAAATTTACATTTTTTTTTACAATTGATAAGGGCTGCAATGTAGCTATACGGTAGGTCGATATATTACTGGCTGTCAAAAAATTATAGTCAATTGAATGCAAGCAGAGTATTACAGGTGGCGCCCTCTACCAGCAATGTTATTAACAATAACATATTTAAATTTCTTGCCCTCAAAAACCCCCGCATTCCAACTTTCACGCCAAATTTTTATTTTGACTAAGACTTATTCGTGAA